>JARHVA010001356.1:1602500-1982500 GCA_037957365.1 Torreya grandis
GATATCTAGGCACTTAGCAACTTCTCTACTTATTTCTATATCAATAACTCGAGAATAGGATTAACTGGTCTTTGCCTCAACCTAAATGACTTATGATCTAGCTTGAGTGGAATTATATGGGTGATGACTTTAGGATTGATTATCCTCAAGTCATCATATGTCCATGCAATTACATTTTTATAACTGATGATCAATTCCTTGACCCTTTGCTTTTCATCTAGAGTGTAACTTAAGCGAATATTGATGAGATGTGCATTCCTTTCATCACCCAAATTATCTAAGTTGAATGCATACTCATTAACCTTGAGTTTCCTTTGTTGTTGTGCTTGAAGATGTATATCAAAATCTCTTTCTAAGGTGACCATCCCCAATGGGAGATAATTTTCCTTCAGTTGAATGACACCCTCTTCATCCAATTTTTCATGGTAGCTATGACTTCTTTCCTCATCATCAATTATTTAGGACTAAAACTATCTTGAATTACTAAAAAACTAGACAATCTGCTAGTCATCATCAAACAATTAAAATTTTTCAATATTATCTAGTACTGATGGACAAGGTACTAATTCAATAGAGAACTTATATACTTTTGACTCTATAGGGGTGCCAAATTTGCTGTTGAAGTTACTAGTGAGTCAACACCGTAGTTTTGTTCCCTTATAATGACCCCTATATTGAAGCTTCAAATGACTCAATTAAATCCCTAGCTCTATGATTGTACTTATTTAAATATGATGTTCTAGAAAAGTTCACTAGGTTTGTTTTTATGCTTGGTCATGCACTTAGCCATCAAACCAAGTTAGTTCTAACCTTGGTGGGGCTAGGTGAAAGGGTAGTGAGGTTTGATGCACAACATTTAATCACTCTATGGTGCTAGCATCAATTTTACATAAGGTGCAAGCCTTGTGCGCTGACCTAAAGTGTTGTAGCAAAGGGACCAGGCCCACATTGGGTTAGTTGCATCATGGTGCAACTTGAGGTTGAAAATAACTTAGTCATTGGTCAAAGGTGTTTCAATAGCCATCCAACACTAAGTTATTCATAGGGAGGTTAATAATCATGAGTCCTCTTAGTGGCCCAAGCCCTAGGGTGCAAGTCCATACTTGGAAGGACTAGGCTCTAAGGGGTGAAAGCTATGGGATTAACTAGTGGAGTCATTTTGGTACTTGTACAAATCTTGGGGATGGCTTGGCTCAAGGATTCATTCTTAGGGTAGCATTCTAAGCATGAGTCTTAAAACCTTGGTATAATTTAGTTTTTCTACTTAGTCACTACATAGGTGAGTCAAGGTTACTAAATGGCATGAGGACACCATTAGTGACTAGAGCTAAACCTCCATATTCCACTCTATTATGTAAACCCATTCAAAGCGTAAAGGAAATTGGCCTATAAGCATTCCATCATGCAAATCACAAAACATGGATTAGTACTTCATATTCCTTAAATAACATTATTCATTAACTTGTAATCTATCAACAAAGTTTAATACAGTGATAGAGCATTAGCTCTGCCTAACTCTGTTCATTCCCAAAGGATCACATACGAGCTTGGGCCATACATTCCAATCTCTAAGCTACTATGTGCATACTAAAAAACACTACTAGTTCATTCCCTATTTTTCTAGAACCTCACTGCACTTACTCACACATTGTTATCTTTAACTACAAGCCTTATTTTATAGGTGAATGGTCACCTCCTACCAATTTAGATGGGTACAAGTTGAGTGCTAAGCTGTTGATGGTCCATCAGATTCACTACACTACCTAGGGTGGACAAGTGCCTGCCGTATGCTAATTTGTCATTGAGAGGTTTCTATCTCACCTACTCCACTCACTAACATTTGTACTTCTTGAGCTACCATGTCTAAGTCCTGATAATGGGGTCTTTATGAAATTTGGTGCTATGTAACTACTCATCAGCTAACACAGGATCCATGGGACTCTTATAGCTAGTGCTAAAATGTATAACAAGGGGATTGACTACTCCAAGAATCACCTCACATCAAGATTTATATAGTTAGCATGGTATACATACTTGCTCTAAAAAGGGGGCCCAACATATGATAATTTGCATTAATACTTATTCCTGACTTGGTTAATCACTAGTTTTGAATCTCTATATACTAGTAGTTCTTTGACATTTTTCTTAAGGGAAAACTATAATTCCAAAATTAGGGCCTCATACTTTGCTCTATTATCAGTGCATGGAAATTGTATTATGTATGCTACTAAGTATTTCTTTCATTATGGATCAACCAACTTGATATAAACACTTGATCTTTACTTGGATCTTGCTCTATCAAAATGGAGGGTCCATAATTGGGAAGGGACTTTCACTTCTTCTTATGTTTCATGCTTCATAGTAAACATATAAATTCCAAGACTAGGAGATTTGTAAATCACTTCTTCATTAATTATGTTTTACTCTATAATAGGGTGCTTCATCTTTAGCTCCTAATTGATCTTGATCTGGTTGGAAATACCTCTCCATGGTAGCCAAATGTGAGAGATGTGACAATAGAGAGGAGGTTAGTCTTGTGTTAGTCCATAAAATAATGAAATGAATACACTAGCATGCTAACATATCTATCCTAGATCATAGGGGGAACTTAATGAATAAAACCAAATGAAAAACACAACTAAAATGCAAAATACAAATAATCTCTTAGCTTTCTTAAAATCTCCAAATGATTCATTGTGTGGCTTGTTCGGTTTGTGCTCAAAGAGTCTTTAGCAATGGAGTTTATGTATCTCCTTTTCTCCTTGGCACCATTGTGGCTTGATATGGATTATTTTTGATTGATATGGCTTGGCTCAATATTTTGGCATTATAACATTATTGATATTAATTTCATATAATAAAATCTGCATTATAACTCTACAATTTCCAAGCTTCTTAATTCAATGGGCAATGGCTTGTGTTTATAGGCTTAGGAACTAATCCCAACTCAAGGTGAGTTAAAGTGTAGTTTAGACATAGAATGAGTTCAAACCTAACCTAAGTGAGTCAACATAACCCTAGTAGATTTAAAATATGTCAATTACTCATGATTTGCAATGAATAGGCATAGGTCTCCAAAAAGAGAGATTTTGAGATATTTTCCAAAGGCTTGACAACTTGCAAAGGTAATCATGAAAATCTAGGATATTTTATATTTTTGAATTTTCTTTTTAGCAATTCATTAATTATACATGGATAATTAAAATAGGCTCTTAATTTAGTTTACCTTGTTAATTAATTTTTATTATCCATTTAACTCTTTATAGATTTGATTTAAGTTTATGTGCCCCACTTAATAGGTCCATAGGCCAAATTGACTGTTATGATCCCATAGGATAATTAAGGATAAATATGTGAGAGGTTATGATTGCATACAGTAGGATACTCTAATTAGGGATGCCTCAACATGATTATGATATTTGAAAAATGATGCATAAGTGAATTTGGGATGTTTAGTGATTCTTAGGCTTAATTTGCAATGATTGGTAGGAATCGGTTTGATGTCTGATCAAAATCCAATTGTGGCTAGTTTTAAGTGTCTATAGTTTGCCCTTATTTGGGAAGGCATTGCAAGATATAGGCATAGTAAAATATTCTCAAAAGGTCTTATATGCCTATGAATTTAATGGTAATGGATGAACTGTAGGTTCCCCCTTGAGGGAGTGGTTGGCAAAGGTGTCAGCAATTGGTCCCTTGAAAGGAGGAAATGATTAGACCAAAAAGATGAAATGGGGTGAAAAAGATTAATTTGCCCATTAGCAGTTATAATTAGTGGCATATGAAACTGCCTCGATTAAACATATAAATAAGATGATTTGCCCATAGGTAGTTATAATCATCAGCATAGGTGGAACAAAAAAGGTAATGATTTTCCCAAAGGTAGTTATAATCATTGAAAAAAGATTAGGGTAACAAGAAAAGATTTGCCCAAAGGTAGTTATAATCATCAAAGGGAAAACAATGATTTACCCACAAGAAGTTATAATCATTGGTAGGATAAAACCATGCCCTAGTTAGGCTGAAGAGAGATAATGATTTGCCTAAATGCAGTTATAATCATCAACCCTCAAAAGGATGGAAATACAATGATTTTCCCAAAGGTAGTTAGAATCATTGGTAATGCAAGTGGGATGGTATACAATGTTTTTCATAAAGGCAGTTATAACCATTGTACCCTAATAATGGCAAACATGATATGAAATATAATGTCAAATTGGTATAGAGGAGAAAGATGAATTTGGGCAACCTGTGAGTAGGGAGATGCTCATTTGAACTAGCAAAGGATGAAATTTATTTTGTCTTTAATTACTCTATTTAGGATATGATTTGGATTAGATCAAGAATTTTTTATGGTACTAAGGAGATATATCATTGCTTCATTACTATATAGACTCCATGAACTAATTTTTTATATAGCACATGATGGTAGACAACATAATAGAACACCATGATAACTTGGCTAAAATATGAATATGCACTGACACGTGATCCAATACTTAATAAAAAATAATGCACCCATAATAAAAACCATGATGACAGTGTTGACATATAAATATGGATGGATTCAAGAACAATGCACATGAAATCACCCAATGAACACACATAGATTGAATCAAAGCACAATAGGAAAGCAAACACAAAGGTAAACAAATAAATAAATAAAATACCAAGAAAAATAAAAAACAAAACAAAACAAAGAGAAATAAAATGAAAGTAAAATAAATAATGGTTAATCACAATGTTAGTACAAACAAAGAACACACACAACAATGATTATTGACCCTAGAGAAAAGAAGGAAACAAACAAATAAATAAAATGGGGTAATAAAATAAAAAGAAGGGGGTAGTCGAGCTATCTCCAAATGTATTAGGTAAGTAGACACTGCCTACATAGTTCCATGGATGTAAGATCCAATAAAAACTTTAGGCCAAATGTAGTTCTCTCAAGAAATGAGATAGAAGAAAATGATGAGAAAGAAAACATGATTGTATTATAGAATAAAATGGGAAAGGGCTCACAAAATGATGAGAGCATGATACGTTACAAGGCCAATAAGGATGGGGAAGCTAAATGACAATTGGTTTCTTGTGAGATAGTTAGAGATCCCAGAATCCTTAAGGCAAAGAAGTGTTCAATGTTTTTAAATTTTCAAAATCATTTTTCAAATGTTTTTTGGAATTTTCTAAGTATCTCAACTCAATTGAGAATGAAGAGATACTAAATATTCTAAGCTTGTAAAATGGTGAGAGCATTCAAATAGAAGATTTCTCATAAAATGGTGAGAGTGTAGCTTAGGTTACTCACAGAATGGTGAGAGTGTTCAAGCTTAGAATTGCTTGTAAAATGGTGAATGTGTGGCTTAGGTTGATTGTAAAATAATGAGAGCATTAAAACTTAGAGTGCTCTCAAAATGATGAGAACATGACTTAGGTTACTCACAAAATGGCAAGAATGTGGAAAAGGTTGCCTGTAAAATGGTGAGAGTGTGGCGTAGGTTACTCATAAAATGGAGAGAGCATGGCTTAGATTGCTCACAAAATGGTGAGAGCGTGGAAAAGGTTGCTCATAAAATGGTGAGAGCGTGGCTTAGGTTACTCAAAAAATGATAAGAGAGTGGTAAAAGAGTGACTGAGATGGCCTCAACATGAATCAAGCACTTCCTACATAGTCCCAAGATAGGACCTCAAGTTAAAGTAGTTCTACCTTATAGTGGAAGAATCTAACTAGTGTAGCAACCAATTCAAACAAAATAGGCATAGTTGGTAAATGACATATTATGGCATATGCATGGCAAGGTGGTAATTCAAAGCATGATAAATAATTGTTGACCCTAATTTGTCTATAAGCAATTAGATTTAGGAAATAATGACATAGGTTAATGATTTTAATTTGGCCATAGGTAGTTATAATTAGTAGCACGATGGTGAAACACTAATTTTCCCAAAGGTGGTTAGAATAAAGAATACATGGCATAAAATGGGATAGAAAATGAAGGATGCAACTTCTAAACCACCGTCATAATGCTCCAAAATATTACCTCTATCTAGAAGACTGAAATAACTGCTAAAACTTGATCTGAATCTTTGTGCTAAAAGCAACCATGGAAATAATGGAATAAAACCAAGGTCAAAGGGCTAGGTAAGGATGGGTAAAAATAACTTGGTCAAAGGGAAAGGCATGTTAGAATGGCATGGTACAAAGAATAATGTTGATATTATGGTACAACTAAAATGGGACTCATAGACAATACACCAAGTCACTCAAGTGAAGTAACGTTTGAGGTATATAATATTAATTGACTCATCAAGTTCATCCCTATTTGGTGTAGTGAGCCTATATGCTCTAGTGCCATAATTTGCAACAATGATGAAAGGGCCTATCCATTCAGGGTTGAAATTTCCTTTGTGTTTCTTCTCAATCATGGTATTCTATTGGTTTTTTTTAAGGACAAGATCACCAAGCTGAAATTATCTATGTTTGATGCATCAATTATAGTGGCCACGAAGTTGGTTATAGTATGCTTGTAGGTTATTAACTATGGCCATGCATTTCTCATCAAGTAATTGTAGTTCTTGCAGGTAAGCTATTAGATAGTCTTCATCATCTAGGGTATACTTCAAATAGATACACAAAGAAGGTAACTCGACCTCAATGGGAAGAATGGCCTGAATGCCATAAACAAATGAATACAAAGTGGCTCTTGTTGGAGTATGGTGATTGGTACAGTATGCACAAAAGGCATGAAATATTTAAAGGTGCCAATCATGGTCAATATCATTAAAAATATTTTTGAGGATGTTGACAATGGTTTAATTAGATGCTTCATCTTGGCCATAACCTTGTGGGTAATATGAAGTTGAAAAATGTTGATTAATCTTGTACTTGACACATAACGATTTGACATCCTTGTTTTTGAATGATCTGTCATTATCAAATATAATGTTAGAGGGGATACCATAATGATAAATGATATGGTTAAAGATGAATTTGGAAATTTTCTTTCTAGTTATGTAAGTGAGGGGTATAGTTTCAAGCCACTTAGTGAAATATTCTGTAGTGGTAAGAATATGTTTATGGCTGTCGAATGAGGTGGGGTTTATCTTCCCAATGAGGTCGTAAATGATCATGGTGTAAGCATTGGTTTTAAAGTCTTGGCTGGGGCTTGAATTAGATTGGCATGTCATTGATATTTATCATACTTTTTGACATATGTAGCTACATATACATCCATTGTTGGCCAATAGTGACCAGTACGAAGGATATTTTTGGATAGGATGACCCTGCTTGTGTGGTCTCCACATACTCCTTCTTGAAATTCCTAATGAAGTAGATTTTCATCAAAACTATAATGGTATAGGGTTCGTCTGATAAGGCATAATGTACGACATGGTGGATAAAGGCTTTGGATTGTTTATAGGATAGGTCTAGTGGAATTATCTGGTCATGAAGATAGGTGTAAAGTTTTGAATACCATATAGAGCTGGGAACAATAATATCATAGATCATCACAATAGTTAAAGGTTCATGAGCTAACACTAGCAAATTTTCAATGAAGAACTGGTATTCTTTTACTACATCTATATGTTGAATCAAAGATCTAATGGTGACCATGGCATCTATTGATTTTTTACTGGCCCTTGGTATATGTTCAAACTCTACATTGGCAATCTGTTATTTGAGAGTGTCGACCATAGCCTTGTATGGTACCAGCTTATCATCCTTGGTCTAAAAATGGTATGTAACTTGATTGATGATTAATTGAGAATCACCATAAACCTTTTGATGTTGTATCCATAGCCTTGTAATGAATGCTTTATATTCGGCCATGTTGTTGGTACAAGGAAAGCTGATCTTGAATGACTTAGGGATTAGATCCATGTATGGTGTAATAAATAAAAGGTTTGCCCCCAATCCATGTGTTATGAATGATCCATCAAAATATAGATTTTAGTTCTGTTCCTCAAGAGGTGTTTTAATGATGGTCATATTGGACTCATCTGGGAATTGGAATGTTAGCTATTTTGTATCTACAAGGGGTGCTTTAGCAAGCTGATCTACAAGAACTTATCCCTTGATGGCTTTCTAGATGACATATTCTATCTCAAATTTTATTAATACCATGATCCATTAAGCCATGAAACCTTGTAAAGCTATTTTGGATAGTAGATACTTGAGTAGATATACTTTTGAAATAACCATGGTCTTATTGTTTAACATGTAATGTCACATTTTTTGAGCTATGAAGACCATAGCTAAACAAGCTTTTTTAATGGGCATATAATTGTGCTCATACGTGACCAGTGTATGACTTAAATAATACATGGCATGCTCCTTTCCATTATCATCATGTTGAGCTATAAGTTCCCCTAAGACTTTGTCTATAACTGACAAATATAGTAAGACTGATTTTCCTAGCATTGGTGACAATAAAATAGGTAGATTTTTGAGATAGTCCTTTAGTTGTTGGAAATATTTCTAACTTTCATCCTCCCAATGAAATGTGAAACCCTTTTTCAAAAAATATGTAAAAAGATGGCACTTGTCAACCAATTGAGATATGAAGTGTTTGATGGATTGTATTTTTTCATACAAACTATGGAGCTACTTCAAATTGGTCAGTGATGGCATCTGGGTTATGGCTTGTACTTTGGCTGGATCAACTTTAATGCCTTAATGAGACATAATGAAACCATGAAATTTGTCTAAATTAACTCCAAAAACACACTTATTATGATTAAGTTTATCTTTGTATTCACATAATCTTTAAAATATCCTTTATAGTACTATTAGATGATCGGCCCTGGTCTTAGATTTTGCTAGTATGTCATCGACATATTATTTAATAATTTCATGCATCATATCATGAAATATGATGGTCATGGATATTTGGTATGTGGCCCCATCATTTTTGAGACCAAGCATCATAACTTGATAATAAAATATTACCCATGGAGTGGTGAATACTATTTTATGTTAGTCTTTTGGCATAATCTAGATCTGGTTATACCTTGAAAATCCATCCATTAGTGAAAGCATTTCATAACCTGTTCTGGAGTTGACTATCATGATTATCAATGTTTGGTAAAGGAAAGTCATCTTTAGGGAAGGCCTTGTTTATGTTTTTGAAATCAGTGCATATTCTAATTCCTTTTGGCTTTTTGCTGATGGGTACAAAATTTGAGATCCATTTTGAGTAGTCAATTAGTCGAGTACATCTTACTTCTAAGAGTTTTTCCAACTCTTTCTTTACTAATACAACCATGTGAGAATACATTTTTCAAAAGTTTTATTTTATAGGTTTGACATCAGAATGTACCATAAGGTGGTGTACAACCAAGGTGGGATCCAAAATTGGCATGTTGGAGTAGGCCCAACCATCTCCCCTTTCCAATCTATACTTTCTATTCTGATCACCTCTAGATTTACATAGGACATCATTGACGGTCTACCTTAACCACTGATGATTCTCTTAACTACCGACAGTTCACTATGGAATTATTTTATAGAAAGTCATTTCCAACCCTTTACCCCAAATCAAACCCCACTTTCTCTCTCTCCCTCTAACCACAAGATCCTTTCTAATTTTCTAAACTAGACCCCAACCATCCTAACATCAAATTTAATCATTTTTTAAACAAGCAATTTATTTATTCTTTCTTGCATATATTTACTTTCTTATCATTGAATGTAAGTATCTTATTTTATCATTTCAGACTTGATTGCCATAAAAGAGGATTGACAGCCTCCTAACAAGCATTGTGCTTCTAGATTTAATACATGCTAGCCAATCCACTCAACCAACCATCTAACAACTCCCTTTCAAGTGTCTATGCCATTTGTAGGTTATTCCTTCCTAGCCAAAGATGGGTTCCCACCTTCATCTAGATTCACGCACACACTTTACTAGGTATTCTTCTACACACCCTATTACTAGTTTTATTTTATTTAGTATCAAAATTAAGAAATGAGGAAAATAAATTGAAACATTTTGGCACGCCCGGTGCGACCTGGTTCCATTTTCTTCCTTTATTGTTTACTCATCGAATGAAATTTAAAAATTTATTTTTGGGCTTAAAATAAACCTTCTGCATCCATTGATTGCTTGTTGATCTTAGTTCATCTAGTAACTTAAGAGGTAAAGTAATTTATCATAGCTTTCACTATTGTTACCACACACTAAATTGAACCACAAAAAAATTAACACATCAAAACATACCTGAGACAAGGCTCAACTAGGATTTCATCACCTAGTGATAACCTTACCCCTTCCTGGCTATCCTACTTGGATTTCACCACTAAGCAGAGAACTAATTTAGCTCCCTAATTGAGTATAAAATCTAAACTTGGTATATTTTGGCTAAGCACCTGACACTCTTACCACTATGGGATCATGAAGTGAGGGGGTAGGCCCTAATACCAAACCATGTACAGAAGTTCAATATAGATTTCTCTTTTGAGCACCTAAATAACCTAAAACTAGCCATAGACTACCTCTTTAGTACCTGATTTATAAGCCAAATTCCTCTTCACACTCTCTAAGGCATAAGCCAAAAGCGATCTAAAAAGAATCCTAGGATAAATTCACTTTTAGTGTATGAATTGATTTCTTTGATTTCTTCTTAGTTGCTCTTTGTTTGAGGTGTGAGTTTCATCATAATATCCCCCAATTTTTCATATGGTTTTTACTAGATAGTAACTAACAAATCAAACCAACTAACCACCACCATCCTCTTCTTCCTCCATGGAATACACTATTGATGTTGAAGGTTCCCCTCACCCTTCTTCCCCTCCTACCATAATATCAATTGTATCAGAAGGTGATGATAACTTCACTGCCTTCCTTGATAACATTTTGGCTACCCTTCAACATTATCTTAACAACTTACCCAACCATCCCTCTATAGCTTCGGTTCCTCCTACAGATCCTCTTTATGGTATACCTTCCCACCTTATGGTGGGTACTACCTCAACCCAACCTTTGCTATACCTTCCCACCTTATGGTGGGTACTACCTCAACCCAACCTTTGCTAACCCAAGCCTCATCTTCTTCCAGCATTTCATCCACCACCACTACCCAAGCCTAATCCAATATCCCAACTTCCAACCAAACACCTCCTACCATGCCCCATACCTCCCATATGGGTTCAAATTTACTTTTGGTTACCTATCTTCCACTCCTATTTACATCCTTCCTTTTGCCACAACCACTCCCATAACCTTTACCCCATTTCATAACCTGGTACTTTCTATACCTCAAATACTTCTACCTACCAGCACTAGAGTCACCACCCAACCTCAACCTACTCAACCTCCACCTTTGAGTCAACCCACATCCATCCCCAAACAAGTACCTATTACAACCTATCAATATGGGCACATACCACCTTCTACCCAACCATTTATGCCAATTAACTCTTATGTGGCACCATCTCAACCTCTTGTCACCACTTACCAATATGTGGTCTCTTCAATTCCTTCTACCACCTATTCTTATATAACTACCACTAAACCCCCAAGAAATATACCCCTCAATTATGCATCTTCCCAACGTCAGTTGAATTTGATTAAGATGATAATGGAAAAAATGACTAACTTGGAATCATCTATTTTTGGATCTCATAAAATTTTATCTTATGACCAAATTTTTAATGAACCTATCCATCCATCCATCCCCATCCACTCTTATCCTCCTCAATGGGAATTGCCTAAATTTTCAAAATTCCAAGGCAAGGAGGATCCCCAACAACATTTGAGAGCATTTTGTCATTCTTGTTACTTGATTGCATATGATGATGCTCTCCTTCTTTGAACCTTCCCAATGTCTTTATCAAGACCTACCCTTGATTGGTATAGTGCTCTCCCTACGCACTCCATATTCTCCTTCTTCCAACTAGCCCAAATATTTTTAGAACATTTCTCAGTAAACATAACTAAAAAGGTTTCCATAACTGACCTCTATTCTATCAAACAATTTGATGATGAATCAATTGTTGATTTTGTGGATAGATGGAGAGGCCTCATTAACCAACTTTCCTTCACCTTAGCCAACCTAAATTAATTGAAATTTTATCTAGGGGTTGTGATAAGCATATTACACCCACTCTTCAAGTTCAAACTTTTTGAACATTTGATGAGGCATTCACCATGGCATACAAACTTGAAAATCATGTCATTGATGAAGGGAAACTAAAATTACAGAATAAGAATTGTAATTTTAAACCCAATGACCCTCTGTATACCAAAACAACCAACCAATCCAATACCAAAGTAAAAGCATCCATAAATTTAGTGGTTCTAAAAAATGCCCCACCTCCAATTGTTAACCAATCATATCAAAACAATTCTTCCAAATCTTCCTATCAACAAAATAAAACCCAAAACCAAGCACCTCTAAGACAATATACTCCCATTGGGGAGTCATATGCAACTATTTTGGATAAAATCCTCAAATACAACCTTATCCAACTTCCACTAATTAAATCACCCCAACACTTTGATTCTTCTTGCCCCCGTACTTGGGTGGTATAATGAAAATGACCATTATGGCTTTCATTGAATTGTTGGACATGACATTAATAGATGTAATATATTTAAAAATCTTGTCCAAAACCTAATTTATAATGGAGAGCTTTCATTTTATAACCCCAATGCACCTCTTAATCAGTCTCTTGACATTTTTCGTAAGCCTTTCCCAATTCACACTCCTTCCACCCAACATCATGACAATAAACCAAAATCATCTGACTTACATGAGGCACATACAATCAGTGTTATCAGTAATGTGCCCATTATTTAATAGACCATTACCTCAATCACCCAAATAGAGGAAATGAACCCACCACCTATTCTTTTAGATACCCAAATAGAGGAATCAACCACCTCTCTCTGCACTTGATGCGACCATAGCTTTATCTACCCCTCTTTTGGTGGAAACACTCAAGGAGGAAACCATTGCTTCAAACACTTCCTCTACCCCTCCAATCCAAGTGGTAGAATCACCTACTTATTTGGACATCCAAGCCAAGGAAGTGACCATACCTACCTCTCCAATCACAGAACCATCTATGCCCTCTTTAGAAGCCATTCCCCAAGAGACCATTACCTCATCCACCCAATCACTACCCCACCAACTACCTCCTCTAAAGTCATAAATGAACCATCTCAAACACCTCCATATAAAATTTCTAAGTCACCTTATGATCCTTTCACCAAACCAATCAAGAACCTAGGGATTCTTCCCACACTAAGTCATACTCACCCTCCTTTGAGATTAGACTTAACTCCATCAAGCCCACCAAAGCCAAATCCAATTAAGTATTTTAAGAAGGAAGAATTACCCAAACCTCCACCTCTAACTAAACCCATACCACCTCCTTCACACTTACATTCTATATTAGGACCACATCCTTCCACTCCCCCCATTACCTATTCTTCTTCTAAGAAACCATCTCCCCTTTCTCCACCTATAACCACCAAGCCCTCTAGTTTTAATCCTTCCTAACCAACCTATCCCTATCTACCTTCCCACCTGTAACCAAACCTTCATCATCAAAAACTTTTACATCTAAGTCTCTAACCCCCAAGCTGATCATATACAAGCAAACCCAACCAAAACCACCAACCAAAATCATTCCTCTAACTACTGCTTACATGAAGAAGCCTATGCCCAATAAAGTTATCACACCTCGAATCCAAATCCCCTTGCCTACAACACCTTTACTAGAGTCCTACATAGCTATTTTTCAAAGGTTGTTGCAAACCTATTCCATTAGCCTACCTCTAATCAAACCTTTTGACCCATCCCATCCTAAACCAAACTATTTCAATGATAATTTGATTTATCTTTACCATAGGTCTCCTAGACATGATACAAAGAACTACAAAGCTCTTCAAACACTTATTCATAGCCTTTTGGATGAAGATGATCTATTATTGGAACCTCCATTGAGCCCATCATCTACTCAACTACCTAACCAACCTATCTAAAAAGAACCTACTCCCTTACCCCCACCTAAGAGTAAAGAGGAGGAACCAAAGCAAACATCAAGTCCCCTTATCCACACCATTCATATGGTTACTCATTCTTGAGCCCAATAGAAGGATAAGGAGAAAGCTAAGGTAGTTATCCCATGGATTTACCCTTCAACCTCTTAGCTCCCCAACCAAACCCAAACATCTTCACCTTCACCCTCATAACCATCAAAACCCAAAGTATCCATTTTGGGAGCTCCACCTTCCAACCCTACTCCATTCTTTCATTGACTTGTGTTAAAACAACTTCACCAAACATTAATGAAAATGAGTCTTTATGATCTAATCAATACCTCACCTCAACATCACCAAGCATTAATTGAAGATCTGCATTTCATAAGAGTTCAACCAAATGATCCACAACCTCTTGCATCCTTTGTTGGAGCTCTCCACCATTCTATCCTCATCGCCTTTTAGGATTCAAAAATTCTACATTTTCATACTAAAGATCATAATCCTCCCCTCTTCATCACAACATACATCAATTAAACCTGCATCAAATGGGTAATGATTGATGGGGGAGCAAGCACCAACATCATCTCTTCCCATGCATATGACCAACTTAAACTACCTAAAAACATCATGTCAAAAAGCATGGTAGTTCTCTGCTCCTGTAATGATACCCTAGTCACTACCTTGGGGATAGTTGTCCTTCATATCTACTTGGGGCCTTGTACCATTCCTAAACTATTTTATGTTGTAGAGGGTGAGTTTTAATATAATGTGTTAATTAGATGCCCTTAGATCTATGATATGGGTTTCATCCCTTCTACCCTACATTGATGTGTCAAATTTGAGCATGAGGGATAAGTCATTAGAATCAAAGCAGATTTGAGTACCTTCACCTCTTGGAATATGACATATCGACCCAATGATGTTCTTATTCCCCCTTCATCTTCCTCACAAACCACTTCTAACCAAACCACCATGCCAACCCAAACCATCACACCAACCCAAACCTTCAATACCTATATCCATAACAATGATGAAGCATCAACTTGCTTAACCATTGCCTCCTCTCATATTTTGATCAAGGACCCCTTATAATCCACTTTTTAGCATCTCTCACGAAGGAAATATCACCTTATAGCCTTAGATGCTTTCCCTACTCTATATGAATATGGGAATCTTCAAAATAACCCTTCATATGACCCCAACATTAGCACCATTATCCCCTTTGGACTCCAACAATCGAATGAATTTTGTCTATGGGGGACTTGATCAACCACTTATCTCTCCCATCACCACTCCATATATCCAACTATTCACTTCCAACTTTTATTACCTAAGTAACCCAACCTTTGCCAAAGCCTACCTTTATCAGTGCACTTGAAAGGGGTTTGATCTTGGCCTCTATGAACAAGGACCTCATGAGTTGAATTTTATCAAAACCAAAAAACCTTGTGAGTTCTTTGGTCTTACATTCAAACCACTAGAAGAACCCACATCACCAAAACCCATTGCCTCCACCATTGAATAAATTTTATCCTCACCAACCCCATCTTCCCTATCTAAGGACTCTAACATCATCCCATCTATTTTTTTTAAATGAATACCATTAGCTTAGGCCCCTTGACATATCAAAAGGAGGGCTGAAATAAAACCATTTCTCTCATCTACTTAGAAATGATTAAACACAAATCACCCACTATTAACACCATTCAATGTCAAGATGACAATTCCATTCTCACTTACCTTGGTGTAGGGGATTCTTTTATCCATAAATATTTCCCTCCTGAGAACCAAACCTTGATGAATGAATTGACCATTGATGTTAATTTGGGTACTCAGGAGGACCCTCACATCATCAAAATAGGCCAATTTTTAACCCTTGAAGAGTGGCAAGACTACCCTTCTTTACTTCATGACTGTATCATAACATTTGCTTGGTCCTATTAGGACATGCATAGAATTAACCCTTCTATCACCCTTCATAACATCATCACCCATCTTAAGATTAAGCTAGTTTGGTAAAAACTTTATTGCATGCATCCTCGCATGGCTCTTCTTATTAAAGAAGAACTTCAGTGCCTCTTATCTGTTAACTTCATTCAGCCCATTGACTATCCATAATGGGTCTTTAACATTATTCCCATCACTAAACCCTCAGAGGGCCTTTACCTTTGTATTGAATTTCATGACCTTAACCTCACTTATCCTAAAGATGACTTTCCTCTACCTAACATTGACCATCTTATTGATCTCACGGTTGGACATGAAATGCTATTTCTATGGATGGTTTCTCAAGATACAATCAAATATTGATTGCCCCTAAAGATCAACATAAAACTTCTTTTATCACCCCATGGGGAAATTTATGCTATCAGATTATGCCCTTTGGACTAAATAATGCAGGGGCAACCTATTAGTAGGCTATGAACTATATCTTTCATGATCTCATCCACAAAATTATTGAGGACTATATAGATGATATTCTATGGAAATACAAACATCATAAGGATCACCTTGCTAATCTTGCTATCATTTATGAATGACTAATTCACTATCATATCAGGCTCAATCCAAATAAATACATCTTTGGGGTCTTATCAAGAAAACTTATAGGATTTATTGTTTCTCTTTGTTTAATAGAAATATATCTTGCCAAACTTAGAGCCATTTTGGAGATGCCTCCTCCCATTAACATGAAACAAATTCATATCCTACAAATCAAAATTCAATCAATCCAATGCTTTATCTCTCAATTATCTAATTGCTGTGAACCTTTTCACCACCTCTTAAAGAAATAGGTCTCCTCCAAGTGGACCAAATAATGACAATAAGCCTTTGATGTAATCAAGGAATATATTTTCTCTCTACCTATCCTCATTCCTCTTAAAGATGACCAACCCTTATATCTATATATATCCACCACAAACCATTCCTTGGAGGCCATGCTCTTTCATCGTGATGAATAGAATAAAGAACAGGCCATCAATTACATCAGCCAAACCTTAATTGAATATGAAAGCTAGTATACCCATCCCAAAAAACTTTGTCTTGCCTTAGTCTTCATGGCCTCCAAACTTTTTCATTATCTTCTTAATCACAAAACCTATGTCATCACTAACACTGACCCTCTCAAGTTTATGCACTCTAAGTCATATCAAAACCAATGTATGGCTAAGTGGATCATGATTCTAGTTGGGTTCAATCTTAGTTTCTCCCACAAAAGTCCATTAAAGGATAAGTAATCACTAAGAAATTGGTTGATGCTCCTTTTCCTGAAAATAAACCTGTTCTTTCCTTTCTAGATGAATCTATTGTAACTGTTTCTCTAGAGAAGCCTACCTACCAAATGACCATGTTTTTTGATGGCTCTAAATATCAAAATGGTGGGGGTGCCAAAGTAATACTCATTCCCCTTAATAAAGAACATCTTCCCCTTTCTTTGAAAATTGACTTTGAATGCACCAAGAATGTAGCTAAATATAAAGCCTTAGTCATATGTCTTCAAACTACCCTAGCTTTGGGGATCAAAATAATCAACATTTTTGGGGACTCCCAACTCATCATCAGCCAAGTCATAGGATCTTCTCAGTGAAAAAATGATGTCATATTAAATTAAAAGTAGCTTGTATATGTACTCTTAGCATCATTTGTTCACTACATTATCCAATCAGTCCCTCGATCGACCAACAAATTTACAGACACAATGGCCTCCCTCACATCCCAAATTCCATCACAACCTACCGAATCCAAACTATTTGTCACCATACATTACTTCATCACACCATATTATATTAGATCTAGTCTTCCTACCATTTTTAGAGTGGAAACATCACCTTTTGAAATTTGGTATAACCAAATTTTTTATTACCTTAACCTTGGTGTTTTCCCTCCCAATCTCTTAAAGAATGCCCACAGAGCTTTTATCCAGAGTACCTCTCATTACACCATACTAGGAGGAATCCTTTACAAGTGAGGCTTAGATGTCCTTCTTCTTCATTGACTTTGAAGTCATGAGGCTTCTCACATCATCAAGGAAATACATGATGACATCTGTGGGGGACACTTTAGTGGCTTGGCTATCACTAAACACATTCTTTGCCTAGGCTACTATTGGCACACACTTAATCAAGATTACTATGACTATGTCAAGAAATTTGTCAAGTATCAATAACATGCTAATCTTTATCACACACCTTCCCATGGTCTTCAAGTATCTCAAGATTATTATCCCTTTTCATAATGGGGTCTTAACTTTATTAGGGAAATCAACCCCCATTCTTCACAATGACATCGATATATCTTCACTGCTATGGAATATTTCACCAAATGGGTGAAAACCATCCTACTTATATCAACCAAAGCTAAAAAGATCATTAATTTCATCAACCACCATATCCTTTATCACTTTTATGTCCCTCATAAAATCATTATTGATAATGGTAATTCATTCAAAAATAAGAAAGTCTAAGAGCTTTATGATGCTTTTGGCATCAACTTAAGCTTCTCCTCACCTTATCATACACAAGCTAATGGACAGGATAAAGCTTCCAATAAAACCCTTATCAAAATTCTCACAAATGTGGTTAGTGTTCCTAGTTGAGATTGGCACCTCTATATCTCATTCTCTTTATTGGCCTATCGCACTAGTATCCAAACTGCTACAGGAGCTACACCTTTCTCCCTCATCTTTGGAGTCAAGGCAGTCTTGCTTCTTGAAGTCTAAATTCCATCACTTCACATATCTTTACATGAGATCCTCTTTGAGAGTGACTATCATCAAGAACACCTTGCATGACTATAACTTCTTGATGAGCATTACCTTGTCATGCTCAATCATCTTTGTGTTTATCAAGAGCGAATCAAACATTCATATAACAAATATTTGAAAAAAATGAGAATTCAACATCAGAGACCTCATCCTCAAAGAAAATAAACATGTAACTAACATGGAGAAGACCAAGAAAGTCAAGTTTGTTTTTAATTAGATAGGACCCTACATTATAACCCATAAGTATGGATTTGGTGCTTATCATTTGTCCTCTCTCAAAGGCAAATAGAACCTGAGCCTATCAATCCTTTACATCTGCATCCTTTCTATTATTAAGCAATATCAAACTCACTTCTATGTCTAACTTAACCTCGTCCCTTAGTTCACGATACTTTTACCTCCTCTCCCCTACATTTTCCTTTATCCTTTGGGAATAATTGATTACAACATAGAGCCATGTGATTCATCCATCATATATAAAACCTAATCCTAAGTATGGGTACCATGGTTCTACCCATAACATGGTTCTCATGGATAATTTTTGTCTCTCAATAGATGGAATCCCATGGTCAGTTGTATCTCAACCCACCTTTCATTTACCAGTAACCTTTTGTGCTAAAGTCTTCCCTCCATATAGGTAAACCTTTTTGCGTAGTAGACCTGTCCATGTCTAATTTAAATTCTAAGATCACTCATAACTCTAGCAATCATAAACTAATCCCTTGAAGGACAGTTTCCCCATAATTCAAAGAGTGCTTAAAAATATATTGCTCCCTAGAAGGATAGTTATAAAAATCAAATTTTAGACTACTCCCTTGAAGGATGACTAAGCAATAATCATTTAAATCTTCCCACATCGATCAGCTTCAACACCTTACTAAAATATCAAAATCAATAAACAAAACTATGTCAAAATCAAAATAAGCAAATCGTAATCAGCTCTTAGAAGTGTTATTGGTAGACTTCCTACATTGATCAGTCTACATAGTATCCCATCATACCACAATTGGCTCTTATACATGGAATTGATAGACTTCTAACATTGATCAGTCTACATATCATAATAGGGCATGGACTTGTCTATTATAGTTCTTTGGTCACCTATAAAAGGGGCAAGCTAGCCCACATTAGGTAACCATTACACCCATTTAACACTCAACCTCTTACCTATCACCTACCCTCCCTTCCTAGTTCTCTAAATTTAAGGGACTACAAGATTAATTGATACAAAGTAATTGAGACACCCTCTTTCTTAATCAAAACATGCTTTTGTAAAGCATTCAACAAGATTTTGTCTACTAAGTCAATCCAACTATGGTTTCCTATCGATGTGTCCTTACCAACTAGATCATCATGCCTCTTTCTTATCCATCAATTAATTCATATGAACATATGTCTCGTAATATATTTTTGTGTTTGCTTTCAAAACATTCAAGGCCAAAACAATCCCAAACCATATTTTACCATAACATCAAAACCATTATCCAAAACCATAAAATCAAAACAAACACATCATACCATTACAACATTATAACCTCATCTTACCATCAGTAATAATTCCAAAATTCATCATATCCAATATTATCTATAGATTACATTATCACATCACATCTTACCCCTAAAATGATTTTGTTATAAATAAACACAAGTCATTAAACTACTCTACCATCATCATCATAAACACTATCCTAACTACAATCATAATCATAGTCAACATCATCATCATGTAATACCCATCATAAAATATACCATCACATCATCTTGCCTAAACTAACAACATCAACATCATCATAAACATAATCAACAACATAAACATCATCATAAACATAATCATAAACATCATCATAATCATAATATGCATAGTCATAAACCACACAATCATATTAATCCGCATGATCAACATGAGCATAAAACATCACAATAAATAAACATTATAATCATAATCAACATCAAAATCACATCAACATGATCATAAACACCATCAAATAAATAAACCACATCTGAAAATGAGAGATGCCACAATGTATGTCTCTCTCTCTCATAAATACATCTTACATCATCAACATGTAGGCCGATGTCAAAATATACATATCAAAAAAATACATAATAAAAATATCATCTCTCAGGCACCTAGAACACTAGAACTAGAACCACCTACACCTACCCCACCATCTGGTGGTGGACCCCCTAATATACCTACCTATATCATTATCAATGCCCACTAACCTAGAGTAGCTACTATTGGACCCCTAACCAAGCTAACCCTGTACTCCCCATATCTCATTGGATATAGCAACTAGACTAGCACCATAGCCTCATACTATCTAAGCTCCCCAATGGTGGCTAAGTATCATATCCTCAAAATTAAATTAGCTAGTCCCCTTGCTCCTATTGTGGCTACCCCTAATCTTTGTCTCTATGAATCTCACTCTTACATGACTAACCCAAGGTGGTTCTCACCTGATCATGCTCACTAATTAGAGTAGTGACTTATCCCTATAAGGCAATTAACTATGCTTGCAATGTAGTCACTTGTCCTTGTAAACCTATCACATAGGCCTATATTGCTACAAGGGCTACTACTGTTTGGTCATCTTGCCCTCCACCCTATACCTATGGAGGATCCACATCTATGGGCTGCTAGCCCCCATTTCCCCATCCAAAATCTATGGCTACATACGTAACTTGATACCATCTCATATATGTATGTGCCCTTGACATCATTTATAAGAGCTCTCACTAGAAGTTCCTCATAATCTAACACCATCACATCTAGCTGTAACTTTGGTTATGGGTACTCTACATCCTCCTTCCTATATCAAGGGACATCTAGTGGAATATCCTATACTAGTCTGAGTTGCCGCTATACTCAATCTTCTAGAATGCACTCAGTCTCACCATATCATCTACCATACACCCACTACCAACTCTAGAATGATAGAGTGTAGTACCTGTAACCTATCTAGAGGGGCCAACTAACATAAGGCCTACATACAATATCTGCTACCACTAAGCCCTCTAGGACATCTCAAAACCAATCTATATCTTTGGCTCCACCACAAACTCTTAAAAGTACATAATCACCTAACCACCTCATGAAACTAACCTTGTAATTAGTTAGCACATAGCCATCTTAGGGTAGCCCAAGTGGTCACAATACTTGTATATGCTTATATGCCCAGTAGTAGAGCATGAAGTTTACTCTAATCCTATACCATCTCCATACTCTAAAGGCCCATAACTCTTTGTAGATCTGTACCAATAACACTGGGGCCCATCCAAAAATCATCCTCCTTAGAAGCATCTCTACTAGCACTCCCAACAACAAGCATAAAAATTGGTTGCTACTTGAATCCAACTTCATAAAATAGGATATACCCATCACCATCATGGTTAGAAGGCATCTATCTTGTGGGGCCCTCTAGTATAATGGCCCATAGCAAACTCCACCAGTATGGTATTTGGCCTAGACCTAATCTACACCATATATCAAGTCCATGAAATAATCTTGCTCATCACTCTCAATATGGTAGATCAGATCCCCCCAAATTAGAAGTTGAGTGATCTTATGGATGTCCTCTAGTAGTATCGACATTTCCCTAGTCAGTAAAAAGAGTGTGTTTATGGTAGGATCCCATATTTTGATGATGGCCACAATCATCACCGTGTCTCATAATAAGTGCTGGTAATGCTTCATATCCCCTAGGCCAACCTCCTCCATCTACCTCCACTCAACATCTATCATCCTATCTCAAACCTCTATGAATATCTTAGGGACTCAGTCCCTCATTTAGATCTACTCATGAGCCTGCAAAATAATCACATTAGTGTTAATATTTATTATCTTATCTCTACTACTCAACATACACTCTTTACCTTTATTTGTGCATATTTTAAACATCTCAAATAATTATACCCAATTTAACCTAAAAATTCTTCCTATTATACACTCTTTTTCCTTTCCATCTACTTCTACACATTCCATAGACTTAACTTAAACATACTTTTTACCCCCAACACCAATCCATCCCCTTCACCTAGAACAACCACTAAAATATTTATAAAAACATTCTAATTCCTAAACATTTATAAAATTTTAACACATTTTAAACCAACTTAATTAGATTAAAACTTTCCATTTTAACATATTTTACCCCTTTTCCTTGTCCATCATCAATAGTTCATGGAACCATCGATAGTCTTTAGGCCCCTTTTTCCTCAAGGTTAACCGTCGATGGCTGGGTCAAATTATTGACAGTCACTGTGTGTGACCAATGATGATAAAATCCTTCCACCTCCATGCCCCTAATAACCAATAAACCTTCACAAACCCAACTTATACTAAAATAAACCTATCCTAATCACCATTTTAACCTACACCAACCCTCCCATTTCATTCTTACCTAATATTTTCAACAATTTTACCCATCCATAATATTGGGGAATCAAGGGACTATTATTTTAAACACCTCTATCTACTTTACCCTACCCACACACTTCTCTCTCACTTTCCTATCCCTCAAATATAACCATTATATCAAATTTAATATAACCCCTACCTCATTTCATGATCGACGACATGGTTAGAACCCTTGCACTGCTGCTCAACTGCATCCTCATCCTCCCTCCATCTATCAAATGCTCAAACACACACACTAACCCAATCAAAAATCTCCACCTCAATAAGTTCCACACTCCACTCCACACACCAAATAAAAATTCCCAAATCACCCAATGAACAAAGACTAGTCACTCAAGTCAACAATAAGAAAATAACCTCTTATTTTTCCTTTTACCTTTAAGCTTTTTAGGGTTTTCCTGACCATTAATGGTCAGGGTGACCATTGATGGTTAACCCTCAAGACAAACCTAACCATTAATGATTAGGTCCCTTACTCTTCTGCCCACTTTTCCAACACAACCACTCTTATACTCTACACGTTAGCTAGAACTACATTTGGCCTGATGTTCTTCTTGGATATTCATATCTATGGAACTATGTATGTAGCATCCACTCACCTTGTGCAGTTAGAGTCAGCTCAACCACCTCCTTCCCCAACCACTCCCCCACCCACTAACTGTCATGCCATATCCACATTGACATTAGTTATTTTTGACTTGATTTTGCATATTTTGTGCTAACTTTTCATGGTCCTTTGACCACACCGACCAATTTTACCAAGTTTACCATTTAAACTTTTGCACTACCTCATGTATGATTTCACAATTTGTGTTTCTTCACGAGAACACTTCCTAACCTAGATACCTACACACAACATTGACCCTATTTAGATGGCTTGATAAGCATGCCCTGATCAACTATGACTAATGTTGTGGATTGATTACCCTATCTTGTCCTTCTAGAACTTGACCCTATTTTGACCAACATTAGCAACTTTAGTCTTTATGTGATCTCGACTATCATTCTTAATCATATTTTATGCATGAGTTCATGTTTTAAATGCCCAACCTTTTTATGTCACTAACTTTGTGACTCATAATTTACCATTTATCATACCCTGACCCAATTTTTCTTTCACCTCAATCATCTCCTAGTTTGAGGGGGAAAACCTCTACCCATACTCAGTGCAACCAAACCTAGACCTTAACCAAGCCTTCTATTTTTTTATATCTTGCTTAAACCTACATAACAAAAAAGGACAAAATGTAGACACCTAAAAATTGCACATGACAATTTTTGATGTCACATTAGCTTTGGACCTTCATTCCACTTAGTGTCTGGTGGACCACCTAGTCAACTAGACTCATTTACAACTTAACCTTATCAAACCCCTTCAAATGCATCATTTAATTCACCCTTTTCCCACCAATTCTCCTCTATCCCCTCAACCCCAAATAATTAGGATAGCCATCGATGGTTATACCCCCAAACTTGTTTTAAAATTTAAAGCATTACCAAATTTATGCAAGATTTGCATCTCCCAGAATGGCAATTTGCCTTTAAAACAAGCTTATAAAATTATGAGGATTGGAAACTTTATCCTCCATCAAATTAGTAACTTCCTCCATTTTAATTAGTAACTTCTTATCAAATGAGAAGAGGAGGAAGTGAAAGAGGAAGCACTCCATAATATGTTATCTTGCACTCAAGTTTTCTTGCACATATCTAACGTCCTTATCAACAAGTGATAAACATCATTAGAGACCCAAAACTTTATCAAAATCACTTTATAATGGCTTGAAATATCATCACTCTAGCCACATTTCTTTAGGATTCCTCCACCAAGTTTCAGGTATCTTATACTTATTTTCTTTAATCTATCTTGCTTCTAACTTCTTTATCTTATTAGAATTAATAGTACCTCATCTTTCACCTTCCAACCTTATATATAATCTCTATTTTACCAAATTTACAATATGCATTTTCTACTCTGATCACCTCTAGATTTACATAGGCAACCATTGATAGTTTGCCTTAACCATCAACAGTCTACCTTAACCACTAATGGTTCTCTAACCATTAATGGTTCACTATGGCATCATTTTCCAGCAAGTCATTTCTAGCCCTTTACCCAAAATCAAACCCCACTTTATATATCTCCCTTTGACCATAAGACCCTTTCTAATTTTCTGAACTAGACCCCAACCATCCTAACATAAAATTTAATCATTTTCTTTAACAAGCAATTTTATTTTTATTTTTTACATATATTTACTTTCTTATCATTGAATGCAAGTATTTTATTTTATAATTTCAAACTTGATTATCATAAAAGTGGATTGACAACCTCATAATAAACATTGTGCTTCTTGGATATAGCACATGCTAGGCAATCCACTCAACCAACCATCTAACAACTTCCTTTCAAGTGTATGTGCCATTTACAGGTTATTCCTTCCTAACCAAAGAGGATTTTCCACTTTCATCTAGATTCATGTGCAAACTTTACCAGGTATTCTTATACACACCCTATTACTAGTTTTTTTTAATTTACTTTCAAAATTAAGAAATGAGGAAAATAAATTGAAATAATTTCCCTAGTCCAAAAGTGCCTCAAAGAGATTTTCACTTTGGGACCTCAATGTTTTATTTAATTATTTTTGGCTAAGGGTGTTCACTCATTCTCAAAAATAGGTTGTAGGATCCAAATTAATTGAGAACCTTTATTTGTGGTCTCCCAATAGAACATTGTCCCTAAGGTGTAAAAAATCATAGAAGGTCTCATCATTATAAAATTCATCTATTGACATTGTTAATTCTTGTTGGTCCTAGTTTATAAATTGAGGATAATATAAAGGAAGTAGATTGTGATGAATGACTAGTTTATGGGTATAAATGGCATTGGTGTCAAATAAATTGGTATTTTCTAGGTCATTGAAGGGGCTATGATCAGACTCTGCTTCATTGTCATTATCGTTATCACTATTCATTGGCATTAAAACATGAATTAGGTACATGGGGTCACCCCAAGTGATTTAAATCCAAAACCATATGTTTCTTTGTACTGTGTGGCATAAATTAGGTCAAGTGAACCTTGTTGATTAAGCCCAAGGGCTCCTCCTTGATATGCATGTTTTTCCATGATTTTTTTTGAAATGGGATACTTGGTATTTAGGTAACAGTCAACCAAGTTGTCATTATACAACCAAGATTCATCATCTACAAGTGGGTCCTATTTTTAGCTAATGGTCAGTATGAAAATGATAGGTGCTAGAATATATAGTTGGCCTTTGCCCTTTATTTTCCATTGCATGAAAGGTGGTTTGGGTTTTGATCTTCCAAAGGACTTGGGGTTTTATGGAAGCTTGGTAATGTGGAATTTATCATGAGTCAAATATTCTCCTAGGCCATTAGCTGAGATAGTATAATAATTAGATATTTCAAGAGGCAACATGTGGGAAAGTGAATCAAGGGTTTCTGGGTCAATGCAATTGGCCTCTAGTAAATCAACAAGTATTTATTTTCCCTTGTCTTTTTTAAGAACCAAAATCAAGCTGAAATGGTAGTTATAGCTTTGGTACTCGACTTCTAAATGGTTACAATATTTGTATGGCTATAATTATCCATGGATAGTAACCTCCATACCTGAATGGGAGAACTTGATATACTATGTGGATGGGATTGCATGAATTTCATGTATCTAAGGTATACCCAAAACCATATTATATGCCAAATTGAGGTCTAACACATGGCACAATGTATCATGGGTTAAGGGTCCAATGATAACTAACAAGTTGATGGTGCCTTATGATTCCCACTATTCATTATCATAGGCTTTGATGGTGATCATTTCAAGTTAGAGATCATTTATGGTGTACTCGAGAAGCTTGATGAGCTTTAGAGACATGATATTTAGACCTGATCTATTGTCTATGAGGACACATTTCACCTTGTGCCACATTATGACAACTTCAATGTAGAATGTATTATTATGCAAAGGGCCAAGGGATGACAAATCACTTTGGTCAAAGGTTAATTGTTGGCCGAGGGATAGATGTCTAACCAAAGCTTGGAATTTATCTAGAGATATGTCATTAGGAACTTGGGATTATCCAAGGAATTATATCAAGATATTCTCATGGATGGTGGATGTATGCAACAAATTTGAAATGGATATTTGTGCAGGTGTCTTCTGTAATTGTTTTAAAATATTGAACATTTTTTCTTGGACAATAATAAATAGCTTATTCCTAACCAAAATGGTGGGTTGGATGGGTGAAGTGGCAAATTGTGGTGGTCTTGGTATGGTAATCTTTAACCTCTAAGTTGTGATTACAAAATTAGGATTAGATACAAGACCATTATTTATAGTAAATGATAGTGGTGGGGGACCATATAGGATATGTTTCTATTATCGGTACACTTATGCATGGTCATGGGTCAATAATTAGTTATCAGTATAGGGTTGAAAAGTAGTAATCCCTATTTGTTGGTACCCATGATATGGTCCCAAGTCAAGGAAGGATTTTAGAGTGGATTATGAAGAGGATAAATTTAAACATTAGTCATGAAAACTCATAAAAGAATGCATAAGAATTGACAATCTAAGCCAAACTATTCATACGGGGGTTAATAATGATAATAAGATACAAATGAAAGAAAGCAATCAACCATTACCTTCCCAAATGACTCCATTACTCAAAAGTGGCTCCAAGCTTGTTCTCCCATTGATCTAGAGCTCTAGTCTTTGTCAACAATGGCTTCTTTACTCCTCCATTGCCTCAAGAACTCTATGCAAAACCTAGGCTCATAATATAAACTATCTATTTTGCCTATCAATAAAGCTAATCCAAATGAAAATAAAACAATAATCAAAATATAATGGAATTGTGAAGGGATTTTAGCATTATAAGTTTACATAATTTAAGCTTAAAAATGGTAGTGTGAGGCCTTCTATTTATAGTTTTTTGAGATTAGTCAGGATCAACCATGACCTTCCATCTTAAGATTGAGATGTGTGGCCATGAATTAATCTAATATTTGTAATTAAATCCTTAAATATCCTCATCATGATTTGGGAATAAAGGGAATTAATGAGGCATGAGAGGCATTAAAGAGGCATGGGGGGCCATTATGCATTTATGGCCTAGGGATGCCTTAAAAAAAATGATGTCATTAGGTGATATAATTAATAGGAATCAATTTCCTAAAATAAATATTCAATAACCTCCATGGAAAATCCACTTAAGCTCATAATTTGATTTAATTAGCCTTAAACAAGATTAATCAATATTTGTGCAATTATTTAGAAATTGGCCCTCAATTAATCAAAATGGTTAGAAAGTCATTTTACTGGGTTATAATTTGACTCAAGAAGAATTGAAAGGCATTGTCAAATATGTTAGAACTATATTCCCATTTAGGCTATTGCCAACAAAAAATAACAAAGGTACATGATGTGTAGTAAAGAATTAGAAGAAAAGAGTGATCTAGTGCATAAAAAGGTGAAATCATCATTTTGGCTAAAAATAAATTGATCAAACTTAGGAATCACATAAAATGCATTTCCCCATTTAGGGATACTTTAACCTAAATCAACACTCATAAATGACAATTTTAAACCATTTAGCATGTTTTAATGATTTTGACCTAAAATGTGTATTTTGAGTGCAATTCAAGTAAGATTGACAATTTCAACATAAATGGTGTTAGGAATTGGATGTCTACATTTTCCCCCAATTTGAGAAGGCATAGTGAGACATTTAGGCGAAAAAATGTCTTCAAATAAAAGAGTTTTCAAGAAGAAATTAGAAATGACCCATGATGCCCCCTTGAGAGGACATACTAGGATGAAAGAGAAGGATGGATTGTCAAAAAGAGAGGGAAAATGAGAGATTAACCTGTGGAATAGATCACATCTAGATGAGCTAATGCTTGTACACATGGTTACCATCAATGATCAAAATATAATTAGAGGTATAATGGGCCCCAAAGATGGGGGGAATGGAAATGATTCAATCCATAAATATAAGGGACACACTTTGAATGCACCCAATTTGAGAGTATAATCTATGTGCTTACGACATTGATCAATCCTAATGCAAGTTACACACTAAAAAAATGCCATCATAGGTAGAAGTGTGGAGAGATAGGAATTAGAGGAAAAGGAGAATGTGGTCTCTAAAAATATGATAATAAGAGATGCCCCATTATGGTATATTTGATCATGATAAAATAGTTATGCCCTAATAGGGCTAATTTTGATAATTGATAAAGAATAAATAATGGTTTTCCCCTGTAGGGATGATTTATATTTGTTAACCAGTTCAAGTGTTGTGCCCCATAATAAGAAGATTGGCAAGCAAATAGCTCAAGGATATAACCTAAAACATAGATTAAAGTGAGCAGGAACAAACATAGATGTGATGGTACAATGGCTTAGAAAAATCCATAAAAAACCAAACATATGAGAATGCATAAAGTGATGAAAAAAGAATAAAGATGGTGGTCGAGCTAACCTAAGAAATGTCATATATCCAAGTTTTATCTACATAATCTAAATGGATCTCAATCTAATGTAGTTCATCCTATATGGGGAGAGAATGGAATGAGGGATAATGAAAATTGACCAAGAATTGATTAGATTCATGAAGTATGCAAAGAGATGCACGTCTACGCATAGAGTTAGGTGCTAAACCTATTTAGCCTAGTTTATATATAGTGTTTTTGAGACCTATTCATCAAATTTGTGTTGACATTAAGACTGAAATTAGAACATAAAGAGATTTCTATAGAAAAATAAATTAGGCATCATAAGTATGAATAAATCATAATGACATGGCATTTCAAATGCATAGATCCAGTTCAAATGTGAATACCTATAACTAAGGATAATGGTAAAATAATGACCAAAACTAGAGTTATAGCTATTTAAATTTAAACAAAAAATCAAAGACAAAGAAAAAGATAAACATAAATGATCCCAACTTAAAATCAAGATATGAACAATCAATACTTAAATAAAAACAAAAATGTTTAAAAATGAAAAACAAGAACATCTTAGCAACATAGGATCAAGATCTATGTGGACCATCATGATGTTCTTGAACACAAAAGAGAAAAGCAAAATCAAACAAGAAAAAAAAACACCAACAACAATAAAATAAATAGAAAAAATTCAAGAACAACTTAATAACATGAGATCAAGATATAAAATATCAAGATTCATGTGAAACAACAAAACACCATTAAAACTCAAATAAACACACACAAAAAAAATCCAAGTTAGTGTAGTTTTAAAAACAACTATTCATACATGTGTGGTAGAGGCATTACTTTCTACCACAATGTAACAAAGAACAAGGACAAGGGTTGTTCCCTAATTAAAGAAGAAAAATGATAGAATAAATGGGGGAGAGAAGAAAAAGAAGGGGTTGGCTGAGCTAACTCTAGATGTACAAAACAGGTGGACACTTCCTACATAGTTCTATGGATGCATGTTGCAACATGAACTTTAGGTCAAATGTAGTTCTCTCAGGAAGTGGGATAAAAGACATGATGATGACCAGAAACATATGATTAATGTTGTAGATGAAAATGAAAGACATGACAAATGAGATTAGTCTTGCAAAATGATAAGAGCATAAGGATGAGATGACTTGAAAAATAACAAGCCAATGGGACTTAATTTGATTACAAAATGGCAGGAGCATGACATAGTGGGATGAGAGAGAATAATCTTGCAAAATGGTGTGTGGTAGAATAGGACTCTCACAATGAAAATTTAGAAGGATAAAATTCTTGAAAAATGGCAAGAGCATGAGGATTAGAATGTAAAAAATCATAATAGAATGTTTTTCTTATTTTAGAGATCATTTTCTAATGTTTTTGGTGTTTTTGGGATAAAATATGTACAAAGGGGGAACCAACCAGTCAAGGAGATGTTCATCTGAGAGTAGAATCTTTAATAATAGTTAAATACAACTGCAATGATAATCATGGATATAAATAATGGACCAAGGAATTAACTGAGAGTTCTAATAAAAACTAAAGCCAACTATAATGGCACATGCTAAAAAATCAGCAAGAGCAAGGATCCTGAAAAGATAACAATGTTCAAGAGAAACAAATGTAATATAGAGTAGTGTGTAGTGTGAAATTAATCTAAAGAACCATGTGATCAAGCAAAGATCCTGAGCTGTGAAGGTGTTCTTTCACTTGTTTGCAGAAGAAGATAAAAAATACTATCTTGGCTAAATTTCTTTGTAGAACTGGCATCAAAGGTGTTCATAATGCTGATGAGACATAATCAAGATTATATTTGGTCAAGGGACAAAAGTGTTCAGGTTACAACAAGCCCTAGGTATAACAAAGAATAAGGTTATCAAAGAGAATGACACAGGTTATGATAAAATGTGTTCAGAGTACCAACAGTCCAATATTTTTTCACTATTTAGAGTCATGAAAAGAAGAGGGCTCATATGAGAGTGGTCCAAGGTAGGATAAAATGGTAGGGTAAAAGTAATTTAGTATAAGTTGCCCTCAAGTAAGGGATATTGTTGACAATGGTTCAAAGTTATTCAGGTGTATAACCTCTTAAGGTGCACAATGTTCATAGTCTCTAGAAGTTCTTCACCATTTGGTTTATCTAGTTGATATTCCCTTGATCCATAGTTTACCATGATAACAAATGGTCCCAAACAATTAGGTTGAAACTTACCTTATTTCTTGCATTCAACATTTATATTATTTTAGTTCTCTTTCAAGACCAAATCACCAATCTCAAACTCTTGAGGGAGAATGTGCTTGTTGTAGCTTCTCCATAATCTGTTCTAATAGGCTTGAAAGTTTTCTAGGGCATCTAAATGCTTGCCATCAAGAATTTCTATTTCTTACATCTTTGAGACTCTATAGTCCTCGTTATCTTCAATATGCTCCAATGATACTTAGAAGGATAGTAGCTCAATCTCTATTGGGATAATAACTTTTGTGCCATAGACAAGGGAGTATAGAGTGGTTCCTATGGGGTTTGATGATTAGTTATATAAGCCCAGAGGGAGAGAAAGATTTGCAAGTGCCAATTATGGCTAGCATCATTGATAATCTTTTTTAAAATGACTACAATGGTTTTATTGGATGCCTCAGCCTATCCATTACCTTGTAGGTTATATGGAGTTAATTTCTTGTGCTTGATATTGAATTTTGAACAAAGAGCTTTTAAATCTTGGTTTCCAAAAGATACACATTATCAGATATAATGCATATGGGGATGTGATATCGATAGATGATATGGTAATGGATGAATTTGGCAATCTAATTATTGATGATGTAAGTGAGAGGAATGACTTCAATCCACTTACTAAAATATTCAGTAGTAGTTAGGATATGCTTATGGCCATCTGAAGATGTTGGGTTTATTTTCTCAATGAGATTGAGGCCTCATGTTGAGAATGGTCATGGTGTTATGATTGGTTGTAGTGTTAAAGAAGGTGTGTGTATCAAATTACCATGTTGCTAACAAGGAACACACTTATTTACATAATTGTAAGCGTCAATCTCCATTTTTAGCCAATAATATCCTATTCTGAAGAGCTTCTTTGCTAAGACTACACCATTGGTGTAGGCCCCACACATTATTTCATGAACCTCCTTTAGCACTTGCTTGGATTTTTCTAAATATTAACAACAAAGAAGCATTCCATCATAGACTTTATGATAAATCATGTCTCCAAGGAGAGTATAACATGATAAATAGTGATGGAACATTTTCTATTGATTATTGGATAGATTGGCTAGGAAAATGTGATCATGAAATTAGTTATAAAAGTCTTGAAACCAGGGTAATTTAGGTGGGGGATTGGAACCAGTAATAGTGCATACCCTTTCTAAATCTAGTATAACATGTGTAATATGAATAAGAGTTTTAATAAAAAACTAATACTCTTTAGCTCTTCCATCAATATGTGTCATGGATCCAATCATTACCATTGCATCAACTGATTTTTTGTTTTATCTTGGAATTTGTTTAAACTACAAAGATTTAAAATGACCTTTGAGATTATCAATAATTTAATTATAAGGAACAAGCTTATCATCTCTAGTTTGATACTAATAAGTAGTCTAATTGATGATTAATTGGGAATCACCATAGACTTTTAAGCTCTAAATATCCCACTGTATGGCAAGGTGAAGCCCTGCAATTAATGCCTCATACTCGACCATATTATTCATACAATGAAATTATATATAAAATGCTTTGGAAATCAGATCCCCTTGGGGTGTAATCAATAATAAGCTAACTCTAGATCTACAAGATATAAAAAAATAATCAAAATATATCTTCCATTATTTAGGTTCTTGTGATGCTTGTTTTATTTCCATAATAAAATCATTTGGAAAGTCAAAAATCAGAGGTTGAGTATATGTGATAGGGGCATCTACAAGTTGATCAATAATAACCTGCACCTTTATTGATTTTTGATTTTGATAGTCAATGTCAAATTCACTTAGGAGCATAACCCATTTAGCCATGCATCTTTGAAGAGCTGCTTTGGACAATAAGAATTTGATAGGGTTCACCTTGGCAATGACAATAGTTATATTGTCTAACATATAATGTCATAATTTTTGGGTAGAAAACACCATAGCTAAACATGGATTCTTAATAGGTGTATAATTATGTTCATAATCCACAAGAGTATGGCTTTGATAATATACTACATGTTCTTTACCTAGATCATGATGTTGGGCCAAAAGTGCCCCTAGTGCATGGTCTATCACTGATATGTAAAGAAGTAGTGGTCTTCCAAGTGTTAGAGATCTCAAGACTGGTGGATTGGCTAAATATGTCTTGAATTTCACAAATGCTATTTGATAATCTTCATCCCATTGAAAAGTTGCTTCTCTTTTCAAAAGGTATGTAAATGGGTGGCACTTATTTGCCAATTGAGAAATAAACCTACATATAGATTGGATCTTTCCTTATAAGCTTGGTAGTTATTTAATATTTTTTGGTGGAGGCATTTACATAATGGCCTTTAACTTGGTAGGGTCAACTTCAATCCCTCTTTGTGATATAATGAAACCTATCAATTTCCTTGATGTGACTCCAAAGACACATTTCTTAGGATTCAAGCAGACTTTATATTCATGAAGCCTCTCAAAGATTCTTTGTAGAATGTCTAGATGTCTAGATCTTGTTCTTGATTTTTCTAGTATATCATCAACATAGTACTCAATAATATCATGCATCATGTCATGGAAGATGATAGTCATGCCACATTGATATGTGGCTCCAATGTTCTTCATGCCAAATGACATGACTTGGTAACAAAATGTTCCCCATAGAGTGGTGAACATAGTCTTGTGTTGATCTTTTTGGGCTATATTGATCTGATTGTATCCAAAAAATCCATCTATTAAGGACATCTCATACCCAATAGTTGAGTTGATGATAATGTCAATGTTGGGTATAGGAAAATCATTCTTGGGTAATGCTTTGTTGATATCTCTAAAATTAGTACAATGACGTATACCTAGGGTCTTTTTATTTACTAAGACTATGTTTGAGATCCATTCAAAATAATCTAGTGGCCTAATAAAGCCTGTTCCTAGCAACTATTACAATTATACTTTAACCAATAAGGTGATGTGTGGATGTATTTTCCTCAATTTTGTGCTTGACTTGTTTAGCATTAGGATGGACAACAAGGCAATGGATAACTAAATCTAGGTTTAAACCCGGCATGTTAGAGTATGCCCATGCAAAGATGTCAATATAGTCCCTTAGAAGGGATATGATTTGTTCATGTTCTACTTCAGTAAGGGAAGCTCCAAGATAAACAATTTTGGGATCCTCATAGGTTCCCAGGTTTACTTCTATCATATTTTCCACAAGGAGTGTGGATTTATCTTTGATAATTGTAGGCAAGGTATGATTTTGACCATCTTCTACCACATATTTTTGCTATTTTTCCCAAAGCTCTGGATAGTGTGATGAATCAAAATCCACCATCTCAGATAAAGGTTGAGTAGCAAAAACCTCTAAAAACTCTAGAGCAAGAAGCTCAAGCATTTGTTGTTGTTACGAAGAGATGCTTGTACTGGATATAGAACTTGGGATAGATGGACTTTTTACATCCTAAGGGGATGAAAAATCTTTGCCACCTAAGAGTGTCTGAAATAGGTTTTCACTTAGAGGCTTGTCTTTTTCTTTACTTTTTCCTTGATCGACGAGCACGTCAAAGAGTTTTCACTTGAATATTTTGATGTTTGATCTTTACTATGACCAAGAAAGTTTACCTACTCTCCAAATTAGGTAGAAGGATCTAATGAAAAATTAAAGCCTTGTTTGTGATAGCCAATGGGAAATCCATCTCTTAGGCCTATGTATTCTAAAAGTGAATCTTCATTCTAAAACTCATCAAGGCATATGACCAAATTTTGTTGTTCCTAATCAATGAGTTTGAAATGGTAAAGACATATGGAATAATGGGGGTTTGCTTCAGGATGGGAAGCTCTAATGGTAAAAATATGATATTTTGCTTCAGGATGGAAAGCACTAATAGAATGGGTTCTTGCTTTAGGATGGGAAGCTTTAATGGTTAAGGTTAAAATAAAATTTGAATCAAATAGGTCCATGTCAACAAGCTCATCAAAAATGATAAAATGGGATGTTTTGTTGCTACTAGGAGTCTTATTGTTAGTCAATTTGAAAGAATCACTATCAAAAGTTATGATATTATCCCCAGGTAGTATATATCCAAGACCATGATTCAAATTAGGAACTCCAGTTGATAAGGGTTCCATGATTCCTTGCACTCATGGTCCAAGGCCTTTTATTATATAATCAAGATGATCCATGATCTGATTGGGGATAGGATACTTTGGATTCTAAAAGCAATTAACAAGGCCTTTAAAATATAACCAATCTCACTCGGTAAAAGCCTCTCGATCTTTATTTGGTGCAATAACAGGTACAAAAACCATAGGTGGTTTTTTCTACTTCTTCTTCTATTACCAAATCATTATGGGTCCATTAGGATTCTTTGAAGGTTTAGGCTTACTCAATGTTTTTGGATTTTTAGGCAAAATTACAACATAAAAGGCATCCTTAAGATTGTACATGGAAATTCCCACATCTTGAATAATAACCTACTTTGTAAGAGTTGTGGGAAATGAATCAGCTGAAGTAGAAGTGAGATCACTAGGGTTGATATAATTAGATGGAGGTAGATGTGAAATTATAGCCTTGTTCTTCTTTGTAATGAATTCAAAACCTAGATAATAGTTATAATTATAGAATTGGGCCTCAATATGTTTACAATATTCATAAGACTATTGATCGACAAGAATTATAACCTTGATCCCATCACGAAGAAACTTAAGGCACTGATGTAGGGTGGAAAGAATGACCTGTACTTCATGGATCCAAGGATGACCAAGAAGTATATTATAAGGCAATTAAATGTACATAATATGAAGTAATGTATGATGTGAAATAGACCCAAAAATTATTGGCAACCAAATAATACCAACAAAATCCCTTTCAGCATTATCATAAGCCTTCATAGTAATCATTTCTAGTTGAATATCTTTTGCAGTGTAGCCCAATCTTTGTACTAGCTTAAGAGATATGATGTTCAGTCATAAACCATTGTCTATAAGAACCCACTTGATCTTATGGTTTTCAATGATTACTTCAATATATAGTTGGTTATTATGGCTAAGTCTAAATGTAGACATGTCTTTTTGATCATACATTACTTGATGAAATGAATATAAATGTCCCACAAGGTTCTAGAATTATTCAAGGTTTATATCCTTGGGAATAATGGATTTATGTAAAAGATTATTCAGGATAGTTCTATGGACTTCATATATGCACAAGAGATCCAAGATGGAAATTTGTATAGGGGTTTTGCTCAATTGGTTTGATAGACTATAAGGATTTTCAACATTGGGATGAGATGACTTGGATTTAGTTAAGATAATAGTTAGATTTGGATTTGTTGGTGTAATGTTCCCATTAGGTTCTATGGAAGAAGTAGGCAAAGGGCCCTAGAGAGTAACTCACGAGCGTATAGTTATGATTGCATAACTTAGAGGTGGTGGGGAGCTAATATAATTAGAATATGAAGGCAAAGGGCCTTGGAAGGTGACTCAAAGGTGTCTAATTACATTGCTATAATTTTGAGTTGGCAAGGAGCCATTATAATTAGAAGAAGGGTGTTGTTCAAAAATAATAACCTGTATAAATGGAGTTGTAATAATTTTATGTAAACTCGATGTGGTATTACTAGAGAGAGGGTGTTGAACCTATAATGATGGGTCTTGTACTACAAGGAACACATGATGGTTCACATGGTTTAACAATAATACTGGTAATATAGGTTGTAGAAATGCATCCCATGATATTGTTATAGTCGTAAGGCATGTTGTTCTAACCCACATTATTAGTATGGGTATTATGATCATGATTATGCTCATATTAATTATGATTTTGACCTTGATTCTACCTCTATCCTTGGTTTTGATTCTTCCTTGGTGGTGGTTGATTATGTTGAAGAAAGGGGTCCTTGTAGATTCTCATATCCTAATTTGTGTCTTGATTAGGGTCCAATTTAACTCAACTTTGCCACTTTCAATGAGATATTCAATAATATGTCACAATTGGACACAATGATAAGCATTGTGACCAACTACATGATGAAATTTACACCACTCATTCTCTTTGTACAATCTAATTTTAGTTGATCTCAAGGAAATAGCCTTGGTAATAGACATACAATCAAGTTAGATGCTATGAGATTTTAGAACACCATTTCAATTAGTTCTCAAAATTTTCTAAAGACCTTGAAACTGCTATGGTTTTATCTCCATGGAGGTTGTCTCTAAAAATTATGTGTGGGTTAGGGGGAGCTAATTGTACATTTGGGGCTAACAGAGCCTAAACTATTTGTACATACCTTGTTTTAGTCACCCCATTTCCAATCATGTTCTTGTTCTTATTAAAGACTTTAGGCTTATATTGCACAACTATATGACTAGAAGATGGGGTTTGATTTGATGTTTGACCCTATGCAAAGATATTGAAAAGGCCCTTGGAAATAAGAGCCTTCTCAATCTATACACCCTTGTCTATGATTTCCTTAAATGAGTTAGTACAAGCTAGATGTAGATTATGCATGACATCAAGATGTAAGTTCTATGTAAATATATCCACCAACTATTTATCTAGAAAATTATGTTGAAAGTGACCCACTAATGTTATACATATCTATAAATATGTGGTGAAGCTCTTTCCATCTCATTGTTTGGATTTGCACAAGTCAACAATGGTCAATTCATGATCTATGTTGTATGATAAATGGTTGACAAACTTTTTAGATAAGTCATTCCAATATGTAATTTATATTTTGGGTAATTTAAGTAGTCAATCTAAAGCTTGTCCCACTAAACTTCATGAAAATAATCAAAGTAAGAACATGCTACTATAAGCAACCTCTTGGCATATTATAAAAAATGCTTGGATATGTTCATGTTGGTCACCCTTTCCTTTGTATTTATCAAAATTGGGTGCCTCAAAATTATGTAGAAAGGGGACTTGGATATTGCTTAAATCAAATGGATATGGACATATCTCATCAAATTTGTACCTTTCAATGCTGTTTATAGTCTCCAAATGTGACATAATCTCCTTCATGGAGTTCCACTTTTGCATGTTTGGTGCATTCATGGATGGAACATAGTTCTGTTGGGGTGGAATGTGCCCTTATTTCTAATTTTGGGGTGGAATATGCCCCTATTATTATTATTTTTTGGGTGGAATGTGCCCCTATTATTATTGTTGTTGGGGTGGAATGTGCTCTTGTTATTACGTGGATTTATGAGGGATGTACACCCTACATTCCATGACTTGGTTTTGATTTGATCCTAGAGTTGAGTAAATAGGCCATTTATTCCTTGAAATATGTTTCCTTGAACTATATGTGCTTTTTTTATTTTGGGGAGTCCTTGGTATATTCAATAATTTTTGCATTGGTTGGGATGAACTAGCCAAATTGTCTTGAGGGATTTCCTAAATTTGAATTAAATGTTTGGGATTATATGTTTATAAAGTAATAAGAGGCTCTTGGTGATTGAAAAATGTGTGTTCCATGTCTAACAAAACATTTTTCACAACTTCTTGTGTTTATTTATATTCATTTGAGACACCTTGATCAATTGTTGTGTTCTCAATTAATCTTTGTTGTGTATGTTCAATCACATTTACTTGTTCATTTGAGGCATCATTATGGATTAAAGTAGTAATTAGAGAGTCAATTAAGTTTTTGATAAGCTTATTGGCATACCATTGACTTATTTTCTTAATCTTGTTGACAATATCTTTATCGATTAGTTTTGATTCTATAAGTATTTCTATACCTTTGTTAGAGGAAGAAGTTATGTTTGATTGTGAAAAATATTTCTCTTGTTTTTGTTGTTGTTGTTGTTGTTGTTGTTGTTCTCCTTTGCTAACTAAGGTGTGCAATTTCTCTATAGGAAAAATTGAGGGTAGTCTAGCACTATATTCTATCAACCTAAGGAGTGCTTCATCTTGGTTCTCTTGATATTTAGTATAATCCCCTTTAGATCCTATAGTTATAGGAATGTCCTCAACGACAATACAATTGTCTTGTCTATCATAAAAGTACTCATCATCATAGCTGGGGCCATAAGGGACCCCACTACAAATGAACCTTTGAGTCATATCTAGAAAGGGTTACTCTATACATTTGACTAAATTTGGATCAATGTTGTGCAAACATTTAAACAAGGTACAAATTTTGATCTTTCTTCCAAACAAATAACTAAGGTACCACAGATATTATAAAAGGAGGGTGGCTTAGAACCACACACAATTAGAATAATGTGTTCATGAAACTACTCAAACTTTGGGTAAATTTGAAATCATATAAATTGGAAGAGGGTATGATAACTCAAAAATCCTAGAGTGTCACTATTACACTAAAACATAGACCTTTGAGATATGTTAATATCACAAAATTTAGTTCAAATTCAATGAGTTGATACAAGAAAACTATAAGAAAGCCCTTCAGATTAGGAGGAAATAATGCAAACCAAGAAACTCATGATGTGGAAACATGCAAGAATTCCTAAGTATTATTATAAATATTGTCATTAATGTCAAAGTTCTAACATTATTGGTGATAAAAGCCCCATTGCATTTAATGGTGTTTTTAATATTCATATCTTAGATAATGTGTGTTAATATTTATTTAATATTAATGAATATATTTTTGGTTGCACAAAAGTCAAAAGAGGGCCCATGAAGAAGTCAAAGAGTCATGGAGTAAAAGACAAAAGAGGAATGTGATGCATTTTCTCATGAAGAGTCATCTTGAGGAATTCTAAGAGTCATCATGTGAAGACAAAAGAGGGTATGGTGCATTTTTCCATGAAGGGACACTTTGATGAATATGAAAAGTCACCAAGATAAAGACAAAAGAGGAAAGGACCTATTTGCTTATGAAGGGTCACCATATGACTTTTTAAATGCAAGGATACAAAGGGTCATGCAATTTTGTCACCATTTTTCATGAGGATTGAAGGGTCACAAAGGGTGAATGCCAAAGGTCATTTAGAAAGCTATAAATAAAGGATTGAGAAACCATTTGTAGTATGAAAGAGAGTGAATTATTTGTATTTGTATTCAAAGAGAGAAAATTAGGAGATATTATAGAGTTATATCATTTGTTGAGTAAGCAACATTAAGAGATAGTTGTGTTTTATACACAAAAGGGGTTGACTCTCCTGTGGGTTGGAGTTGACAAATCTTTACAAGGGGTTGGTGTTCACAAATAGTTACTGTATTAGTGATCAGAAAAAGGATTTGGTGATCCTACAAGTTGGTGCTTGCAAACTTTATAATTTGAGTTGGTGCTCATTCATATACTTGAGATTGTTCTCCATGGTTTATCCCACTTTGAGTTTCTATGTAAAAATATGGTCTCTCTCTCTCTCTCTCTCTCTCTTATATGGTGCATATTATTGTTTCATTTTTAATGCATATCTTGAATGTGTGATTAAGTGGTTAAAGAAAAGAAATCAAATTAAGTAAAAGATATATAATATACTGATTCACCCCCCCTCTCAGTATATTTCATATTTAATAATTGGTATTAGAGCAGGTTCCTTTTTAAAAAGTTTTATAGCTTAAAGGTAGATTAGAAAAGCATGATGGCTAGATCACATGAAGGTTTTTATATAAATAAGGCACCTTTGTTTGATGGGACAAATTATGCTTTTTAGAGCATAAGAATGAATAATTATTTGATGGCATTTGAATTAGACATTTGGCAAGTAGTGGTGGAGGAATATGAAGAGCCAGAAACACTTGTAACTAATCCGATAGAAAAGAAGGCAAGTGAAACTAATACTAAAATTTTAAATGCTATTTTATGTGGTTTATGTGAATAATAATTTATTAAAGTTATGCAATGTAAATTTGATCATGAAACTTGGGTAAAATTTTAGAATATCTACAAATATGATGGAAAGGTTCAACAAGCTAGGCTTCAGACTCTTAGAAGATAGTTTCAGAGTTTGAAGATGGAAGAGGAAGAAAATACATCAAGTTATCTTTTATGGGTTGATCAAATAGTTAATTAGATTCAAGGTCTTGGAGAAAAGTTAGAAGAATCAATTGTGGTTAAAAAAGTTTTGAGATCTCTACCATTGAGATATGATTCAAAAGTTTTGGCAATTGAAGAGATAAAGAATTTAGCCAAGCTAAAGATGGATGAGCTACATGGTATTCTTATGGCATATGAGATGTGGACCAAACAAGAGAAATCCTAAAAAAGAGAAGCTACTTTTAAGACATCAAAGAAATAGAAGGCTAAGATTCAAGAATTAAGTGACAGTTCTAACGATGATGAAGATAACAATGGAGATCTATTCATTCACAAGCCGAAAAAGGGCATAGGTAAATATCAAAGAAAATTACCTTTTAAATATTTTAATTATAGAAAGATTGGATATTTTGTAGCTAAGTGTCTAGATAAGGGCAATGGTGAAAATGAAGAAGGAAAGTCTACATACAAGAAGAATTTCAAAAGAAAATTCAAGAAGAGATTCAAGAAGAAGAGTTTATATTCTAAAGATCCTAGCTTAGTCATTTATAGTGGAGTCAGTGATTCAAAAGAAGAAGAGATTCTATTTATGGCCATACATGAAGATGCCTCTACAAGAAAAAGTATAGTTGATCAAGAAAAATATGATGATGCCAAAGTAAATATGGAAGGAGAACTTGTTTGTGCCTTATAAGAGTTAAAATCTCTAGAAAAAAAGAATCAAATATTAAAGCTCCAGATCAAGAAAAATAAAAAGGAGTCAAAGGAAATCATTAAAGATCTACAAGCACAATTTGAAGAAGATAAGAAGAATGAAGAAAATCTAATGGCACAGTTGAAAATAGTAACTAAAAAATGTGAAAGGTATGCTATTGAAATTGCTTCTTTAAAATTAGATCTTGAGAAAACAAATAAAGTAATCAATGATAGAGCAACCAATGATTCAAAATATGAGAATATCACTAATATGTTGAATAAGATATTATAAAATCAAAAATCAATGTCAGATAAGATAGGTATTGGATTTAAAAAAGAGAAATGGGAGGCCACTACTTTCATAGACAAGGAAAAATGAAAGAGCTATGCTGAAGCTCTTACAAAAGAGGAAATAAAAAGGAAAGTTAAGAATACAGAGGACATATCAAATAAATAAGATTGGAGGGAATAAAGCTATAAAAGGAAATGAGGTTAGAGATACACAAAGAGGTCATATTTTTATGGTTACTATTTTTATTGTAATGGATATGGTCATAAGAAAATATAATGTCAAAAAAGGGTTAACAATTTCAAAAATAAGGAGAAAGAAAGTCATATAGAGTCAAGTAGAAGCCAAAACTCTTTTATTCCTCTATCAAGCTTTAATTAAGAGGCTATAATATGTTACAAGTGTAACAAATTTAGACACATATCTTGATACTGTAGAAGTGTGTTTGAGTCAATCAAAAAGGACCAAAGTTTCAAGGATCCATTCATCAAGAAGAAAGCTCAGACAGGTTTATGGTAGAATAAATAACTTAAAAAATCTATGTTGGTGCAGACAACTTTGCATGCAATAAATGAAGAAAAGCCATGGTTCATTGATAGTGGATGCTCATGGCACATGATAGGAGATAAAAGCAAGTTCATAACCTTGAAGAAGATCAATGGTGGCATAGTGAAATTTAGAGATAATACTACTGTTAGAATTGCCAAAAAAGGTACAATAAATTTGGATAATGGTAGAACTAAAATTGAAAATGTTTTGTATGTAGAAGGTCTTAAGCATAATATTTTGGGTGTAAGTCACATGTGTGATTAGGGACACACACTAAATTTTTATGCAGAAGATTTTGAAATTAAGAGAAAAGATTCAAATGTGTTGGTTGTGGATACTCAAAGAACAAGCAATAATTTCTATATGCTATCAGACATCAAAGGTCAAAGATGTTATTTGAGTTAAATTGAAGAAAGTTGGCTATGGCACAGAAGAATGAGACACATAAATTTTAACAATATTGTCAATATCAAAAAGAAGTAAGCAGTCAAAAATCTTTTAAATATTACAAAGCCATCTAACACACTTTGTGAACCTTGTCAACATGAGAAGCAGGCTATAAGGTGGTTTAAAATAAAAAAGTACTCAACCACTCAGATGTTAGATCTTGTTCACACTGATCTGTATAGACCTATGAAAACTCAAAGTACTCAAGGTGAGAAATATTTCAAGTTGCTTATTGATGATTTTATACATATGACTTGGGTAATGTTTTTAAAGAAAAAATCAGAAGCTTTCAAAGATTTCAAAGCATTCAAAGCTTTAGTTAAGAATGAAACCAGTTTGAAGATTAAGTGTCTAAGATCAGATCAAGGAGGAGAATTCATGTCAGATCAATTTATTGAGTTTTATGAAGATCATAGAATAAAGAGACATTATTCAACAACCAGAACTCCACATCAAAATAGAGTAGTTGAGCGAAGAAACATAATAGTTTAAGAGATGGTGAGGCAATGCTAAATGAATCCAAGATACTAGATAAATATTGGAGAGAGGTAGTTGCTATAACAGTGTATATTCAGAACAAAGTATTATTGAGAGTCAATAGTGACAAAAATTCTTATGAGCTATGGAAAGACAAACCAATAATAGTTGATTATTTTAGAGTTTTTAGTAGTAGATGCTTCATAAAGAGAATCAACAAAAAACTTGGTAAGTTTGAATCTAGAGCAGATGAAAGTATATTTCTTGGTTATTCTTGCAAAATTAAATCTTATAAATGTTATAACAAAATAACCAAAAAAATTGTTGAAAGTGTAAGTGTCAGGATAGAAGAAGATGGAACACAAAGAATTAGTGATCTAGTAGACATTCCTAAAATCATTAAAGAGGAAGATTTTGAAGAATCAGATGAAGATAAGAAAAATAAAAAAAAAGGACACCAAAACTCCATCTAAATATGTTCAGAGAAATCATGATGAAAGTGACATAATTGGGGACATAAATGAAGGAATTCATACCAGAAGAATGATGGTAAGTGAATTGAGCAAGTTAATTTCCCTTTATTATCCAAAATTCAGCCTAAAACTTTTTCAGAAGCTAGACATTCTAAGCATTGGGTTAAGGCAATGGATGAAGAATTAAATCAGATAAAAAAGAATGATACTTGGAAATTAGTGCCTAGACTAAAAGATCACAATGTGATAGGAATGAAATGGGTTTATAGAAACAAGTTGAATGAAAATGGAGAAGTGACCAGGAATAAAGCAAGATTAGTATGTAAAGGATATGCTCAGATTAAGGAAATAGATTTTAAAAAAAGTTTTGCACCAGTGGCAAGGCTAGAGGATATTAAAATGTTTCTTGCATATGCAGCATTTAAAAATTTCAAAGTGTTTTAGATGGATTTTAAATCTACTTTCCTAAATGGAAATCTAGAAGAAGAGGTCTATATTGAGTAGTCTAAGAGATTTATTCTCTCAAATATTAGTAGCCATGTATGCATATTGAAGAAAACACTATATGGATTGAAACAAACTCCCAGAGCTTGATATGCAAGATTTGATAAGTACCTATAAGATCAAGGTTTTAAGAGAGGATTTGATGACAATAATCTCTACATCAAAATAGAAGGTAAGTATCAATTGATTGTTTTGGTATATGTTGATGACATCATTTTTGGAGGAAAAATTGAAAAGATAACAATTTTTTTTTGATAATATTCAAAAATAATTTGAGATGTCTATGCTTAGAGAATTGTCATTTTTCTTAAGATTAAAAATATTTTAGTTAGATAAAAGAATTTTCATATCTCAAAGTAAATATGCCAAGGAAATGTTGAAGAAATTTGGCTTTGAGGATTGTGTACCAGTTGGCACACCAATGTGTATAGGAAATAAGGTGAGTAAGGATGAAGATTCACTTTTTATAGATCAATATTTGTATAGAACTATGATTGGTAGTTTTTTATATTTGATAATATTGAGGCTAGACATCATGCATGTAGTAGGTATGGTTGGAAGATATCAGTTAGCTCTAAAAGATAGTCATGTTCAGTTGGCAAAGAGAATATTTAGATATATCAAGGAGACATTGGATTATGGATTGTGGTATCCCACAGGCAGAGATTTCACTTTAGTTGCTTATATAGATTCAAATTAGGTAGGATGCTTGGATGATAGAAAGAGTACAAGTGAAGTAAATTTATTCCTTGGTGATAGCTTAGTATCATGGCTAAGCAAAAATTAGAATTCAATATCACTTTCTACAACTGAAACAAAATATATTGCAGTAGTATTGTGTTGTACTCAAGTGATTTGGATGAAGCAATCTTTAGAAGATATCAAGGTAAAATATGATGAACCTATTTCTATTTTTTGTGATTGTGACAACACAAATGATATTAATATTTTGAAGAATCTAGTGATGCATTCATGAATAAAACATATTCCCATTAGAAATCACTTCTTGCAAGAGCAGGTTGTAGATCAACAAGTTAAGATAGAATATATTAGTACTATAGAGTAGATTATAGATATTTTCACAAAGACACTACCAAAAGAAACATTTGAGTGTATGTGGAAGAAGTTAGGAGTAATTTATTTTACTCCCTACCATTAAGGTTTAACATCAGTTGAGGGGTAGTTAAGTGTTAGCTTTAGGTAGGCCCTTTGCCATTGATGTCAAAGGGGAAGAATAATAGAAATAAGTACAATTACAGGTGTATAAATAGGAATAGAGAATAGGTACAGTTTACTACAATAAGGGGGATGTGATATGTATGTTTTTTAGATGGAAATATGTATAGATTTTAGGATGTGATAGTTTTAGTTTGAGGTTGCCATCAATGACAAAGGGGGAGATTGTTGGAAATATTGTCATTGATGTCAAAGGTCTAGCATTATTGGTGATAAAGGCCCCATTGCATTTAATGGTGTTTTTAATGTTCATATCTTGGATAATCTATTTTAATATTTATTTAATATTAATGAATATATATTTTTTTGCATATAAATCAAAAGAGGGCCCATAGAGAAGTCAAAGAGTCACGGGGTAAAAGACAAAAGAGGAATATGACACATTTTCTCATAAAGAGTCATCTTGAGGAATTACAAGAGTCACCATGTGAAGACAAAAGAGGGTATGGCATATTTTTCTATGAAAGGACACTTTGAAGAATACAAAAAGTCATCAAGATAAAGGCAAAAGAGGAAATGATGAATTTTCTTATGAAGGGTCACCATATGACTTTTCAAATGCAAGGATACGAAGGGTCATGAAAGTTTGGCACCATTTTCTATGAGGATTTAAGGGTCATAAAGGGTGAATGCCAAAGGTCATTTGGAAAGCTATAAATAAAGGCGTAAGTAACCATTTGTAATATGCAAGAGAGTGCATGATTTGTATTTGTTTTTAAAGAGATAAAAGTAGGAAATATTGTAGAGTTATATCATTTGTTGAGTAAGCAAAATTGAGAGATAATTGTGTTTTATACATAAGAGGGGTTGGTGCTCTTATGGGTTGGTGCTCACAAATAGTTATTTTGTTGGTGCTCAGCAAAAGGAGTTGGTGCTCCTATAAGTTGGTGCTTGAGAACTTTGTAATTTGAGTTGGTGCTCATTCATATATTTGAGATTGTTCTTCGTGATTTTTTCCACTTTAGGTTTCTATGTAAAAATCTAGTCTCTCTCTCTCTCTCTCTCTCTCTCTCTCTTGTGTGGTGCATATTATTGTTTCAATTATTTTGCATATCTTGAATGTGTGATTAATTGGTTAAATAAAATAAATCAGATTAAGTAAAAGATATATAATATATTGATTCACCTCCCCCCTCTTTGTATATTTCATACTTAATAATTAGTATCAGAGTAGTTTCTTTTTGAAAAAGTTTTACAGCTTGAAGGTAGATTGAGAAAACACGATGGCTAGATCACATGAAGGTTTTTCTACAAATAAGGCACATTTGTTTGATGGGATAATTTATTATTTTTGGAGCATAAGGATGAATACTTATTTGATGGCCCTTGGATTTGACATTTGATAAGTAGTGGTGGAGGAATATGAAGAGCCAAAGACACTTGTAACTACTCTAGTAGAAAAAAAAGCAAGTAAAAATAATGCTAAAGATTTAAATGCTATTTTATGTGGTTTATGTGAATCAAAATTTATTAAATTTATGCAATGTAAATATACTCAAGAAACTTGGGTAAAACTTGAGAATATTTGTAAAGGTGATGGAAAGGTTCAACAAGCTAAGCTTTAGACTTTTAGAAGATAGTTTGAGAGTTTGAAGATGGAAAAGAAAGAAAATATAACAAGCTATCTTTTATGGGTTGATCAAATAGTTAATTAGATTCAAGGTCTTGGAGATAAGTTAGAAGAATCAATTGTGATTCAAAAAATTTTGAGATCTCTATCATTGAGATATGATGCAAAAGTTTTAGCAATTGAAGAGATCAAGAATTTAGCCAAGCTAAAGATGGATGAGCTACATGGTATTCTTATGGCATATGAGATGTAAAATAAACAAGAAAAACCCTCAAAAAGATAAGATATTTTCAAGACATCAAAGAAAGAGAAGGCTAAGATTCAAGAATGAAGTGATAGCTTTAGTGATGATGAAGATGACAACAGAGCTCTATTCATTTGCAAGCTGAAAAAAAGTACAAATAAATATCAAGAAAAATTATATTTTAAATATTTTAATTGTGGAAAGATTGGACATTTTGTAGCTAAGTGCCAAGATAAAGGCAATGGTAAAAATAAAGAAGGAAAGTCTACATACAAAAAAAATTTCAAAGGAAAATTTAAGAAAGGATTCAAGAATAAGAGTTTATATTCTAAAGATCCTAGCTCAGTCAAAGATAGTGGAGTCAGTGATTCAGAAGAAGAAGATATTCTATTCATGGCCATACACGAAGATACCTCTATAAGAAAAAGTATAATTGATCAAGAACATGATGAAGCCAAAGTAAATCTGGAAGGAGAACTTATTTGTGCCTTAGAAGAGTTAAAATCTCTTGAAAAGAAAAATCAAAGATTAAAGCTCTAGATCAAGAAAAATGAAATAGAGTCAAAAGAAATTATTGAAGATCTACAAGCACACTTTGAATAAGCCAAGAAGAATGAAGAAGATCTAATGACATTATTGTAAATAATAAGTAAAGAATATGAAAGGTATGTTATTGAAATTGCTTCTTTAAAAACAAATCTTGAAAAAACAAATAAAGTAATCAATGAAAGAGTAGCCAATGATTCAAAATTTAAGAATATCACTAATATGTTGAATAAGATATTAGAAAATCAAATATCAATGTTAGATAAGATAGGTATTGGATTTGAAAAAGAGAAAGGGGAGGCCACTACTTTCATAGACAAGAAAAAAGGAAAGAGGTATGCTGAACCTCTTACAAAAGATGAAATAAAAAGGGAAGAAGTTAAGAATATAGAGGACATCTCAAATAAAGAAGGCTAGAGGGAACAAAGCTATAAAAGTCAATTAGGTCAAAGATACACAAACAGGTCCTATTTTTATGGTTATAATTTTTATTGTAATGGATATGGTCATAAGAAAATATAATGTCAAAAAAGGGCTAACAATTTCAAAAATAAAGAGAAGAAAAGTCATACAGAGTCAAGTAGAAGCCACAACTCTTTTGTTCCTCTATCATGCTTTAATGAAGAGGCCATAGTATGTTACAGGCAAAACTTTAGACACATAACACAATATTTTAGAAGCATATTCAATTTAGATAAGAAGGACTAGAGTTTCAAGGCTCCATTTATTAAGAATAAAGTTTAGACAAGTTCGTGGCAGAAGAATCAACCTAAAAAATCTATGTTGGTGTAGATAGCTTTGCATGAAATAAATGAAGAAAAACCATGGTTCATTGATAGTGATGTTCAAGGCACATGATATGAGACAAAATAATGTTGATAATCTTGAAGAAAATCAATGATGTCATAGTGAAATTCAGAGATAATACTACTGCCAAAATTTCCAAAAAAGGTACACAAAGTTTGGATAATGGTAGAACTAAAACTAAAAATGTTTTATATGTAGAAGGTCTTAAGCATAATATTTTGAGTGTAAGTCAAATATGTGACTAGGGACACACAATAAATTTCTATGTAAAAGGTTGTGAAATTAGAAAAAAAGATTCAAATGTGTTGGTTGCAGATGCTCAAAGAATAGGTAATAATTTGTATATGCTATCAAACATCAAAGATCAAAGATGTTGTTTGAGTCAGATTGAAGAAAGTTGGCTATGGCACATGAGAATGCAACACATAAATTTTGACAATCTTGTCAACATCACTAAGAAGTAACCAGTCATAAATCTTTCAAAAATTACAAAGCCATTTGACACATTTTATGAACCTTGTCAACATGGGAAGCATGCTAGAAGGTGGTTCAAAACAGTAGAGTACTCGACCACTCAGATGCTAGAGCTTGTTCACACTGACCTGTGTGGACCTATGAGAACTCAAAGTATTTAAGGTGAGAAATATTTCATGTTGCTTATTGATGATTTTTCACGTATGACTTGGATAATATTTTTAAAGAAAAAATTAGAAGCTTTCAGACATTTCAAAGCATTCAAAGCTTTAGTTGAGAATGAAACTAGTTTGAAGATTACGTGTCTAAGATCAGATTAAGGAGGAGAATTCATGTCAGATTAATTTATTGAGTTTTGTGAAGACCATGGAATAAAGAGACATTATTCAACAACCAGAACTCCATAAAAAAATAGATTAATTGAGCAAAGAAACAAAATAGTTTAGGAGATGGCCAGGACAATACTGAATGAATCCAAGATACTAGATAAATATTGTAGAGAGGTAGTTACTACAATAGTGCATATTCAAAATATATTATTATTTAGAGTTAATGGTGATGAAACTCCTTATGAGATATGGAATGACAAAGTAACAATAGTTGATTATTTTAGAGTTTTTGGTAGTAGATGCTTCATAAAGAGAACTGCTAAAAAACTTGGTAAGTTTGAATCCAGAGCAGATGAAGGTATATTTCTTGGTTATTCTTGAAAAAATAAAACTTATAAATGTTATAACAAAAGAACTAAGAAAATTGTTAAAAGTGCAATTGTCAGGATAGAAGAAGATGGAACACAAAAATTCAGTGATCCGATAGACATTCCTGAAATCATTGAAGAGGAAGATTTTGAAGAATCAGATGAACATAAGAAAAAGGAGAAAAAAGACACCAAAAATCCATCCAAATATGTTAAGATAAATCATAATGAAAGTGACATCATTGAGGATATAAATGTAAGAATTTGCACCAGAAGAATGATGGTAATTGAATCTAAGCAAGTTAATTTCTTTTTGTTATCTGAAATTTAGCCTAGAACTTTTTCAGAAGTTAGACATGATAAGCATTGGGTTAAAGTAATGGATGAAGAATTAAATCAGATAGAAAAGAATGATACTTGGGAATTAGTGCCTAGACCAAAAGATCATAATGTGATAGGAACAAAATAGGTTTATATAAATAAGCTGAATGAAAATGGAGAAGTGACCAGGAATAAAACAAGATTAGTATGTAAAGGATATGCTTAGATTGAGGGAATAGATTTTAAAGAAAATTTTGTACCATTAGCAAGGCTAGAGGCTATTAGAATGTTTCTATCATATGCAGTGTTTAAAAATTTCAAAGTGTTTTAGATGGACGTCAAATCTGCCTTCCTAAATAGGAATATAGAAGAAGAGGTCTACATTGAGCAGCCTGAGGGAATTATTCTCTCAAATATTAGTAGCCATGTATGCAGATTGAAGAAAGCACTTTATAGATTAAAATAAGCTCCGAGAGCTTGGTATGCAAGACTTGATAAGTACTTGTAGGATCAAAGTTTCAAGAGAGGATTTACTGATAGTAATCTCTACATTAAAACAAAAGGTAAGCATCAATTGATTGTTGTGGTATATGTTGATGACATCATTTTTGGAGGAAACATTGAAAAGATGACAATTTTTTTTTTTTGATAATATGCAAAAATAATTTGAGATGTCTATGCTTGGAGAATTGTCATTTTTCTTAGGATTACAAATATTTCAGTTAGATAAAGAAATTTTCATATCTCAAAGTAAATATGCCAAGGAAATGTTAAAGAAATTTGGTTTTGAGGATTGTGCACCGGTTGGCACACCAATGTGTACAAAAAATAAGGTGAGCAAAGATGAAGATTCACCTATTATAGATCAATTTTTATATATATCTATGATTGGTAGTCTTTTATATTTGATAGCATCGAGGCCAGACATCATGCATGTAGTAGGTATGGTTACAAGATATCAATCATCTCCAAAAGATAGTCATGTTTAGTTGGTGAAGAGAATATTTAGATATAACAAGGGGACATTGGATTATGGATTATGGTATCTCATAGGCATAGATTTCATTTTTGTTGCTTATATAGATTCATATTAGGTAGGGTGCTTGGATGAAAAAATGAGTACAAGTGGAGGAGCTTTCTTCTTTGGTGATAGCTTAGTATCATGGCTAAACAAGAAGCAAAATTCAATATCACTTTCTACAACTGAAGCAAAATATATTGCAGTAGTATTATGTTATACTCAAGTTATTTGGATGAAGAAAACTTTGGAAGATATCAAGGTAAAATATGATGAACCTATATCTACTTTTTGTGACAACACAAGTGCTATTAATATTTTGAAGAATCCAGTGATGCATTCAAGAACAAAACATATTCCCATTAGATATCACTTTTTGAGAGACCATGTTATAGATCAACATGTTAAGATGGAGTATATCAGTACTATAGAGTAAATTGTAGATATTTTCATAAAAGCACTTCCAAAAGACACATTTGAGTATCTACGGGTGAAGTTGGGAGTAATTTTTTTTAATTCCTGCCATTGGGGTTCAGCATCAGTTGAAGGGGAGCTAAGTGTTAGATCTAGGTAGGCCCTTTGCCATTGATGTCAAAGGGGGAGAATTATAGGTATAGGTATAGGGAATAAGTACAAGTTACTACAATAAGGGGGAGTTATTGTATGTTTTTTGGATGGTAATATGTGTAGTTTTCAAGATGTGGTAGTTTCAGTTTGAGGTTGCCATCAATGACAAAGGGGGAGATTATTGGAAATATTATCATTAATGTCAAAGGTCTAACAATAATGGTGATAAAGGCCTAATTGTATTTAATGGTATTTTTAATATTCATATCTTGGCTAATGTGTGTTAATATTTATTTAATATTAATAAATATATTTTTGGTTGCATATAAGTCAAAAGAGGGCCCATGGAGAAGTCAAAGAGTCATGGGGTAAAAGAAAAAAGTGGAATGGGATGCATTTTGTCATGAAGATTCATCTTGAGAAATTCCAAGAGTCATCATGTGAAGATAAAAGAGTGTATGGCACATTTTTCCATGAAGGGACACTTTGAAGAATATACAAAGTCACCAAGATAAAGATAAAATAGGAAAGGACACATTTACTTATGAAGGGTCACCATATGACTTTTCAAATGCAAGGATACAAAGGGTCATGCAAGTTTGGCACCATTTTTCATGAGGATTGAAGGGTCAGAAAGGGTGAATGCCAAAGGTCATTTAGAAAGCTATAAATAAAGGCTTGAGAAACCATTTGTAATATGCAAGAGAGTGCATGATTTGTATTTTTTTTCAAAGAGATAAAATTAAGAGATATTATAGAGTTCTATCATTTGTTAAGTAAGCAACATTGAGAGATAGTTGTGTTTTATACACAAGAGGGGTTGGTGGTCCTATGGGTTGGTGCTCACAAATAGTTGTTGTGTTGGTGCTTGGAAAAAGGAATTGGTGCTCTTACAAGTTGGTGACTGCAAAATTTGTAATTTGAGTTGGTGGTCATTCATATACTTGAGATTGTTCTCTATGGTTTTTTCCACTTTGGTTTTCCACGTAAAAATCTAGTGTCTCTTTCTCTCTCTCTCTCTCTTTCTCATGTGGTGCATATTATTGTTTCAATTTCATTGCATATCTTGAATGTGTGATTAATTTGTTAAAAAAAAGAAATCACATTAAGTAAAAGATATATAATATACTGATTCACCCCCGCTCTCAGTATATTTCATGCTTAACAAGTATACATCTAAAACCAAATGGGTGGTACAATGTTGCCACATGGTAATAGGAATGGTAGTATAAAATGTGTTCTAAGATTCAAATCATGAGTGATACACAAGACTAATTGAGTCCACCAAAGATGATAATGTGATGATGAGTCTACAAATGACCCTCAATTCAAATGAGAAATTAAACCCAAGTTAAAATAAGTCAAGTGCAAATGGTAAACCTAATTTAACACATACACCTTTAAAACTTAGAAAATTCCAATTCTAAATTTAAATTATCAATGAGGGACTTAAGAAAATTTGGCAAATGATCTATAATTAAATGGGTAGCATAACTGCACCAAAATGGATGATATGACACAATGTTTTAGATGATAATTTAAACAAGGAAAAAGATGATTTTCACTTAGATAGTGTAACATCTCCTTGTTCAAAAAATTTGTGGACAATGTGTTTGGTTATGAATTTTTCTTAACAAGCAAGTTTTGATCCTAAATAAGACCAAGTAATATAATATAAAGACAAATCAACTAATTAATCATCTTAAGCCCTAAACTGACAAAGTGTGAATAACTAAACTAACAAGTTTTTCAACATTTATAGATGGATAAAATGCATATGACTTTCACGTCAGCATGCAAAATAAGTGCACATAATTTGGGTCCACATCATATGGCTTGTTGTAAAAATGTCTTACCCTTTTTACAACCACTACATCCATCACTTTCTAAGTGTAGTGCGATGTCCAACATGCTCAAACATCCTGAGTTTAGCCTATACTAATGAAGATAGTTTAACCAATTAAAACACCATCCTAATGAGAGGATCCAAATTTATATACCTCCCTATGGGGAGGGGTTGAAGATGATGTTAGGAGATGAATCCCCAGGTCAAATCTTTCCTATAGAACTTATGGGAGGTAATGGAGTCCCTCTCACAAGTTAAGTTGCAATAAAATAATAACTAATTAAAAGAGCTTTAAGGTTATTTATAGATTACCTAAGCCATACAGGTCTTAGGGAGAGCCTTCAAAACATCTCTTTTATGTATTTGGACTAAGGCAATTTGCAATTAAGATGACATTTTTGATCCCACAAGTTCCCTATAGGGAACATGGGTAGAACATACACACACAACTTCCTTTTTTCTCAAACAAATTTAAACTAAGAAAAAAATGATAAATGACTTGCTTAAAACAAAATTTTGAAGTGAGTTTAGTTTTAAAGTACTAAATTTAAATGTTTGGTGTTGTTCTTTGGCCCCTTGGCCTTAAGTTGAAAAACTTTTGAAGAAACAATCACAAAATCATTCAAATAAACATCTAAGTTTTTCTCTTAAGAACCAAATAAAAGTTTCTAATTCTTTTTAATCACCCAAAAGAGGTTTAAACAGACTTAATTAAGCATGATTTGATCACTTTCCAAGTAGTTCCTACAAAAAAATTGTTAGAATGTTATTTAGCTTTGAAGCTCTTTTTCAAATGAAACAAGCAAACTTGAAAAGTATGCTCTTGAGTTTGGATGACATGTCAACCCGAAGACAAAACCATTATGCTCACAAATACTTGTTAGTTCAATAAAACACAAAAAATAATATTAAACTTATGAAAACATTCAAACAACAAGTTAGAAGGCTAAAAACAATAAACTAAATACACAAAACATAAAAACTTGTAGTTAGTATTTTGATCATAACTTTTATAATATATACTAGTTTTATAGACACCAAAAATCCACACACTACAATCCTAAGTGTCAAAATACCCCATGACCACCTTGGGACCCTCTCAAGACCAATCCAACCCTCTGAACCCTAACCAAACCTTACCCATAGTTAGTTTGACTAAACTACCTTAACCTTAGCTTTTACCCATTTTGACCCTTCACCCTTGACCTTTAATGAATAGGTTGACCACCAATGGTCACTTTGACCATCGATGGTCAGGGTGCACCTCCTTAACCACTAATATGCAAGTCACCCAACTTTATTTTCTAAAAATAACTTGTCTTTATTTGCATGCAAGCAATATCATGAGCGAGTTAAAATTAGAAGGCCTAGTTCATGCCTTATTGCAACTCTCTTACCTTGCCTATAAGAAGAGAGGAGCAAAGAGGTTAAACCCATATGCAATTTTTATCAAAAGCTTATGCATCTAGAGTTCTCTTTTTGTAGATCAATCATCATCAACAATTCAGTGAACTAGCTACTATGTCAAAGAGCCAAATTTCCACCATAGCTCTACCAAAGTACCAAGCATCATTACTCTATTAGAATCACACTAGAATCCATCAACGAATCAACCACATCAATCATTCACCCAATCTATATTTTAAAAGATGAGTACTTATTTCTCAGATTCTATTACTTTATTTGATTTTTTCATCTAGCTTGGTACTTACCCAACTCTCAAAATCTCACTTTGAGATCCCATCAATTAGCCTGTTATCAGCTCAGATCTAGACATAATAACCATCGATGGTTGACTCAACCATGGATGGTCTATCCAATCATCGACGGTCACCTTGAATACCAAAGATCACCTTAACCATCAATGGTTAGGCCAACCACTAATGATCACTATTATAATAAAATATAGCAAGCTATTTTCACCTATTTACCCCCAACCAAACTTTATTCTCTATGTCCTTACCTATTTATAGACCCCTATCTAATTCTCTAAAGCATACCCCAATCATCTAGTAGTAGTATTAATTAGCTAACCACTATTTTAATTACTTCTAGTCTATTTATTAAGCAAGCATTCTTGTGTTAAATTTTAGTACCTTTTGATTATTGATGCAAGTACCTTCTATTCTATTTTATAAACTTAAATTATTTAAAATGTGTGAATTGACAACCCTCGATAAAGCTCTTGTTTTTGAGATCTAGCTATCGCTAGGAAATTTACTCAATTATCTATCTAATGAACAAATTTTCTTTAGTGCTTTTTTATTTATAGGTCATCCTCACAAGCCAAAGATGATCTCTTCACAATCTTCTGATTCCATGCATGCATAGTCAAACAGGTTTTTCAACCATACCCATACTTAGTTTCTTCTTTTTCCCTTTTCTAATAATAAGTAGAAATTTACTAAAATATTCTGGCACACCTGATGGGACCCTTGTGTCTTTACTTGGGTTATTGTTTACTTACATTCTCTCCCTATTCTATGCTCATTAATGAAACTGAAATCTATCTCTTTTGGGCTTAAAATTAAGCACATAAATCAATTGCTTGAAAGCTTAGTTCACATAGCTTAAATTTAAATCAAAGTAATGTATCATAGCTTCAATCTTTATTGCACACACTCAACCAAACCAATTTCACTAATTAAAAATCAAACAAACTTGAGACAAGGCCTGACTAGGATTTCATCACCTAGTGGTAACCTTACCTTTTCTTGATAATCCCACTTGAAGGTCATTACCAAAGGAAGAACTAATTCAGCTCTCTATTTGAGTACAATCTCTGGATATCAATATATATTAGATAAGAACATGACACCCTTATTGCTGTGATGTGTGAAGTGAGAGGGTAGACCACAATACCAAACCACATATTGATTCTAATACAGATTCTTTTTGAGCACCTAAACACAACCTGAAACCAATTTTAGACTTTCTCTCTAGTACCCGTTCTACAAACCAATTTCAATCACATAACTTATTAAGGCATAAGCCAAAAGTGAGATTAATTAAAACTCTAGGGCTTAACATATATTTTAGAGTCTAATTTTATTTCTTTGATCATTTTCATGTATTCTCTTTGTTTGAGTAGTAAGGTTGTTTATGCTTTCTATCTCCCCTATCTTATATGGTTCTCACTCACCAACAACAAAGAGACCTTGTAAAGTAAAAACCATCACCAAGCCAACATACTTCTTCCACCTCTTCATCCATGGACTACATTTCTAAACTAACATAATCTCCTCACCCCTCAGGAAGTCCTACTTTCCCTTGAGAGGTTCCTCAAGGAGATGTAGATTTTTCCACTTTTCTAGATAATAATCCCATAGCCTTGCAACATTATCTTATAACCATGTCTTACCGTATCTCAACTTTGGCCCCACCCATAGATCCATCTTATGTCATGACTCTCCTCCTCATGGGGAGTACCTCTATTACCATGGTTATTACCCAACTATTGAATACCCAAGCTTATTCATCAACCAACAACCCCTTTGAGACTACCATAGAAAACCAACCAACCAAAACTACTACTACCCTTATACATTCCACTCCTACCAACCACTCCTCCACTATATGAGTGCCTACCTATATCACTACCAACCTTCCTTTAGCTACCCCCAATCCATCAACCACTACTCCAATTTAAAGCCTTGTGGTGTCCATACCCTCTACCTTACCACCGATTAGTAAAAGGGTAACCACCCTTCCATCGATCACCAACCCAACTACTACTATCCAACAAGCACCCCTTACACCAAACTTTTTCTACATCCCTAACTTACAAGGGCATGTATCCCTACCCAATACCCAACCACCTACATCCACCTACCCTCATGTATCTTCCACCCAACTATTGGCATCTACTTACCAATATGTGGTAGCCTTCTAACCTTCTACCCACTATCAGTATGTCTCCTAACCAACATAATAATATACATCTTATAACCTTCTAGGTTCACAACCCCAAGAAGAACTAATGAATATGCTTATGGAAAATATGACCACCTTAAAGTCATCCATTTTGGGTACCCACAACATCTTGTCATATGACCAAATCTATAATGAGCTCATCCATCCATCCGTACCTATAAGGTCATATCCTCTCCAATGGGAACTTCCCAAGTTCTCTAAATTTCAAAGTAAGGAGGATCCCCAACAACACCTTAGGGCATTTAGGCATGATTTTTATCTCATAACCTATGATGATGCCCTCCTTCTCTGCACCTTCACCATGTCTCTAGTCAGTCTAACATTTGATTGGTATAGTTTCATACCCAAACACTCCCTTTTCTCCATCACCCAACTAGCTCAAGCCTTCTTGGACCAATTTTTGATCAATATCTCTAAGAAAGTTTCTATCACCAACCTCTACTCTATCCAAAAATTTGAGGATGAATCCATTGTCAATTTTGTAGCTCGTTAGAGGATCCTAATTAACTAATTCTCCTTTTCCTTACCTCAACCCAAACTCATAGAGCTCTTTACTCATGCATGTGCCAAGCATATCTCCTCTACAATGCATGTCCAAAACTTCTAAAACTTTGATGAAGATTTTACCATGGCACATAAGTTAGAGAATTGATCCATTGATGAAGGAAAGCTAAAAATCAAAAACAAGAACTCAACTTGAAAAACCAATGAAGCCTCTTCCTCCAAGTCAAATAACCAACCCAATACCAATACTAAGAGAAAGGGAACTGAAAATGTGGTTGTCCTTAAAGTCTCTCCTCCACATTTCATCAACCAACTAAATCCTTCTTGTTCCTCAAAGCAAAACACGAGGAACCAAAACTAAAATAATTAGAAGTAATTCAATCCACTTGGAGAATCCTATGCTTCCATATTGGAGAAGTTATTGAAAGCCAACATCATTTAACTTCCTCCTATCAAACCTCCTCAAAAGTTTGATGCATCTCATCCTGCACCTAGTTGGTTTAATGAGAATGATCTGTCAGGATCTTACAAGAGCAATTGATTACTTTTGTGTAAGCAACTAAACATGAAATTAAACCAGAATAATAAGTAACTAGAAATCAGAATCAACAAAGAATAAGAGATACAAGAGACAATGAAAAATTGTATTAAACTCTTCTAGAAGGAAATACAATTTAAGAAATCTCTCTTTCTTCCACACCTCTCAGATGTACAGATCTCTTTCCCTCAAGAGTTTTCTCTCACAATTACAAACACAATTCAGCTACTTGAATTGTCTACCCTTTTTCTCATACACAAGCTATGAAGATCTATCCCTATTATATAGAATTAAGGATCATGAGCTATGCATTCTCCACCATTAGATATACCTCTTAATCAAAGGTTCAAATTTGTCCTACCAAAAATAGAAATGCAGACTCAATAATAATAGTTAAACTTATCATGCAAATAATCTATTCATCCCATGAAAATAGACTTCTGGAACGCACAGGTGACCGACGTCGGTCCTTATCTATCTGCATATGACTGATGTTGGCTGATCCATAACTGACGTCAGTAGCCTCCAGTCGATCCCTAACTAATGTCAGTGACTGTGTAAATACACCAACCTTGCATTTGCTCATCTGGTGTAGCTTTTAGCTCCACACTGTAACAATCTCCCACTTGCAGATAAATAGCTGCACCTGTACCTGTACAGCAACATCCTCTAGCTTGTTTCTCCATCTTCAAGCTCAATCTTGAAGATCAACAAAAGTTGAATGAAGATTCAACTTCTCTTTTGTTACCAGCTTTGTTAACATATCAACAGGGTTCTTATCTGTATGGATCTTTTCCAACTTCAACTCACCATCCTCCAATACCTGTCTAATGAAGTGGTACCTAAGCTGTATATGTTTGGTTCTTGAATGAAAGGCTGAATTCTTTGCCAAATTAATTGCACTTTAACTATCACTATATAATCTGCAACTCTCTTGCTCCTTTCCCAACTCTTCCATCAACTGTGTCATCCATATCATCTCCTTGCTAGCCTCTGTGACTACAATGTATTCTGCCTCTATAGTAGACAAGGCAACAACCTTCTACAACTTTGAAATCTAGCTAACCACCATTCCACCAACAATGAAGACATATCCTATGGTGCTTCTCCTACCATCCAAGTCACCTGCCATATCCGCATCTACATAACCATGTAGAGAAGTGTTTGACCCTCCATAGCACAAATGCCTACTGCTAGTCCCTCTCAGATATCTGAGAATCCACTGAACTATTTTCCAGTGTTCCTTCCTTGGATTGGCCATAAACTTACTGACAACTCCCACTACTTGGACAATATCAAGTCTAGTACATACCATTACATACATTAAGCTCCCAACTGTGGAAGAATATGGAACTCTACTCATGTACTCTACCTCATCATGTGATTTAGGACACTATTTTTTGCTCAACTTGAAGTGTCCAGCCATAGGTGTGCTTACTAGTTTTGCATCCTGCATATTGAACCTCTCCAACACCTTGTTCACATAATCCTCTTGAGACAAAATCAAACTGTGATTTTTCCTGTCTATCTTAATACTCATGCCAAGGATTTTCTTTGCTGCTCCCAAATCCTTCATGGCAAATGTGTGAGCTAATTTTACCTTAAGCTCAGAAATATCCTGCATGTGTGAACCTGCAACATGCATATCATCTACATACAGTAATAGGATAATATATCTACCATTATCCAATATCTTAAAATAAACACAATGGTCATATTGACATCTACTAAAGCCATGCTTTGTCATAAACCTGTCAAACCTCAAATACCATTGTCTTGGAGCCTACTTAAGACCATATAAGCTTTTCTTCAACCTGCACACAAGTTTCTCCTTACCTTTGACCTCAAAACCTTTCGACTGATCCATGTATATTTCTTCATCCAAATCTCCATGAAGAAATGCTGTCTTAACATCAAGCTGCTCAAGATGCAAATCCTCAATAGCAACTAAAGACAATACAGTCTGAATAGAAGTCATTTTTACTACAGGAGAAAAAATTTCACCAAAATCAATACCTGGATTCTGTGCAAATCCCTTTACTACCAACCTAGCCTTATGTCTCATTTGTCCATTCTCACCTTCCTTTAACCTATAAACCCATTTGTTTTTTAGTGCTCTCTTTCCCACTGGCAACTCAACAAAATCCCACGTTTGGTTCTCTTTCAAGGAATCAATCTCCTCAATAATGCCATGCTCCCACTATTTCTGGGATTCTATCTACATTACCTCATCAAAACTCTCTGGTTCTCCACTATCAGTGAGAAATAAGTAGAATAATGAAGGGGAATAATGAATTGGAGGTTTACTTACCCTTTCTGACCTCTTCCTGGGCATTTGAGACTCATCCACAACTTGCTGTCTGGCCAAATTTTTTGTCAGTGACCGATCTCGATCATCTCTAGGTCTGTACTTGACCGACATCAGTTTCACCTGACTGACATCAGTTCTAGTTTGACTGACATCAGTTACTATTTGATCAACATCGGTTCCTATATGACTGATGTCAGTTCCTACCTGACTGATGTCGGTGTCTGTGTTTTCCTATCTATGATTATGTTTTCCCATGAGCTCATTTTGGATCATCACCTCATCCAAATCCACATTGCCCTACTCATTATTATTCAACTTCTTGAGCTAATCATTGTACATCACCTTCTCATTGAAAACAACATCATGGCTTCTAATAATTTTGTTAGTTCTTAGATTCCACAACTGGAATCTGAAATCTCTAGAGCCATAACCAATAAAAGTGCATTGCATAGATTTAGCATCCAACTTCTTTCTATTTTTTTATCAACGTGCACAAAAGCTTTAGAACTAAAAACTCTGAGAAATGAAAGATCTACCTTTTTACCTATCCAAGCCTCTTCTAGAATTCCACCATCCAGAGCAGTAGAAGGTCCTCTGTTAATCAGGTAAAATGCAGTATCTACAGCTTCTGCCCAAAACTATAAGGGCAAACCAACATGCAACCTCATACTCTGTGCATGCTCTAATATTGTTCTATTCATCCTTTCAACAACTCCATTTTGCTGAGGTGTCATTGGAACCATCCTTTCCCTATGTATTCCACTCATAGAATAATACCTATTGAATTTATTACTGCAGTACTCACCACCATTGTCAGATCTAAGGCACTTTAATCTCAAACCTATTTCATTCTCAACCAAAGCTTTCCATTTCTTAAATGTGTCAAAAACATCAGATTTCTTCTTTATGCAATAAACCCATACCTTTCTTGTAGCATCATCAATGAAAGAAACATAATACTGTGATCCTCTAATAGAAGCTACCTGAGTTGGTCCCCACACGTCTGTGTGAACAAGCTCCAACTTGTGCTTCTTCTTTGTTGACCCAGTTTTGAGAAATCTCACTCTCTTCTATTTCCCAAAAATACAATGCTCATAGAAATCTAGATCTATGCTTTTCAAATCTGAAAGCTTACCTTTTGACTTAAGAATAGTCATTTCCTTCTCACTCATGTGGCCAAGCCTCTGGTGCCACAATTTTGCATCTACATCTGAAGTAGATAGAATAGAAGGAGAATAATCAATAATACAATTACATAAATAGAGATTACCTACTCTTTTACCTCTGGCTAATACAAGTGCACCCTTGGAAACCTTCCAAGATTCAACTGTGAGAGTTACTGTGCAACTCTCATCTCCTAACTTTCTTAGAAAAATTAGATTCCTCTTCAGGATGGGTACATGCATGACATCTTTCAACACCCATGTGTTGCCATTCTACAATTTTAACTGCACTTTTCCTTTGCCAACAATTTTACAAGGCTCATCATCACCTAAATAAACTATTCCAAAATCTCCTTGGACATAATCATTGAAATATTCTCTATTTGGGGTTGCATGAAAAGAGGCACCAGAATCTACAACCCAAGATTCTATTTTAGTATCCAAATAAAGTGTAAAAGCATCTTTTGCAACAATACCTACAACTTTTGCTTCTTTACCTTCATGCTGATTTTCTTCTTTGACCGGCAACCAACAATCTTTCTTTGCATGCCCTATCTTTCCATAATTCCAGCAAGTTATTTTTCTTCCATTTCTAGATTTGGATCTACCTCTCATCTTTGACTTAGACCTTGATCTCCCTTGCTTGCCCTTCTCTTTTTGCCTTCCCCTGCTTTCAATACTTAAAGTATTTCCTGATGTTTCTCCTGTGATTTTCCTGCGAGTTTTTTCATTCAAGATTACACTAACAACATCATCTACTTTCAAGCTATTTGTAGCAGATGTAGTATTACTAACTGCCATTACCAAACTATGCCAACTTTTAGGTAAAGAGCATAATATTAAGAGAGCCTTAATTTCATCATCAAAAACTATTTTGACTGAATTTAACTAATTTACTATTGCATGGAAATCATTAAGATGACTAGATACAAATCCACCTTTCTGCATTTGCAAATTAAATAATTGATTCATAAAAAATACCTTATTCAAAGCTGAGGGTTTTTCATATAAATTTGCCAAAGATTCCATTAGCTCTACCATTGTCTTAGCCTGTGATAAGTTGGAAATCACAGACGATGCCAGGCTCAACCTTATAGATCCCAGAGCCTTTCGATCAAGAACATTCCATTCTTCATCTTTCATATCTATGGGCTTGCATGCAACCCCACCCAATGGTAAGTACAAATATTTTTGATATAGATAATCTTCTATTTGCATCCTCCATAATTGATAATTCTTGCCATTGAATTTCTCCATTCTTAGTGTACTTTCTTCTGCCATTGCTTTACTCCCACTCAATTAGAAACCCTTGAGAGTGACCTGTAATCAACAAACACTAACCTACTCTGAACCAGGCTCTGATGAACCTACAACCTTGCTCTGATACCACTTTGTCAGGATCTTACAAGAGCAATTGATTACTTTTGTGTAAGCAACTAATCACGGAATTAAACCAGAATAATAAGTAACTAGAAATTAGAATCAACAAAGAATAAGAGATACAAGAAACAATGAAAACTTGTATTAAACTCTTCTAGAAGGAAATACAATTGAAGAAATCTCTCTTTCTTTCACACCTCTCAGATGTACATATCTCTTTCCCTCAAGAGTTTTCTCTCACAATTACAAACATAATTCAACTACTTGAATTGTCTACCCTTTTTCTCATACACAAGCTATGAAGATCTATCCCTATTATATAGAATTAGGGATCATGAGCTATGCATTCTTCACCGTTAGATATATCTCTTAATCAAAGGTTTAAATCAGTCCTACCAAAAATAAAAACTCAGACTCAATACTAACAGTTAAACTTATCATGCAAACAATCTGTTCATCCCACGAAAATAGACTTCTGGAACACACAGGTGATCGACGTCGGTCCCTATCTGCCTGCATATGACCGACGTTGGCTGATCCATAACTGACTTCAGTAGCCTCTAGTCGATCCCTGAATGACATCGGTGACTGTGTAAATATAACAACCTTGTATTTTCTCATCTGGTGTAGCTTTTAGCTCCACACCTCAACATGATCTATGTACATTTCATCAAGTCATAGGACATAATATTATTAGAATTAACACCTTCAAAAGCCTTGCCTAATCCCTCATTGACAAGGGGGATCTTACATTAGACAACCCCAATGCACCATCAAACCAAGCCCTTGATATATTCAGGTAGTCATTTACAAACCATGCTCCTACCAAGAATGAGAGAAACAACATCAAGTATTCTCATGATACCCATATGGTTAACATGGTCCTTGATTTACTCATTACCAAACCACCTAGTACCCAATCTTATGATCCTTCACCTCTACCATATATTAAGATAGTGGACTTACCTTCCCTTTCTTTGGACACTCAAAATGAGGAAGTATCATCCTTTCCCCTCCACTTATATAGGTAGTGGAGCCCCTAGTCTCCCTTTCAACTGACACATCAGAAAAACCAACCATTACTACCTTATCTTCACCTTTAGCTACCAAACAACCTACTCCCCTTTAAAAAATTATTCTCAAGGAAGAAATCCCTATGTCTAATCCTCCCACAAAGGAACTACCTATCTCAACCTTGCATCCTTTTATTAAGGAAGAGGACAAGGTTACCAACCCCCTTCCCCAACCTATGGTTCTATCATTCAAACCTACTACCTAGGGAGCTAAACCAATCTATAAACCATTCTCTAGACTAGTTTAGAGATTGGAATTTGTTTCCAAACCCAACTTAGACTAGGATACCTTTTGGTAGCAACTAGGTCTCCCTTATATTACCAGGCTAAAACTTCTAACCCTTTCTTTGGCAGAGAAACCTGCCACCTCTATTGACCAACCTATTACCATATTTACCCAACCAACCAAAACCTCCACCCAACCAATCAAAACCTCTACCCAACCAACCAAGACCTCTACCAAGCCAACCAACCTCAAACCACCTAAGTCAACCAAGATCCAAATGGTCAAACCCTCTTCTATCACCCTAACCAACACAACCAAAAGCCTTGGTACCTTCCCTACACCAAGCCTTAGTAATCCATCTATGAAAGTGGGCCTAATTCATTCAACACCACCAACTAAGTACCAAACCAAAGCGACCAAGGAGGTCAAACAATCTAAAGTTTTGAAGCCACAAATTTTACCTCCCTCAACCTTACCTTTTATTTTGGGACCTCATTCCTCTACCTTGAGTGGAAAGCTAATTATCTCTACCAATACCCCACCACCTCTTTTGGTTACACCTTCATAATTGATTTTTGACACACTTCTCTTCACTGCACAAAAAATACCTAAGCTACCTACCTTACAATCCCCCAATTCTAGCTCATCAACCTCCTTGCCTAAACCAAATCCATCAACCAAGTGCATCACCTATCCAAAACACCTACCATCAAACTTATTTCTAAGCAATCCTCTACCCCAACCATCAAAGCAAAAAATGATACACCCTTACCACCTTTGGTTGGGTCCTACTCAACCATTTTCCTTATCTCCCATTAAGACCTTTGACCCTCTAGCTTCAAAACTTGTTTGGTACAATGACCACCAAGTGTGTTCTTATCTTAGGACATCTAGCCATAATATAGAGAACTAAAATTCTCTCTAAACTATTATCCACTAGATTTATAATGAGATGATCTATTAATGGATGAACCTCCTATGGGACCCATACAAATCCAACCAATAACCATACCTACAAAATGTTTACCCAATCCTCCACTCTCACCTAAGAGTGAAGATGAGTCTGACCAATCTATTACCTCAACCTCTCCTTTTATCCATACTATTAATGTGGTCACAAGATCATAATAGGAGGATAAAGGGAAGGCTAAGGTGTCCATTCCTTGGACATATCCCTCTTTAAACTCCCAACCAAACCACACCCAATCATCTCCATCTTTGACTAAACCCAAGGTTTCTATTTTAGGAGCCTCCCAATCTAACCCCTCAAAATCCATCAAGAGAGTTATCCTCAAGCAACTTCATTAGAACCTGGCAACGATGAGATTTTATGAGTTGATATCTACCTCTCCCCATCATCACCAAGTGCTAATAGAGGTTTTGTAATCCATTAAGGTCTAACCTAAAGATCCTTAACCTTTAGCAACCTTTGTTGGTGCCCTTCAAATTTCCAACCTTGTTACCTTCAAGGATTTATAAATACCTTCCATCCATCTCGAGGACCTAGATCCCCCTCTCTTTATCACTATTTACATCAACTAAACCCATATCAAATGGGTCATGATTGATGAGGGATCTAGTATTAACATCATCTCCTCCCATGCCTACAACCAACCTGGCTTGCTAGATAATGTCATGTCTAAAACCTTGACCATCCTTCGATCATTCAATGATACCGTGGCCACTACCTTGGGAACTGTTATACTTCATATCCATTTAGGATCCCACATGCTCCTCAAAATTTTCTATGTAAGGAAAGGTGAATTCCAATACAATGTTTTATTGGGATGACCCTAGATCCATTCCATGGGTTATGTCCCATCCACCCTTCACCATTACATTAAGTTTGAGCATGAAGTCCAAGTCATTACCATCCAAGCTAACCCAAGTTCTTTCTCAACATGCAACATGACCTATCACCCCAATGATGTCCTCATATCCATATCTAGCACACCCTCAACAACTAAAGCCTAACCTTCAACCACCCAAGTGGATATAATATCCCCTTCCACTAATGAGAGATTAACTAGTTACTCTATCCCTTCAGACCAAATCCCTACTATGGACCCTTTGGAATAAATAATCCATCACCTTTCACTATGGGATTATTGCCTTTTAGACCTTGACCCCTTCCCTACTCCTCATGAGTATGGGTGACTCACTAACCAACTAGGATATGAACCCAATGTCAAAACTATCATTCCCTTTAGACCTCCCCACCATCAGATCCATTTTGTTTATGGGGGATTTGACAAACCCCTTGGTGCTTCTACCACCTCTCTTTCACCTAGGCCATTTATCATTGGTTTTACTACCTAGATAAATTGAGCTTTGCCAAGACATACCTCCATCAGTGTGTTTGGAAAAGCTTTGGTATTGGGTGATATGAGCATGGACCACATGAATTGGTCACCATTGAAACTAAGAAACCTCATGAGAAGCATGGCCTTGGATTCATCTTACCTAACAAAAATAAACCCAAACCACCCATTATTACCATTATTGAGGAAGATGCCCCTTCCTCATTGACCTCTCTTTCATCCATGTGTGAGGATGATGACATCATCCCACCTAATTTTTTTCAACAACATGATCACCCTCAAACTCCTAACTTACCAAAAAGAAGGTGCAACTGTAACCATCCATTTGACCCATCCTGAGATAATAGGAGAATACTCTCCCACCATTAACACTATTTAACATCATGATGATGATTTTATTCTCACCTACCTTGGTGTCCTAGATTCTCCAATCAACAAATCCCTTCCTCCCTAGTCCTTGACCATGTTGAACACATCCATGATGGATATCAACTTGGGCACTCCAGACAACCCCATATTGTCAAAATTGGCCAATCACTGAATGCTAATGAACTTCAAGATTTTTTCTCTTTCCTTAAAGACCAGAACATAGCCTTTACTTGGTATTACAATGACATGCCTGGAATTGAATCTACCATTGCTACCCACAACATAGTGTATAACCATGATGCCAAGCCTGTTAAAAAAAAACTCTGATACATGCACCCTCACATAACCCTTCATGTCAAAGAAGATCTTCAACATATCTTATATATAAATTTAATTAAACCCATTGACTACCCCTAATGGGTCTCGAATGTTGTACCTATCACCAAAGCCACAAGGGGACTATGCATTTGTGTGGAATTTCATGACCTCAACCTTGACTACCCCAAATATGACTTTCCTCTACCAGTCATCGACCAACTATTTGATTTTACAACTAGCCATGAGATGTTATCTCTCATAGATGGATTCTTGAGTTATAATTAGATCTTAATTACCCCCAAATATTAGCACAAAATTGCCTTTACCACCCCTTGGGGAACCTTTTACTATATAGTCATGCCTTTTGGGTTAAAGAATGCTAGGGCAACCTACCAATGTGTCATGACTTATATCTTACATGGATTTATCCATAGGATTATCAAGGACTATGTGAATGATAAATCCAAATTCTAAAAAGATCACTTGGCCATTCTTAAGATCATATTTGAACACCTTATCCATTACCATGTCTGCCTTAACCCTAAGAAGTGATTTTTTGGGGTCTTTTCAAGAAAAATTCTTGTCTTCATTATCTCCCTTCATGAAATCAAATTTTATCCTACCAAAATCAAATCTATCCTCGACATGCTTCCTCTAACCAACCTTAAGCAACTCCATATCTTGAAAGGGAAGCTTCAATCCATTCATCATTTTATCTCCCAACTTTTGGACTGATGTCAACCCTTTCACCACCTTTTAAAGAAGGATGTGTCTTTTAAATGGAATAGTGACTATCAAAAGGCCTTTGATTTACTTAAAAAGTACCTTTTGTCTCTACCTATCCTTACCCCTCCCAAGTATGACCAACCTTTCTACCTTTATATCTCTACCACTGACCATTCCTTATGGGTAATGCTAGCTTACCGAGATGAATAACACAAAGAGCAATTAATCTACTACATTAGCTACACACTTGTAGAGTATGAGACTTGATATACCCATACTGAGAAAAATTACTTGTATTTAGTCTTAGTAGCCACCAAACTTTATCTATGTTATAACCAACACTAACCCACTCAAGTACATGCACTCTAAGCCATACCAAAACTAGCACATGGCCAAGTGGTTCATGTTCTTTTCAAAGTTTGACCTTGATTTATTTTAGTAAAATTCAATAAGGGGTAAGTCATTTTCAACCAATTGGCTGAGGCACCTTTAGTAGACAACCAACCTCCTCCTCTTGAGTTCCCTGATGAGTCCATCATGACCCTCTCTCAAGAAAATTTTACCTATCAAGTCGCCATGTTCTTTGATGGATCAAAGTGTCAATGTGGTGGGGGAATAGGGATCATCCTTATCCCCTTTGACAATAAACCTCTTCCTCTATCCTTCAAACTTAATTTTGAATGTACCAACAATATGGCTAAGTATGAATCTCTACTAATAGGCCTTCAAATTGGCTTAGCCATAGGAGTCAAAACAATCAAAATATTTGGTGACTCCCAACTTATGGCCAATCAAATTGAATCTTACCAATGTAAGAATGATGTTTTTTAGTAGTACAAGTAACTAGTTGATGAAATCTTAGCATCCTTTGAACACTACTGCATCCTGTCAACCTCACGATCTACTAATAATTTTGATAACACCATGGCTTCCATTGCCTATCAGATATCATTTTCACCCTTAAATTCTAAGATGTTTATCATTATCCATAGGCTAACCTAGCCTTCTTATGTCAAACTAGATTCTCCCACCATTTTTTCTATGGAAGAGACCCAACCTAACCTTTGGTATCAAAAAACCTTTGACTACCTTAACCTTAGTATAGTTACTTCTAGTTTTTATAGGAATTCTCAAAGAGCATTTATCTAGAGTACCTCACACTATACCATTAAGGGAAGAATTCTTTATAAATTCAGCTTTGATGGCCTTCTCTTCCATTGCCTATGTAGTCAAAAAACCTCTCACGCTATTAAGGAAATGCATGATGGTATCTATGGGGGAAACTTTAATGGCCTCAATGTATCTAAGCATATCTTTTTTCTTGGATATTATTGGCCTACCCTTAACTAAGACTACTATGATTATGTGAAAAAGTGTGTTAAGTGTCAACAACACACCAATCTACATCAGACACCTAGCCATATTCTTCACATGTCTATCAATTTTTGGCCCTTTTCATAATGGGGTCTAGATCTTATTGGTGAAATAAATCCCCATTCCTTGTAGAGACACCAATATATCATCACCATGATCAAGTATTTTACCAAGTGGGTAGAGGCTATTCCTCTAGTCTTAACCAAAGTAGGGAAGATTGTCAACTTTATCAACTACCACATTAACTTCCACTTTGGTGTTCCCCATAAGATCATCACTGATAATAGTAAATCCTTTAAAAACAAGCAAGTCTAAGGTTTATGTGATGCATTAAACATTAGTTAATCTTCTCCTTACCCTATCATCCTTAAGTGAATGGACAAGTTGAGGCCTTTAAGAAAAATATTAATAACATCCTAACTTAAATGGTTAATACATCTAGTTGAGATTGGCATTTGCACATCCCCTTCACCTTGTGGGCATATCATATTATCATTAGAACCCCTATAGGTGCTACCCCTTTCTCCCTTATGTTTATAATGAATGCCATCTTGCCTCTCGAGGTCCAAATCCCATCTCTTTGCATATCTTTACAAGAACTCATTTTTGAGGATGATTATCATCAATACCATTTAGCCCAACTTGAGCTACTTGATGAGCGTCATTTAGAAGAACTTACCCATCTCCATGTCTATCAAGAGCATGTCAAATGTGCCTATAATAAGCATCTTAAAGTGTGAGAATTCAATATTATAGATTTGGTCCTAAAGGAAAACCAACATGTCACTAATATGGAAAAAAGTAAGTGGGGAAAGTTTGATTTCAATTGGCTTGGACCTTATATCATAACCTACAAGTATGGATCAAGAGCTTACTAGTTGTCTTCTTTTGAAGGCCACATAGAACCTAAGCCCTTTAATCCTTTGCATATGTGCCTATTCTTTTGTTAAGAAGGATCATGTTCAATTTTTGTCTAACTTAAACTCATCCCTTGATATCTACCTACATTCCATCTCCCTAGATTAGGGGTAACCAATTATAACTAAATCATGTGATTATCTATCACAGACATATCCTTACTTAAAATAATGGGTATCATGGCTCTACCTATGGCATAGTTCTCATGGTACTTTCCACACCTTCACAGGATGGATTCCCATGTTCATTGTCACCTAAACCTCTTTACACCTAATCAACCTTCTTGTGATTTTAGTTTTACCTTCATAAAGGTGAACCACTAAGCCAACATAAGTAAATCTATGTTAAGCAAAATCATACAAACATAAGCAAAATCCACACCAATGGCAATCATAGGTCATTCTTAGCATTCACAGACTACTCCCTTGAAGGATAGTTGTTGAATATTTATTTGAACTTACCAAAGTGTAAGGTGGACTGCTCCCTTGAAGGATAACTATCAATAAGCATTTAACAAAATAAATAAACTTAGACCACTCCCTTGAAGGATGGTTGAGTAAAACATTTTGTCAAAAGTATAGTAATTTTATGGAAGCTTCCCACATCAATCAACTTCCTCTATACAACAACAAAGCAAAAGATCCATTATTCAAACCATAACAAAAGCAAACTAATTTTTGAAAGCCACAATCAGCTCTCAAACAACATAATAAGGTGGAATCCATAATCAACTTTCACAAGTAGACTTTTTTCATCGATAAATCTACATAATCTAACATAGAATTTTTATATCGAATCTTAAGACACCTATAGAATAAGCATGCTAATATCACAAGAAGGTTCCATTTTGATCCATTTCCCCTTTACTCACTATAAGAAAGGAAAATTTGAGATTACTTGACATTATATGGTCAAGACACCTTTTTAACCAACTAACTAATGTTAATGTGAAGCATTCAAAGGTATTATGTTCATTAAGCCAATCCAATTTCAATTTTGTTTTAGTCCTTGTCAACGAAGAAGCATCATGATTTCTGCTTATCCTATCATGACTAGTTAATATTTTCATTAAGGCATTTGTATCTTGATTATATTCTTTTCTCTCCCATTTAGTGTTGTTAGTTACCTTACCTCATATACTTTATCTTAAGCAAGATAACAACAACCATAACCATAATAGGCATATCCATGTATGTCATAAGCAACAACATAATCATAACAAGCATAACCATATAAAGCATGATAATATCGTAACATCCATGAGCATTTAAGAAATCAACCATTTTCCACCACATGTCTTAGTCTAAAAATAATATAGTATATACTCATTAAAATTTAGCATGTCATAAGCATAACCATAAGTCAAAACCATCTCATGCCTAACTAATTCTATATCACTATCTAGCATCTATATCATAAGCAACATCTATAAGCAATATAAACATCACACCATAAGTAGTAAACATCAACATCAAACCACAAACCATAAACCATGAACATGAGCATAAATAATGATCATATAAATCATGATTTAAATAACATAATAATGTGTACAAGTAGATATACATGTCTCTCTCAAAATGTACATTTCACCGCATTGGCTCATAGGCTGGAATCAAAATGACATAAAAAATGTCATAATATAGCTATATCTATGCCCTAGGGGCACCACTACCTCCTAGAGAACCATTAGATATTGGTGCTTACCCACCTATTGTATTTTTTGATCCCCCAACTATCCCTATCTATCCAAATATAGATGTTTCCCACTGCCTTGGTGTCTCCACACTAGTATCACCTACCAAGATATCCCTATACTCACCCCATTGAGGCTCTTATGGAAACTATGTCAAAATAATGGCCTTATAGTACTGTAGCTCCTCCAATGTAGCTAGGTATCATGTCATGGGGATGGTATCTAATGGCCCTATCTATGCTACTATTTCTCTTCCTCTTCTTTTCCTTAAAGAGTCCCTCTCCTAGGTCACTAAGCCTAGTGAGGTCCTAGTTTGATCCCTCTCACCTATCATGGTAGAAACTTGACCTTATAGTGTAGCTATCTAGCCCTACAATGTGGCCACCTACCCTATAGTGATATAAACCATCCTTGTGCAATAGCTAAAGAAACTCTTACCTATCCATTGGGGTCAGCCCCTTGTGCCTATACTCTTTAGACCTCTCTCCTAGCTGGATCCACATCCTTTGGCCTCACACTCCATCATCCCCACCAATGTATGTAGCTACATATATATGTTGGTACCATATCATGTATCCATTTATAAACCCAACATCATCTATTTATGCCCTAATTAGTAGCTCCTTACAGTCTAGCAAAGTTGACACAAGATGTGGATCTGGTAGTAAGATCTTTGAATCCTCTTGCCTATACCTAGGGAATGGACCTGGGATACCTTGTAGGAGGCCAAACTATCAGTTTAACCTATCAAATATGATCAAATATACCTCCCCATCCCACCTACCAAGTATCCATTTATAGCTCTAAAGGGAGAGTGTCTACTTCTTGTAGTCGAGCCATACTAGAAACTGCACATAAGGCCTCCAAATGATGTCTCCTATCACTAGTGCACCCAGTACACCCAATGCACCTCTAAAAAATTCCACATCATGTGCACCACCTCTTATACTTGATGCAACAAAATCACCCCTTCATCACATGAAACTAATAGGGAACTCTATCTATATGTACCCTACCCATGGTAATATAATTAGCCTCAATACTCAAATGTGATCATAGGCCTAACAATGTAGAACCAGGTTGACACTAATACCATACTTCCTATGGGCCTTGAACCCACATAGTTCCCTATATATCTATATTATGAGAATATTAACCCAACCAAATACCATCTACCCCATCAATATCTCAAATAGAACCCCCAGTAACAAGTAAGCGAACATCTCACTACTCAAGCCAAGAAGCATAAAGAATGTAACATTAATCATAAACATGGTCATGAGTCTCCTCTCACCTAGAGACCTCCCATACAAAACACTGTATCTAAACCCCCTATCATACCATCTAACTTTATCACTCTCATATCTATATAAAATCTTGATGTGATCATCCCATTCCTCATGCTCTATATGGTAGATCAAATCACCTTGAAGTGAAAGTCGGATGATCCTATGTATGTCTTTGAGAAAGATATTCATCTCCTTGATTAGAAATAAGAAGGTGTTCATAGCAAGATACCATCTCTTGATGAGTCCTATGACCATGGATTCATCTTGAGGCTCATGCTAATAGTGCCTTATGGCTCTCAACCTTGACCTCCCTACCTAATAGAATTAAACTAAATTAAAGCTAAGCTAAAAAATTAAAGGCACCCCTACCTCATTTCATAACCTCCATTAAGGAGTCAATCAAATACCTAGCCATGCTCATCTATACCTGCATGCTCCCTACATCCTCACTGGTCCACTAGGTCAACTCTCCACCTTAGCTAACAATCTCCCACCTTAATAAGCACCTTTGCCACTAAGTGTTGAAAACCTAGAGCTCAAAGTCAACCAATCACCAAAGTAAAAATAAGGTAAAAGTGATTCTATTTTCACTTTTTACTACCAAGTATTTAGGGTTTTTACCTTGACCATTGATGGTCAAGGTGACCATTGATGATCACCCTTAAACACCCTCATGATTGACAATCAAGATACTTACCTTATTGCATTACCCTTAGTAGATACCTATTTAGAAATAACCACCCATTTTTCTCACCCACCCATGGAGACTACCTTCTCTACCCACCTCGACCACCTTGTCACCTTGTTGTTGGTCTATTCTAGCCCAACTATCACACATTTTGCAACACTTTTTGCTTGGTCCTTTAAATTATTTTTTTGAACTTGCACCACCTTATAATTACCTAACCCACTTATGTCTTTTTGGGAGCACTTCCTACCTTGAATACCTATGATACTTGACTAGTTTGTGTTTTCACTAGGAGCACTTCCTACCTTGGATACCTACCAAACTATAGACATCATTTTAGAGATATGCTAGTGTACCTAGCTACCATGCATAAATATGGTCATGTGGTCCACTTTTCCATTATCCTCCTAGTATCAACCTTTATCATTTTTAGTTATGGTAACCTAATTTATGCATGATCTTGACTATCACACCTTTTATCACACTTTGCATGCCTATTTGCATTTTCATGCCCAACCTATCATCCACCTTCATGACATCCACCTTTATCATCACCTTCACCCACATTGTAAAACTCACACCTAATTTTTTTTACATCATCAACTATCTATTTGAGGGGGAAAACCTCCTCCCATACTTGAGGCAACTAGACCTTTGACCAACATCAATTTTTTTACAGCTGGTTGATTCCAAGCCACACAACAAAAAGGGGAAAATGGTAGACATAAAAAATTTACACACTACAATCCCAAGTGTCAAAATACCCCTTGATCACCTTGGGACCCTCTCAAGACCAATCCAACCCTCCACCTTTAACTAAACCTTACCCATAGTTAGTTTGACCAAATTGGCTTAACCCTAGCTTTTACCCATTTTGATCCTTCACCCTCAACTACCGACAGTCAAGTTGACCATTGATGTTTAGGGTGCACCTCTTAACCATTAACATGTAAGTCAACCACCTTGCTTTTCTAAAAATAATTTGTCCTCATTTCCATGTGAGCTATTACATGAGTGAGTTAAAATTAGATGGCCCAGTTCATGCCTTATTGCAACTCTCTTGCCTTGCCTATAAGAAGAGAGGAGCAAAGAGGTAAAACCCATCTATAATTATTATCAAGAGCTTGTGCATCTAGAATTCTCTTTTTATAAGTCAATCATCATCAGCAATTTGGGAAACTAATTACTATGTTAGAGATCCAATTTTCCATCATAACTCCACCAAAGTACCAAGCACCATTGCTCTATCAGAATTATGCCAAACTCCATCTATAAGTCAACCACCTCAAGCATTCACCCAGTATATCTTCTATAAGATAAGTACTTAGTTCTTAGTATTCCATTACTTTATTTTCTTTTTGCATCTAATATGGAACCTACCCAACTCTCAAAATCTCATTTTGAGATCCCATCAATCAACCTGTTATCAACCTAGATCTACACATAATAACTATCGATGGTTGACTCAATAACTGAGGATCTAACTATCGATAATCACCTTGATTGTCGATGGTCACCTTAACCGTCGATGGTTAGCCCAGCCACTGATGATCATTATAGTAGTAAAATTTAGCAAGCTATTTTCACCTACTTACCCCTAACTAAACCTGATTCTCTATGTCCCTACCTATTCCAACACCCCTATCTAATTTTTTAAAGCATACCCCAATCATCTAGCACTAGTATTAATTAACTAATCACTATTTTAATCACTTCTAGTCTATTTCTTAAGCAAGAATTCTTGTGTTCAATTTCAATACCTTTTGATTATTGATACAAGTACCTTTTGTTATAATTTATAAACTTAATTGTTTAAAACATGTGGATTGACAACCCTCGAGGAAGCTCTTGCTTCCAAGATCTAGCTATCTCTAAGCAATCCACTTAACTATCTATCTAACAAACAAATTTTCTTTAGTACTATCTTATCTACAGGTTATTCTCCCAAGCAAAAGAGAATCTCTTCATATTATTCTAATTTCATGCATGCATAGTCAAATAGGTTTTTCAACTATACCTGCACTTAGTTTCTTCTTTTTCCCTTTTCTAATAATAAGTAGAAATTTACTAAAACAAGTTTGTCAATTTTTTTTTATAGGTTGTTTATAGGTACAAGGTGCATCTTTCTACAAAAATTCAAGTTAAAATAGTGAATAAAAAAAGTTATTAGCTCTATTCTAGTCATTTTTACCCAAAAAATAGAAAACAAAAAGTGACAATCACAAAAAAACTCATAAATTCTAAACTATAAATTAGATTTTAATAAAATTTTGAGAGAATTAGGATAAAACCAGTAATAACAACTTATCAAAAATTCAAAAAAAAAGTAAATAGATTAAAAATAAGATCTATTTTAATAGCTATTTTTGTTTAAATATGTGGGGTGTGCCATCATGTCCCATAGGGCGTGTCAAAATATAGAGTGGATTACGAAGAGGATTAATTAAAATATTAATCATGAAAACTCATAAAAGAATGCATAGGAATTAACAATCTAAGCTAAAATATTCATGTGGGGGTTGTTAATCATTAACAAGATATAAATGAAAGAAATCAATCAACCATTACCTTCCCAAATTACTCCATTACTTGAAAGTGGCTCCAAGCATGTTCCCCATTGATCTAGAGCTCTAGTATTTGTCAATAATGGCTTATTTGCTTCTCTATTGCCTCAAGAACTCTATGCAAAACATGGGCTCATGATATAGACTATCTATTTTACCTATCAATGAAGCTAATCCAAATTTAAATAACACAATAATCAAAACACAAATGAATTGTGAAGGGATTTTAGCATTATAAGTTTACACAATTTAAGCTTAAAAATGGTAGTGTGAAGCCTTTTATTTATAGATTTTTGAGATTGGTTAGGATCAACCATGACCATCCATCTTAAGATTGAGATGCGTGTCCATAAATTAATCTAATATTTTAAATTAAATCCATAAATATTCTCATCGTGATTTGGGAAGAAGGGGTATTAATGAGGCATGGGAGGCATTAAAGAGGTATGGGAGGCCATAATTAAGATATTTTATGCATTTATGGCCTAGGGATGCCTTCCCAAAAAATGATGTTATTAGGTGATGCAGTTAATAAGAATCAATTTAAAAAAATAAATATTCAAAAACCTCCATGGAAAATCCACTTAAGCTCTTGATTTGAATTAATTAGCCTTAAACAAGATTAATCAATATTTATGCAATTCTTTTGAAATTGGCCCTCAATTAATCAAAATGGTTAGAAATTCATATTACTGGTTATAGTTTGACTCAAAAATAATTAGAAGATGATGTTAGTTGCATTAGAATCATATTCCCATTTAGGATTTTTCAAACACAAAATAACAAAGGTATGTGACATGTAGTAAAGAATTAGAAGACAAGAGTGATCCAGAGCACAAAAAGGAAAAATCATCATTTTAACTTGAAATGAGTTGATCAAAGTTAGGAATCACATAAAATGCATTGCCCCATTTAGGGATAATTTAGCCTAAAATGACACTTGTAAATGATAAGTTCAAACCATTAGCATGTTTTAGTGATTTTAACCTAAAATGTGCATTTTGAGTGTAATTCAAGTAAGATTGACAATTTCAACACCAATGGTGTTAGGAATTGGATGTCTATAAGGATCATCGACATGCGTTGGTTGATTAGAAGTGATTATTAATGGTCTTATTTGATTGGTATTTGTTCTCAGATTGATGGAGATGGTGCAAACATGACCTTTTGCAATATAGATTACAACCTTGTTGTAGTCATGTGCAACTACATGTTAGGTATGCTAATTATTGACATCATTCTGGCCTTGATTTTGTCCATTTATTTGACATTGGTTATGTTGGTACAAATTTAGTTGGTTTTGTCTCAACTATTAATACTATTATTTTTGTGATGGTTGCTATTGCTATTGCTGTTGGTTGTTATGTTGTGGTAAGGGGTTCTAATAGATATTAAGGTTTTGATTAGATGTGAATGTTTAATTATCCAATGTCATCTCTCTATTTTCCAACATATTTTCAATCAAATTTTTAATTTTCACATAAAAATGTAAATTATGTCTATTAACTCGATGATATTCATAGAATTTATTTTATCAATACCAATCTGGGCAAGGAATGCTTTTAGGATAGTTTTTTAAAATAATTTAGCTAATTAGATTAGCAACGGTGAGTTTGTGAAACACAAATTCAATGGGTTCTCCAAGGTCACTAAAGATGTGATGAGTAGGCACAATTTTCCTTGAAGGGGGGGTTTACAAAGGCAAAGGTTATTGTATTTTTTGTACTAGTCTAGGCTACTGCACTTGTTGCATTTGCTGAAGAGGTTATTGGTTAGGAGTGATTTGTATATGTGACATAGGCTGAGCAGACAATTTTTGCACCATTTTGAACATGTCATGACTTAGTTACTCCATTTCTAATAACATTATTTTTATGATTAAATGGCTTGGGTTTTTCTTAATTATTGGTTGGTGCTGGTTATGATGCTTTTGCTTGGACTTGGTTTTGGCCATTTCCTTGGTTTATAGTTTGGTTCTGATTTGATGAAGTCAGTTTGATGACCCCTTTGTTAATAAGATATCTTTAGATCAAAAAACTTTTATCAATGATTTATTTGAAAGTGTGTGCACACTGTAGCTCCATATGATAAGATATCTCATTATGTAAATTCTTGGTAAACATAATGGCTAATTTCTTATCTAGTAAACTGTGGGTAAATCAGCTTGCAAGTGCTCTCCATTGATACAAATAACTTGTAAAACTTTCATTGACCTTTTATTTGGCTTGCATCAAGTCTACCAATGAAATCTCATGCTTGATATTGTAGAAGTGTTGCACAAACTTGTTTGAATGATCATCAAAATTAGAAACTAAATTCTTACATGTTTTCAAAAACCACTCCAAAGCTTGTCCTACTAGACTCCTTGGGAACAATAATAGGAGTAATATGTCATTTTAAGCCATTGATTGATAATCAATGAAGAATTTAGTTAAGTGTGCCTTTGGGTCTCTTTTCCCCTTGTATTTGTTGATTTTTTGTGGTTTTTACCCTAGAGGAAATGGTATTTGAAAATACTCCATATTGAAAGGGTATGAACACACATCGTCCAACTTAAATTTTTTGGTCTATTTCCCAACTTGTATAGTGGCAATTTCATCCTTCATTTGTTGTAGTTATTAGGCTAAGAAATAAGATGGAATATTGGTTTGAGGTAGAGGCATGGTTTATTGTGGAAGGTTGGTTTGGTTTAGGAATTGACTAGGGATATGCATACATATATTTGGATACAATTGTTAGAATTATACGTGTTGCAGTGTGATATTCTAGTTAAGATTTAGTATATAGGCTTGGTATTGGTGAAATTATGGTTGAAATGGAGGGATATGGATAAGAGTGAAATATTATGCCTATTGAGACTAATTAGGGACTTGTTATTGACTAGTCAAGCCTTGTTGATTAAAAGAAACTTGTGAACCAAGGCCCTATCATTGAGTTTGTGGTATGCTAGGAATAAAATACAATTGTTTCCTAATTGTTACTTGTGAAACATTAGAAATTTTTGGTTATGTGAATCCTTATTGGGAAGTATATACATGTTGAAGGTTTGACATTTATCACTAACCAATACTCATACACTATTGATTAGACGTCATTTGTGATTGTAATGGTATGTTAGTTTGCGACTGAAGAGGTATGTTCATTACTAACTGGTAAGGTAGAACATTGGTTTCCCCCTATTGAGGTGGTAGGATGTTTTGCCTCTACTACATGGATATGTTATATTATGCCTATGGTTGTGGAATATTAGTCATCACCTATTGTGGTAGAGTAATATTCATCATGTTTTGTTGAGGCACAACTCTAGTCATTATTTGACTACTTAATCCTTGTGGATACATTCTTGAAGAAGTAGCTAGTTGAGGATTAGGGGTAACTATTTATGATTGGGAGGTAAAATCTCCTTCCCCTTATATTTATGAACCACTCATGGTGTTAACTAAAGACACATTTGTTGTGGACTAGTTATTTATGCATTCACACTACTTTGGTCTAGATTAAATGACACTTGCATATTGTCTACTATGTTTGGATCACTATTCTACATATAAGCATAAGACACTTATTTGATAGATTGGGTACTAAACATGTCTCCAATCAAAGTGAGTTGCATAAATGGGTCTATCCCCTAATTTTATTGGCCTATAAATTTGATTAAAACTCCTTTTGAAGGGGATAACTCAATAAGAGGAGCATTTGACATGGTCATGTTATTAAACTGTGCTAAGTTTAGATAAGTCTGGTATATTATCTGCATTTGTATGAAATGGTCCTCTATAAAGCCTTTTCCTATGATAAGCATATGAGGGTCCTAATATGATATTGACACTATAGCTTGAGGATTGCTAGAAGAGGTTTGTTTAATGTTTTGATTATAAGGCATGTTGTAAGGCACTCTTACTAAAATTGGAAAATTATCATGTGAGAAGTTTGCTAAAAACTTAGCTCTTACCTCCATGACTCTAATTAATACTTCAACTTTGTTTGCAATCAAGTGATGATTAAACAAATAAAGGTCACAGGTTGATGGTATTGTAACTTAGTATGATTACTATTAGACTTATTTTATAATCAATGATATGCTAGCTAGGTATTGTGCTATTTTTTCTTGGTCTTGCTCTGAGTATGGAGACATGTTGACCAAATAGTGGGCTAAAGGGTCTTGGTTTTATTCCCTATTTGAGTTTTGTAATATGGATAAAGATCCATCTCACAAATGACATAATATCCATAGGGGTATTTAATAAAGTCTTCTTGTGCAACCACATTATTATACACTAGATTGAACATGACAACACTAAAAGTATAGTTATAAATGCTTGAATCAATGGTGAATGCTTTGCAACAAAAGGGGTTAGAGTTATAAAAACTCTGAAAAATAATGTCTAAAAAGACAAATAGTTTGAACTCAATCTGACTTATCAAAGGGATGGAGATGTATCTCCAAAATGATTTGTGATAAAACTTGGTATAAAATAATCTAACATCAAATGTCTAATTCTAAATGTCTCACACAAAAGGGTCTAGTGGATAAACTAAAATCAGAATGCCAAACTCTAGGTTCAAAGTATACCAAATAAGTCTAATATAGGAAAATAAAGGTTGATGGGTCTTTTGTCCAAATGTGGTATCAAAATCTAGGCTCAAACAAAAGCATGTGCTAGGAATTTTGGACAAACATAACATCAAAAGCTAGACTTAAAAATAAGGTGAGATATTTAATCTATCAAATTTGAAACACTTTGGCATAAACTAGGAGTTTGAATTTATACATAAACTTGGTCAATTGGTATAAGGAATAAAACAAAAGGCACTTGGAGATAAACTATTTTCTCCCAAATAAAGGCATAAACAATAGTTTTCAAATTTGGGTAAAGAATCAACCTAAGTTACACAACCCAAAAGAGAAAGATCAATGTCTAGGCCCAAATTAGACAAGGCATAAATAAAAATCAATCAATATTTAGATTTGAACTTATCAAGGTTAATTAAAAAATTAACTTAATAAAACTAGGATTCTTTGATTGATAAGATAGATGAAGGTGAATGACATAACAATACTAGACAAAGATCCAAAAGGCATACGTGGATTGGTTCAAAACTTGGACTCAAGGCAAAACAAGTCTATGAAATAATTTGAGCAGTGTAACATTGTAATTGATCTCTAAAGATGTAATCGATGGTTTTTTTCAATACTTAAAGGCACAAAAACTCAAAATGATTTGGATATCATAACATTACCCTTTTTAACCGAATGATACACATATAAAGATTTGTCAAAAAACTAAGGCAAAGGCATGGTGTTAAATGAATGACATAATGATTCCTCAAACAAAAGAGTGATGTATAAGACAAGACTCATTTTGACATTGGAATACAAACAAAATATAATAGTTTAGACTCAAAAACCAAGCAATAAAGGATAAAATGACACAAACACCTAAGTGTAACGTCTTAGATCTTAAAATTGACAAGGTTATGTCATATTATCATATTTGATTTATATACATGATCTTGGGAGGATTTTAAGTGTTAATCCAAAAATAAAAGTGCATGAAGTAGTAGGGTTTTTACACCCCCCTTCTCCCAAGATATTTTACAATAACATGGAACTTTGGGCTACTCGCCCTGCATCAACAATATGTTCATGGCAAGTGGGGTTTTTCTAAAACTTAAATTTTGGATCATCTAGATGGTCCCAAGTGTGATTAACACTAGAGATTCCTCACATCAATTGAGTTCATATTGGTTAACTTACTATGCAAGGGTTTATTCTTTTGCATAGTGATTCCATCTGTGTACTACTTAGTGGAATCCCTTGGTTAACCATACCTAACTCAAGTTTTTATTATGATTGGAGAGGTTAAATGCTCAACCCCCTAGAAATTATAGTATATATGCCCTAATTTATATACCCCACCATGGATTAGGGTTGAAAAAATTATGGGAGATTAAACCCTAAGTCAAATTTTCCCTAAAAAACTCATGAGGAGGCTATTAACTCCCTCTCACAAGCTAAGTTGCATAAAATAAATGACCAAGTATAAAGACTTTAAAGGTTATGTCTAGATCACCCAAACCATATGGGTTTTAGGGATAGCATTAACATTTTTATTTTCAAGCCTTAGACAAGGCATAATTATAAATAAAAAATTTCTTTTGGTGACCTAAGTTCCCTAAATGGGAAGGGGGAGAGCATACACACCTCTTTTGTTTTGTGAAAAATAAACAAGTTACAATCAAAAAAGCATAAAATGAAAAAACTCTTATGAGTTACCTAAATAATGTGAGAATTCATTTTATTTCACCAAGATGAAATATGAATGAAATCTTGAGCCCCTTGGAATGTGTTTGTTTAAAACTTTGGCAAAGAAAATAAAATACTTTAAACAAAAGGATTATTAAATCACCAATTAAAATTTGAATTTTGCAAGTGAAAAGTGTTTTAAATGTTTCTTTATGGCCTTTAAGTCCTAAAAAAATGTTAGAGGGTCTTTGTGCTTATAATAACTTTCATGAATTCACAAATTACTTATCATATTTATCTCTCAGGTTTACATAATGCAAAATCATAAAACACAAAGCAAAACGACATCTCTGCAAAATTGTAATTGCTAGTGAAATAACACAATTTATGAGAAAACATAGTATAAAATGTAAAATCACTATTCTAGTTGTAAAATCACAAATGACAGGTCAAAATAATAACTCTAAGAGTTGTGATATTACAACTTGACTAGAAATAGTTAGCTTAACTGCTAGTGGTTTAGGTGCAAAGTCATGACTGGTTTAGGTGATATCATGATTTATGAAATCATGGTATTATAATATTATGACTTTCAGAGTCACAATATTGCAATACCACAAATATATACCTATAGCTATAAAATAATTATCATAAAATTAAAATTCATATGTAAAAAGACAAAAAATAGAAACAACACCACAACTTTGTGAGTTGCGATATTGCAGTCCTGAGAGTAAAATCATGATTACATAAGGCAACCTCGTAGCTTCCAAAAAAATGTCCCTTACCTTGAATTTTTCACCTATTTTGGTTAGAAAGATCAAAATTTGACATGAAAATCATTAGGGGAGTGTTCTAAAAGGCTTTAAGATCAAATTTGTGAGGTGCATGTCCCATCAGGCATGCCATTTATGATCATAGGAATTTGATAATAGAGAGGAGGTTAGTCTTGTGTTAGTCCATAAAACAATGAAATAAACACACTAACATGATAACATATCTAGCCTAGATCATAGGGGGTGCTTAATGAACAAAATCAAATGAAAATCACAACTAAAATGTAAAATACAAACAATCTCTTACCTTCTTTGAAAACTCCAAATGATTCATTGTGTGGCTTGCTCAGTTTGTGCTCAAAGAGTCTTTAGCAATGGAGTTTGTGTATCTCCTTCTCTCCTTGACACCATTATACATTGATATGGCTTATGCTTATTTGATGTGGCTTGAATCAACATTTTGGAATTATAACATTATTAATATGAATCTCATGTAACAAAACCTACATTATAAATCTATAATTTCCATGCTTCTTAATTTAATGGACAATGGCTTGTATTTATAGGCATAGGAACTAACCCCAACTCAAGGTGAATGAAAGTGTAGTTTAAAAACATCAAATGAGTTCAAACCTAGTCTAAGTGAGTCAACATAACCCTAGTAGAGTTAAAAGCTGTCAATTACTAATGATTTACAATGAATAGACAAGGGTCTCCAAAAAGAGATATTTTGAGATATTTTCCAAAGGATTTACAATTTACAAAGGTAATCATGAAAATCTAGGATATTTCATATTTTTGAATTTCCTTTTTTAGTAATTCATTAATTTCACATTGATAATTCAACTAGGCTCTTAATTTGGTTTAGATTGTTAATTAATTTTGACTCTTTCAAGATTTGATTTAAGTTCATGTGCCCCACTTAATAGGTCCATAGGCCAAATTGACTGTTATGATGCTACAAGATGATTAAGGATAAATCCATGAGAGGTTATGATTGCATATGGTAGGATACCCAAATTAAGGATGCCTCAATATGATTCTAAGCTTTGATAAATTATGCATAAGTAAATTTGGGATGTTCAATGATTTCTAGTCTTAGTTTGCAATGGTTGGTAGGAATTGGTATGAAGTTTGATTGAAAGCCAGTAGTGGTTAATTTTAGGTGTCTACAAGAGAAGTCTATGGAAAGATATCCATTGGATGTCTTTGACTAATCTCTACTCAATAGTAGCCCATACCACTTGAGAATATATACTACCTGTATGTTGATAGTCATTTATACTCAAGGTTCTAATGCAACTTGGATTCTTACATCATTAAGTTCCCCTATCATAGGCACTACTATTTTATCCAGCTATGAAATAGTCCTCTTAGATGAACTTGGGGTCAAACCAAGCTTATAAAAAATAGAGGTCAACATCACAATTGATAAAGCTCTAAAATCCACCAAACAATTATGTATATTCTTGACAAACACCCAAAAGGTTAATAATAAAGGAGGGACTTCAGGATTGATTTTGTATATGACATTTAAGCTGGCTATTCTAGACTTTTTTGCAATAGACTTACATATGATAGACTTCCATAGGATCTCTTTTTGCTTTGTGATTTATTCTAGTTCATGAATATTTATATTAACCTTGGTCTTTTTCATATACTCAACAATATTATATCCTCCCTTGCTATATTCTTCTCTATGCTGAGGCTAATCATTCCCTTTTAGGGGAGGAGGATTATTATCAGATTTAATATTTAGGAGAATAACTATATTATTGGGAGGAGTAGAAATGGTGAGAGGCTAACTGGTCCTTAGATTATAATTGTTCCTATTGAACTATTAAAATGCTTTCACTTCATTAGAATTATCCTCTAGGACGTCACATTCACTGGGAAAGGGAAAGTCATAAGTTTCAAAGACCATAGTTGAACTTAAGGGGCTAGGTTCATGAGGGAGATTTGGAAGATTTATCATTTGATCTCATTTGATCATTTCTTTTTAAATTATTTTAAAGGATACATAGAAATCTACATAGTCCAATTCCCCATGTTATGACATGTTATGAACTCTACACCAATTAGACAAAGTTATCTCCATGATATTGATTTTTAGCAGCTTAGTGGACTATTGTTGTTCTACAATATTGGTGGGTCTATTGAAAGGCCTATTGTATCTTAGAAAGATAGAATTTTGGTTATAATTCTAATTGGTGGTATTAACCATCCTTTTCTATATATTTATGAAGCCATTTCTCAACTTTTGTCCCTTTATTTTTATAAAATCCAATTCAACTTTGGTGGAGTCAGTACCCTGAGTGACTATTGTGTTGGTGTGAGTTAAATGTTATTTTTTTTGGTTTTGATGATGGCCATTCCTTTGTTCTTGATTTTTCAAGAAACTAAAATTCTGATTTATTACTTGTTGTGTCATGGGAGGTACAGTGTACAACTAATTTTGGTTGAATGTAGGGATACTATGATTAGCATGCGATATTGGATTCAAAGATGAAAATCCATTATTAAACTTTTGACCCCCTAAATTCTAAGGATTGAGATATGGATTGAGTTTTTTATTGATGTTGATAGCTTCTTCATATGCTAAGGCTAAAGTATTGATAATGATAGCTCTCCTGAGAAATACTATGGTTATGGGATCAGAAGCATTCTTATACATGTTGAGTGCTAGATCTACTTGTAGTTTGTATGCTATGTTCAACCAAGTGTACATGTTATATAACTTTGCATTAAAAGATATAATTGATTCATTGGGATCCCTTTTCATGTTGGTGAAATGTTGATACACCAAACTTGGATTAATGACTTGTCCAAAATGTGCAAGAAAAGTATTTTGACATGTATTTCATGAGGTGAAGGAGTTTTATGCAAATTTAGATACCAATCATAAGCAAAATCTTGTAGAGTTAATAGAAAAGGTCTAGATGAAACATCCTCATCTATAACATTCATAAATATTAGAGTAACCTTGAAATATTTAATATGTCCTTTAGTTATTCTCCCACTTGAAGGAGAAAATGTAGGTAAATATTTCTCTGGATTTCTTGGTGAATTATGCTGATCTCTAGGAATAACAATAACAAATATGACTAACCAAGGTTGAGCCATTGGATGGTTTATGAGTGGGATGTTTCTCATTGGGGAAGGTTTTCTAGATCATTACACCTTAGGTATGATCGGTATTGGTTTTAGGCCTACTATGATTTAACAAAGGTGAAACCAAAAGGCTAGCTTGGGATCTAGACCTTGTTACTCTCTTAGGTGTCTCTAGTGTAACTATACATAGTGACTAACCTATATTATTGAGAAAAAATGTAAGTGTACCCTCCTTCTATAACCAAATTTTTTGTTTTTATTGATGTGAGTTTTATGCACACCATAAAATAATGAATGAGGTTGTCTCTAACATTTTAGGATCTCTATGGAAATAAAGTTTCAATCTAGGGCACGAGTTGTAGGTATGCAATTAAAATAACTAAATGGTGGAATAACAGGTTGAGCCTATAGGTTATTCAACCAAGTTTATGGATGGATGTGTGAAATCTGAAAGGAATCAAACACTAAGTGTATACACACAATATTTTCAAACTTTTATCACTTATTGATGCTCTTTATCATGTAAGAACTCATCGAGTCTCAATCTCTCTAAGTGCACACCTTAAGGGGTATACTAGGAAAGGGGTGGGTAGACAACTGGTGCTTCATAGGATTGTTGTCCCCTTTTCCACTTGTTATCTACATACTTATCTCCTAAAAACCATATACCTAAGATTGTTCTTCTTTATTGCACACTCCTTAGTCATTTACAACCTTTTGTCCTATTTTTCCTAGCCTTAAGCCCCTTTCAACTATTTACTGTACTAGGTCAACTAGGTTGGCCCTGTACTATTTTGGGTAAAATTCATTTAGGTTCTAGGTTGGCTCTTGGCTAACCTAGCCTGTGACCTAGTGAATTTTTGTTCATAACTTTACTAAGTTGACTGGGTCGACCCTGTCGACTAATTTTTTTTGGAAGGGCTTAGGGTTAAATCCACCTATATATACAAGATCATTTATCCATTAGTTAGAAAAGAGAATAAAAATTAAGAGCTATTACACATGCTTATCCACCATTCTACTTTAGGAGTGAGCTTAAGGTTTCATACTTTCTTTAGAGATATAGATATTGTTTTGTGGAGAAGTCTTTTGGATGCATTGATAGGCTGTGTAGCCTGGAGTGGATTTATCCTTGGCATCCTTACATACCACAACAACCTCTTGCAAAGCACCTTGCCCAAGGGAGAGATTGAGTCTCTATGAATTCATATTCAAAGGTAAGTATTTTTAACTTTGTTCATTATTTGTAAGAGTAGATAGATATGCATTTGTACTTCTATTCCATGCATTAAGATTCCATATACATTGATGTGAGTATATGTCTCTTATGCATGTTTAGTTTTTTTATTTATTACCCCCACTTTGTGCCACAAGCTTTGGTGAGAACTAGATTAGACTTTACTTTACTTGTTATTAGTTTAGTGAAATATGAAAACATAGGGCTTATTTAGGGTTATGTGATTGTACTTGGCTATAGGCTTTGAAACCCTCCCTAGTGTGGTTTATTATGATAAGAGATCCCCTAGTTAGGTCTATTAGATCCCCATATTGATCATGTTTTTGATTATCTAATATATCCCCAATTGGAAGTGTAGTATGATCTATCTTCTTTAAGTTAGGATTGATTTATAGACATGATGCATTTCTAATTACGTATATTCTATTGCACCTAACATGAATCTAACCCTTGCATATTTTATTTTACATTTTTAATTATCTTATCATTTTATTTAATTATTTTTCTATATTTGTGATACTAGGTTGATAATGCTAGTATAGTTTCTAACTTCTATGCATAGGTTTAACACATAGTCACATCAAAATGATTCTATTCTATTTATGTAGGTCTTCATTAGATACAGGCTATTGGGTCGAATAGGTCAACACGATACAAGTTTTCATTTCCAAACAAGCTAGTAGGTTAACTCAGTGAGCATAATACACTTCTATACTTCTAAAAATATATTAGGTTGACACTATTAGTTAGTATTCTTCATAAGTTTTAGAAAATAAGGAACTATAGAACTAGGTTAACCCAATCACATAGTTGGCAAAATTTTCAAGTAAAAATCAAGGCACTTCAACAATAATCTCACTTTTCTCTGCATCTTCCAACCCACCAAGGTTCCTTTTTCTCTTTCTCTATCATTTTTGTTAGTCATTAGAGATATATTTTTCACATTTTATACTCTTTAAAACTACCCTTATATAATAAACTAGGTCCATCCTGTCGACCTAGTTCTATATTCTATTTGAAAGACTAGGTCAACACTATCAATGTATTTCTTAACAAACCCTTGCTTTAACAGTATAATATCAACATTTTCAACTCTAATCTATAATTTTTTCATACACTGTCATCTGAACCAATACTATACTATGTTTTGAAGTTAGAAGCAACACTTATATGCTAGTAATTAGTTCACACTTTCACTTTTAGTTGCTTGCATTCTTAGAATATATCACACAATGTAATTAGGTGGTTCTTCAATATACCATTTGGTTTCACTATTTTTATCTTTTATGCACACACTACCAAATCACATAATCTTAAAATACATTTAAATAATTATCTACTTTGATTTCATCACCAGGGGGGAAGTTGACTTAGTTTTCTAGCTAAGTATAAACATGTGGTTAATGGTATATATTGAAAAATCACCTAACAACCTTATTGTTATGGTGTGTGAAGTGAGAGTGTAGGCCCCAATACCAAGCTAGTACCATTTCCAACATAGATCCCTTTCAGCCTAAACATCCTAAAACCATCCATAGATTGCTTTTTAATTACTTACTTACAACCAACTTCCTATCACACTTAAAATCATACTCTAATAATCTAACAACATTCAAGATGACCACTTAGCTAGCATTTACTTTCCAAATTGACTGCTTGCTCTTTACTCAATTGTATGTTGTATTGAAAAAACTTGCATTGGCCAATGTTGGTGGAAGGTTTTGTGCTGTGTGCCTCAATTGGATCATCCTCATTGACCCAATTGATTGTGTGTTTCTTTTTACTTCTTGATTTAAGATGTACTGGTAATTTTTTTCTTGTGTTAGTACATTGTCATTTTGTTTGACACAGTCTTTTACAAAGTGTTTGTTTCCCTTACCTATAGTACTGAGTCAACCCTATCAACACAATATTCTTTTTTACCCCTTCAGATATGGTACTAGGTTAACCCTATTGAATCTATATTATTTTTTGCCTATTTTTTTCCTAGGTAACATAACTAGATCAACCCTATCAACTTTGTATCCTTGTTTTATCAGTTTTTAGACCCTATTTTCAGTACTAAGTTGACCCAGTCGATTATATACTCTTATCTATCTCTTTTTATTTCCTTATTTTTGAATCAAATTTTCCTTATATAGTTCTTTTCCCTCATCATGAACTTCTTATTTGAAGATAACATTGAGTTGAATTCAACATATATGATAAGTCTTACCAACACTCATAGGGTCTCCCATAAGCAACTTATGGATCCTATTCTAAATGAGAGTAATGTTTATATATCCAATCACATAATGAACTATGGGACCCATCCTCATTCCTCTTTGATTCACAATCCTCTCTTATCACTTGAAGATCAATTTGAATTAGAGCATACACCTGAAATGCTCTTCTTTATCTTTGAATTTCCTCAACATCAAGGAAAGGACCCTTCTACCATTTACCATCTCATGATTAGTCGTCAAGCTAAAGAACCTCTTTCACCTTCTCCCATGTTCTCAAATGAATTTGGGGATACTATATTCTTTTCTTCTCAGCCTCTACCCTCTATTTTGACCCCTTCACATACCATGACTTCTTCTTTTTTGATTTCCTCTATCTTCATGCCTAATATCTCTACTAACATGGTAGGTTATACATCTAGTAGGCCTCTTCTAAGACCCACTCTCCTCAATTCTTCCACGAGTGCATCATTTTATTCCCATGGTAACCATGCCCCTAGCGCTTGCTCTTATCATCCCATTACTAGTCCATCTTTTACCACACAAGCAAATTTTACCACTAGTGACTCATAATTTAAAAGATCTTTTCAAGCTCCTACTAACATCCATAGTGGTACCCAAACCACTACTACCAATTCTAATGCTTCAAATAATGCCAATAATACAAGTCAAACCCATAAACTCCTATTCCAAATCCTTAATCAAATGAATGATTTTAAAGCTAATAATGTAAATGAAATGATGAAAATGTAAAACCACCTTATCCATCTTCAAACCCACCCTCAACAAATGCCATGGGGCACACATAATCAAAATGTTCCCCCTTCTCCTCTTTAAGATTTCCATGATAATCTTATCCCTCAACCTCCCCTTGTCAAGGAGACAATCAAACATCTTCAAAATGAGCCTCTTACATCTCAAATTGATAATATCGATATAGGAGGTAGCCCTACCATTTCTTATAATGGGTCAATTGATCCTACTCTTCATCTCAAAACATCTAGAAGTCTATATAAAGACTGGGTCAAATTAAATAACTTTTATGCTACCAAGCTATTAACCAAAACTCTCACAAGTGATGCTTTAGATTGGTATAACCAACTTAAAACTCATTTTATTACTAGTTTGGAATATTTAATAAATTCTCTAGTCTAAGAGTTCCAAATTAGTGATCTTCTAGAGATACCTTGGCCCATTTTATTAATTGTAATTAACTCAAAATCAAAACTACCCAAGCTTTTGTTAAAAGGTGAAAGAAATTGTCCAAAAAATGTGAACGTAACATGGCTGATGATAACCTTTTTCATCTCTTTACCAATGCTCTTTTTCCCAAGTTGTAATATCAGGTCCAGACTCTCTTTCCATGTACCTTAGAATAGGCTATTGACCAAGTTAAACATCAAGATTTCCTTATGCGTTAATTAAATCCATCCCAAAATTTTGTTGGTCCTCGTATATTACTCAAAAATAATAATCATCATGCTACCAATGATGGTGTCACTGACTCTTATGACACCATTCACACTATTCAAGCTATTGTTCCTAACTAATCTTTAAAACTAGCTCCCCCATTTCAACAATTCACCAATCCTCATCTTCACCTAAAAACATCAATGTTCACAAAACTTTATCGTTAACTAAATTACTAAAATGTCTACTTAGGTCTCTACCACAAGAAATTGATCCCACTTATCTTATGAAATATTGGTATGATCCCAATAATTTTTTTTGGTTTCACACTAGTTAGGGTCATTCTCATGAGACCTATAGGAAAATTCATAATTTGGCTATGGATTTTCTTCTTGGTCACAATTTTGACCATGATTCCATCATTCAAAAATGCCAACAAGACTATGACATTACTTTTAAAGACCATGAAACAAATACTAAATGTTAAGCTTTACATCAATATAATGCTCATTTGGCCATCTATAAAGATCATCTTCTAAACCATTAAGATAACCAAGATAATCCCACCCCTTACACCAATAATGTATAAAGTCTTATTAACCCAAATCTAGAAGAGAATGTGGTTAATATGATCCTCAACCTATCTACACACCTCCATTGTCTCGCATATTTTGTGTTATCTAAGATTCTTCTCCAACTCACTTAAATGAGTTGGGACAAGATGACCTTATAAATTTTGATGAATGAAATCCAATTCCTCCTATGGATAACACTTCCAATTATATTTCTACTACCCTCCATCTTCTTTACCTAATACCAATGATACTCAAGCTTTTATTAACACTTCTAGAAATTATCAAAACCAACTTGTATCAACTGCTTCATCTTCTCAACATAATCTACCAAATTATTCTCTCAGTAAACCTTCTACTTCTTATCAACATAAATTCCAATGTACTTTGGATCCTCCTTTTGAGGACCTCATTCAACACTATGCACCTCTTTCTAAAAATATTATTATGGGTTATGATGAGTGGGATGATATCATGACACTCACTAATCTCCCATCCTAAATCCCATTTATTGAGATTATGATGACCTCTCTACATCATCATAACCATCTTATGAAACTTTTATTCAAAATGAGCATCCCTCATCCTCCCCTAGTAGGACATGAAATAACCTTATCTAGATTTGAAGACAACATATTACAAAAATGCAAAGAGATGTCCATACATGTTGATGAAATAATGAACACTTCTCTTTCCCTAAAATTTCCTATTGCATCCATTATTCTTAATGAGATTCTACTTCATGCAAATGATCCTCCTCTATTCATTAGTATCCAAGTCAAACATGCCTTAATTGATTAGAGTTCTGGCACTTGTGTGGCATCTCTTGATTTTATTAAAACCCTTGGATATTCTAAATGCAGTCTCAAATCCACATGCAACACATGTCAAGGCTATGATCAAATGCAAATGACTCTTTTAGATTGGGTGTGGCTCCCTATTACCATCCCACCTATCACCATTCATGTGAAGGTGATGATATTTAACTTTTCACTATCTAACAACATTCTACTTGATGGGACATGGACTCATCGTATGAGAGTAGTTGCTTCTTCTGATTGCTAATGTGTTAAATTCCCTCATAATGGAGCCATATATAGGATTTAGGGTGACACCAACCCTTAGAATTTTTAATAATTCCATGATAGGGGTGTATTCAAGATTCCTACCCTTGAACCATTAATAAATGTTCCATTTCATGAGTCTCAATGATTTAACTTTCCCATAAATTCTACTCAAGGTTATAATGGTCATCCTAAACTTATTGGGAATATTCTTCCTAACCTCTTAGATTCTAATGATGATGAGCCTGATGAGATCAGTCTCAAGAGTAAAACTTCTGATCTCTCACCTCATCTCATCTCTCAGAGTTCCACTTCTTTGTAACCTCATTTTTATCAACTACCTTGTGATGACATCCCTATTGTCTTAACTAAGACTCAGCATTACATTCATCACACTTCATCATATGACAATGTCATCCCTACTTACATCATTGACCTTCATACACCTGATTATGATGATGTTTATACTTTAGATGATCCATTCTTTTAAGATCTTGTTTAAGCTTGTGGTGCTGAGATTATCCATTACCATTCCTCTTTGCTTCAGTCTTTAAGTACATCTTCCTGTATTCCATCGTATATCATTCCTAATTTTAGAAATTTTCCTCTTTATCATAGGGTAAAGATGGTACAGATCCCTCCAATTTATAAATATCCTCACAGGAGTATGCTTATAGATCATTCTATAATTGATCCATATCACTTTGCTAGGTATAATGACCCTTATAGCCTACACATTCTTGAGATGTGTGTAACTCATCTTTATCCTTATATAAACCCCACCCCTCCCTTACTAGAACCTAGTTTGGATCCCATTCCTACACTTGATTGAGCCGAATCTATTCTTGCTTCTAATCCTATTACTCATGTTAATGAACCTTGCCCTATTTATCCACAAACACCACCTTCTCTTGTTGATGGTTTGCTTTTTTTACTACATTTGGCTCCATTTCCCACCAAATGAGTTGATGAGACTTCCTAAGTTCCTTCCACTTATATTACACCTCCTCCTATGGGTACACCTACCAAGACTACTCTTAGGCATATTTTTTGTTTCCATGGCATAGATAATAGTTCATCCACACATTGCTGCAAACTACAACATTATATTGACACTTTGCATACTACTACCCCTCAATCCTCAAACAAGCCCATACCTCCCTTGAAGGTATTACCTGAGTATATTCCTAAGTATGGAGATGTGTATTATCTTTAGAACTAATGTGGCACCCATCACACCAATCATTTCCTCCTCATCCTTTAGTAGCATCTTAAAGATCATCTTGTAACTATTCCCATAACTTCTACCATTCCCCCCATAGGTCATTCCCACAAGAAAGTTCCCCCTTCTTCCCCCATGGTTCCACCTCTTGTGGTTCCATCTCCTCTTATGGATCCTTCTCCATTTATGATTCCATTACTTTTGGACCTTCCCTCACCTATGGATCCTTTTCCACTTGTGAGTCCCTCACCTATGGATCCTTCCCCACCAATGATCCCTTAATTTCCTATAAAAACCTCTCCCATGCATTCTCCTAGCATCCCTCTCATGATAACCCTCCTCAGCATGATCCATCAAGCATTCCTACCTTTTTTTTTGAGGAGATTAGACATGAATTATTTTCCCAATTTTTGTTGAAGATAGATGAGACATTAGCTGTAGTTCACATCCAAATTCATAGAGAATTATCAAATGTTTTGGATAATATGTTTGGATAAATCTATTAGTACTTATGAGAACATACATGGTGTTCTTACATTTTCATTTTGATTGGACATGTACTCCAACTTTATCTTTATACATTTGTTATATCATTTGACATTGTGTTAAATTCTTACTTATCTTACATAGTGACTTTAATTTTGCACTTTATATTGATTACAATGTCATTTATGTTTTCTTATGGATGTCTTATTTATCATTACTTTGTTTTTTTCTTGAGTTTATTTCTAAAAACTCCCTCATTTTCTTTTCTTGATTATTTACTATCTTATCTCTATAAACATGAATAATTTTTATGGTGACTTGGTTATACCAACGTTGTTCCCTTTAGTCATTCCTTATTTACCAAGTGGTTAGTTAGCAAACAATTCACCTCATTATAGTCTCATTTTTTTGGTCCACATTGGATCTCCTTTCTTTCCCCTTTATTCCCTTTTACAAATTAAACATATACATGGTTGAGACTTGAGATAACATGCTAGTTCATTGTTAAGCCTAATGTTTTAGTCAGTCTTGTCTTTGGTTACTTAGCTTCCTTTAGCCTAAGCTTAAAGCTCATTTGTGTGTATCACTCTATCTCTCATGATTGGTCATTCCAAGTCTGTATGGAGGAGGAATATTAAAATCCATAAAAATATTCAAAATCCAAACCCTTTAACAAAAGGTAATGATTCAAAAGGCAAGACATTCAAAATTATCAAAAGTTAAATCACACTAAAAGATGTGATTCAAAGCACATCTCTTTATTCTAGTCAAATCTAAAACTCCATATTTGGCCTCATGATAGAGATAAGGTACATTAGGGTGTGGCAAGCTAGTAGTTTAGAAAAAAAGAATAAAAAAATTAGTTCTACCTACTTTATCACACAAGTACCTAATCTTCATAATAAACTGATGGATCTATAAGGGGTCCTAAAGAATGAGGAACACATTGTGGGAAGGTATGCCCATTTTTATTTATCTTATACCAATGTACCTTTATGAGTTGATCTTAGTCGCACAGATATTTTCCTACACCACTTTGTGTCTATAGCAAACAAGTTTCCTTTGTACATTGATGGTCACTAGTCACTTAAAGTCTTCTCATGTCCTTAGTATGCCTCATGTCTCCTAAGGTCTTCTAATAAGATGCCTAAGTTATGATTTTTAAATTCCATTTTTCACTCCCTAAAACCCTAATATTTTCCCTTGAGAAATATTTCTTTATTCATTGATCACTCCCCTAAGGATTCCATTGTAAGACCTGGCCTTCCTTAAAATTAACAAAATTTCACATTCCTATTACCAAGATCCATTTTACTAGATTTTCACATTAATTCCACCTCTTTGGTGTTCCCTTTGTGATTTTCAGTGTAAGACCATAGATAAGACCTGGCCTTCCTCATAAAATTATCTAATATCCAAGTCACAAAGAACATTACATGTGTCAAATATGCGATAAGATTTGATTAATTATGAAGTTACACATCATTGACATGCTTCCCATATTGATTTAGTATGTTTTATGCTTAATTTATTACTTTTTCACATTTATCTTCTTATTTTCTAATTGCATGTAAGAATCCAACCATTTCTTGAATTTTTCATACTTCTCAACTTGAATTAGTGTGATAAACTTAAGACCATTTTTTCCAATTTTGTTTTTTTTTATACTTCCCAATGTGATTTAGTATGATGGATTGACTTAATTGATTTTTTTATACCTTTTTTTAATTTCAAAGTGATTTCCAATTTATTTACATTATTTTCATACTTTCCAATGTGACTTATGTGATTTAGGAATTTGACTCAAGAGAGGATGGTTAGTATGGTGTTAGTTCCAAAATGAAAACAAGATGAAAGAAACACACTAATAACATAACATCTCTAGGCCTAAACACTAGGGAGAGATTATCTAACAAAAACACATGACAAACACAACTCAAAAGTAAGGAATAAAACATAATAATTCCTTCACCTTCCTTGGATGCTCCAAATACCTTTTGTAGTAGTGGCTTGCTCAGTTTGCACTCATGAAGTCCTTGGCAATGGAAGCTTAGCTACTTACATCTCTCCTTGGCACCTTTGGATTGTGGCTTAGCTTGGATTGGAATAAATTTGGCATGGTAACACTAGTTATAGTGGATTCTTGAAGATATTTGTACATTATAACTTTGCACCAAAATAGCCATGTGGTGAGGCCTCCTATTTATAGATTTTTGAGAATGTCTAGAATCAACCTGAACCATCCATCTCAGGATTGAGATGTATGGTTGAAGATTAATTCAATTTTTGGAATTAATTTTATAATTATCCTCATCATGACATTGGAAGAAGGGACAATTAAGAGGCATGCAGGGCATCATGGAAGGCATTTATGAGGCATGGATCTTGATATTTGTGGCATTTATGGCCTAGGGATGTCTTCCAAAGAAATGAGGTCACCTAATGATGTAGCTATTCAATATTCATTTCCAAAAATAAGTATTCAATAAGTATCCATTGAATTCTTGATTAGGCTCTAATTTGGTTTAATTAGCTCTTAAGCATGATTAAGCACTTTGTGCACAAATTACTCAAATTAATCAGAATGCCTTGTTATTGGTCCAAAATTTGATTAGATTAGAATTGAAAGTCAATTTCAGATATGTTGGAACTCTATTACTATTTAGGATGTTACCAACAAAAAATAACAAAATCATGCATCTTGTGCAAAATATTTCATAGGAAAGAGCAATCCAGAGCACCCAAGTGCAAAATTGACATTTTGACTTGAAATGATCTGATCAAAGTTAGATAGACCATAAATTACATTGCCCAATTGAATGATAATTTAGCCAAAATTAGAACTTGAATATGTTAGTTTCACATCATTTAGCATGTTTTAATGTTTTTAGGCCAAATTGTGCATTTTGGGTGGAAATTGGTGAAAACCCTGGTTGGAGGTTATCAGTGGCTAGTTTTAGGTGTCTACAACTTAGTGTGAATTTAATTATTTTAATTTTATACAAAATTTTCTCTTGGTTTAAAAAAAAAAACATTTTCCCCTCTTGTTTACCACTCTTTGATTTCTTATACTTAGTCATTTCTTGTTATTACACATTTTTCAATGTGAAATAGTGTGTAGTACATTTGTTTTTGATTGATTATACTTAGCCAAGTTATTTTTTGCATATTTATTTTTAACCATGTATGTGTCCTACATAATGCTAGAAAATAAACCACAACACATATATTTCCCATAGAATATACAAAAAAAGCTAAATACATGTGCTAGAAAGAAATATATCTATGCATCCACAACCAAAACCAAAATACAAACACATAGGATCAACATCTAACTATCAAAATGATATATATATATATATATATATATATATATATCATTTTGATAGTTATATATATTGTGTTTTTTTACAAAGTATGTTTTTTATAAAGTGCAAAAATACATCTCTCTAGCGTTAAGGTTGGGCTCTATCCTATTTATCTTTTGGCCTAGCCACGCTACCCATAGATGCCTTGGAAAATCCTCTCTAAATAGTATGCTGTAAAGAGGATATTTGAGATCTTAAACCTATCACCTATCCCTTCAGGTTGCTTACTTGTGCTATACCCACTGTGACCACTGGACGTCCCTCTCATCTCAGCTATCATCTCCTGACCGTCTTATCTCTATTTCCTTTCATTTGTTTTTTCAAATTTATATTTTTATCTCAAAATAAGTTAAATAATAATCAATTGACTTCCTTTTCACCCTATTTAAGCTTATTTCTCATAATTCTATACCTTTCAAATATTTACCATTAGATTCTTTATTTCAATCAAATCTTTGTTTTTACTAACCCATTTTTCAAACTATAAAAAGTTCTAAAATCTTGATGTTGTAGAGAATATTTTCCACTAATATATGCCTATATTCTATTTTTTTTTAAATTTTTCTACTTTTTCCACTAATCTCTATAGGTTTGCTTAATGTCCTTCATATTGGACACCTTTAAAATCTCTTGGAGTCTCCTTCTTTATCTACAACACTAAGGTAAGTAAAGGTATGTGTTTTTCAATTTTGTCCTTTCATTTATATTATTTGATCCTTAATGCATTTTACTTAGCATCAAAATTATGTGTTATTGTGTTCTATTCCCAAAACACCATCTCATGTTGCACTCATGTGACATATGATGAGATTCAAGTAGGGCATATGTATACACATAATATTTTCAAAATTTTATCACCTACTAACTCTCTTTTTATTATAGTAACCCATCAATTCTCAATATCTCTAAGTGCATGCCTTAATGGGTGCATCGAGAAAGGGGTGGGAAGATCATTGGTTCTTCACAAGATTTTTGTCCCTTTTGCCACTTGTTATCTACATACTTATCTCCTGAAAACCATATCCCTAAGCTTATTCCTCTTTATTGCACACTCCTTAGTCATTTCCCACCTTTTTTACCCCCTTTCCTAGCCTTAAACCCCTTTTAAATTTTTACAGTACTAGGTCATTGGGGTTGACCCTATACTATTTTGGGTAAAATTCATTTAGGGTCTAGGTTGGCTCTTGGCTGACCTAGCCTGTGACCTAGTGAATTTTTGTCCATAACTTTACTAGGTGGACTGGGTTGGCCCTATTAAACAAATTTTTTAGGAGGGATTAGGGTTAAATACACCTATATATATAAGATAATTTCACCATTATTTAGAGAAGATAATAATAATTAAGAGCTATTGTGCATTTGCTTATCCACCATTCTACTTGAGATGCAAGATTAAGGTTTCATACTTTCTTTGGAGATACAGATCTTGTCTTATGGAAAAGTCTTTTGGATGCATTGATAGGTTGTGTAGCCTAGATATGATTTATAATTATCATTCTTACATACCACAATAACCTCTTATGAATCACCTTGGCCAAGGGAGAGATTGAGGCTCGATGGGTTCATCTTCAAAGGTAAGTATTTCTAACTTTGTTCCTCTTTTGTAAGAGTAGATAAATATGCATTTATAATTCTCTTCCATGTATTAATATTTTGTATACATATATGTGAGTATATGTCTCTCATGTATGTTTATTTTTGTTGTTTATTACCCCCACTTTGTGCCATAAGCTTTGGTGAACACTAGATTAAACTTTACTTATTATTAGTTTAGTGAAATATGAAAACATAAGGCTTAGTAAGGGTTATTGTGTGATTGTGCTTGATTAGAAGCTTTGGAAGCCTCCTTAACATGGTTTATTATGATAATATATCCCATAATTGGGTTTAACATATCCCCATATTGGTCATGTTATCGATTATCTAATGTATCCCCAATCGAAAGTGTAAGTATGATCTATCTTCTCTGAGTTAGGATTAATTTATAGACATGATGTATTTCTAATTGCATATAATAAGTGAGTTGGATGGGTGGATAATTACTCTATGGTGGGTAAATCTTAAATAAACTTGAAAAAAGAGGGAAAGGTAAAGCAAAAAAGAAGGATCTGTGTTCTTGAAAGGTTACTCCCAAGGCTATTTATTTGGTGGACAAGTATTTTGAAGACCAATGTTTGCCACTTATAGCTATTGTACACTAATGAACAATCACAATTAGAAATCTAGGAAAATAACTATAGGAAGCTCAGTGATCTCAACTAAAGGTTTTCCTCCTTAGAGTTACTATTGTACACCCTTATTTAAGAGGTTATAGATCAAACCATAAAGTTATCTAGAGTAGCTAGAGCACATGCCTAGAAGACTATACCAAAATGAAATACTCCTACACAACTTTAATTATCAACTCAATCTATACTAATTACTTAAACTAACAAAATTTACCAATCCTAAATAGATTTTTCACGTCTTAGATTGATATTCATCAATCAAAAAAATCATATTCATCCATAACATTAGCACACTTCAAAATTACCGAGCTGATACAAGTAAAGAAGCTAAAATTTCAATAACATAGAAAATGAAGAAGATAAAATAAATACAGTTACATGATAATCAATGAACTAATTTATTATTGTATAGTCATCCAAAACTCCAAACCTTTTAAAGAGGGTTTTACATGTATTTAAAATACTTAGGAAAGGATTCACTTGATCTTCTAGGTGTAGAAAAACTTCGGATCACATTAGGATAATTAAAACCTAAGTTCTATATCAATACAAAATTGTATATTATAACTCATAGATTACATCAGTCATGCATGTTTGCATACTAGTAAAATAATTCATTTAATTATAGCATAAATATAATAAGGCTTAACTAGCTGTGGTTAACCTAAATAATCATTACATGTAAAATTATAAAAAAATAGCCTTCGACTAAGGCTAGCTCAACTATTGTAAGGCACCACTCATTGTTATGGATAGAACTGAAGTGGTAATTGGAGTTAAAATGGTAGCTTAAATTGAAGTGGTAGTTTCACTAAAGGTTATAGGCAGTGTTGAGACTGGGACACTGGGTGGAGTCTGAGCTACTAAACTAGAAGATGGTGCCAAAGCAGACTTCTTGGCCTTTATCTCATGATAATGTTTGTATCCACTAGCATGTTATGCCCATACTATGCTTATGTCTAGAAGAGAAGGTCTATTTACCCTGTCTACTTATGCCATTAGTCTTGAATGCTCAATTTTGGTAGGTTGAAAGCCAACCTAAAAGACTTCTACTTTAGTGGCCTTCTTCCTCCTTGAACTCACATTTGCTTCAATATCTTCTAAAGTAAAGCCTTGTAAACTCTGTTTAAAATTATCTGAAGCTTTTTGTAACATTTGGTCAAAAATGAACCTGGCTACCAACCTCCTAGTGTTATCCCATGCATATGTCAATTATAGTTCATTCAAAAGTTTCACTACATGCTTATCTTTTTTGGTGATTTTTTAAACTAAAACATCAACAATGTTTACCCATTATTGGGCTTCTTATGTCTTAATGACTGCTAGATTTAGTGCATTTACTATCTCTAGGGGGCTCATCAAATTCAAATGGTTGAATACCTTATTGTTAGTATATAAGACCAAAACATTGAGCCTATTCTTATTTTCCTTCAGAACCTTAAAAAATTTAGTTATTGTGGTTATATGGGGATCTAATTGTTCTCTCAAAGAATGAATAGTATATAGTATTTTGTATAACCTCAAAGTTGCATTTTAAACATCTTATTCTATCTCTTAAGGAACATGGATCACCCATTGCTATTCCCTAAGGGTATCCAAATCATGTTCCAACTCTTTTCTTTCTTAATCTATGCCCTCATGGATGGCTATTAGTGCTCCATAGTGGGTCTCCATGTAGGAATTAAAGGCCTCAATAAAAGGGCATTGATGCTTATTCATGTCTTATTTCTTTGAAAGAGAATAAATCTCCTCTCTTTCTTCTAAAATTAGACCTTGCCCAATGTTGTATTATATCTTCCTTTTTCTCACCATTTTCATGGAGCTAGTTGATTTATCAAAGAGCAAGCTCATAGTGGAAAGCTTGATGATATTCAAGTTTGGACTCTTAGAAGCTAATGCTCCTAATTTCTTGTCCCTTTTTGGAAAAGTCAACTTTGATGGATCTCGTGGCTGTGATTTTATTTGGGTGTCTTCTATAGGCTTAGTATCTGGGGATGGCTTGGGCATTGAAGGTCATATTATTTTGGACTAGTATACATTCCCTAGGTGTGGCATTTGATGAATAATGTAGACTAGTTTCTTCTTCAAGGTTCTTTTTATGGACACCATTGCTGTGGTCTACACTACTCCTGATGAGGGAATTAGTGAACTTAATTGAGTAGAAGAAGCTAAGACTTGGGTGATGGATTGACAAGTGTTAGTGGAAGTAGAGGTGGAGATGAGCAATAGTTGTAGAAAAAATTATGAAAATAGGTCCAAAAGGAGATGATGACACAGGAGGAAAAGAAGAAATAATTGGCAATGGCAAAGAAGAGACAACTAGTAATGAAATGATATGAGGATGGCCTAAGGGAGTATTAATTAAAACACCCTTTCCTAATTGGTCACCATTAAGGGGTGATTTTAATTTTAATCCTTAGAAGCTTAGAACCTTGGCTTGCTACAATTATTCTTCATTCACCTCATGGATTGACTCACCTTCATTTAAAGGTCATGCTTGCTCACTTTACACCTCTATAGATTGGGCCTAAGGCCTTCCTACCTTAGTTTTTCTCTTATAATAAATTGTTGCCTTCTCTGCTTGAGGAAAAACTACTTATTGGGCAGGAAGAGGAAGAGTCATTCTAGATGTTTTGGTTGTTGGAGCTACCACAATAGGTGCAATGTCTTCTTCATCAGAGGAATCTAGGCATAGAATATCCTCTTCTCCCCCAATAGTATTATCTTTAACCTAAATTGACTCTTTTGCTTGTTCTTATTTTACCTTCATTAATTCAATTTTGGACATATGTACCTAAGGAGTGTCTTCTTTCACTTGTATAATAATAATTGATGTCTCCCCTCCACTTTGATCTTTTTATTTTTCTGGAGCCATCATTATAATGGGTGGATTTTGGGGGTCCTAGATTTGATCTTGTAGTTGTTGGAAAGGTGATATTATATAAATCTAAAGGTGTCCATCCCCCTAGTGATGATATCCTAAATTTTACTTGACCAAGTGTGAGGGAGGGATATATTTGGATTACCTTTAGTAAGTACTTGTTCACACTAAAACTCCTAGCCCTTTCCTTGACCTCTACATCATCTTTTATGTTGAGAAAGAAGAAGCCATGATCAAAAGGCTCATGCTTATAGGGAATACTTAGGTTGTTAACTTGTTTCTACACTTACCATGGGGATCCTAATCCCTATGGGGAAAAATAACTAAGGCATAAGCCTTCCTAACACCACCAACCTCTCCAAAGTATATGTGATATGTGTATTGTGATAATAAACACTAATATTGAGAGGGGGGTGAATCCATATTATATAAACTTTTACTTTAAAACTCAAATCCACACATAAAGCATTCACAAAAAGAGATAACATAGTGACACCAGATTTATGTGGAAAACCCTTTTGGGAAAAAAGCACAAATGATGAGCTGCTTGGATCTACCATCCAAATCCAGCCAAAAATATAAATGAATACGCAATATTTGTAGGCACCAACCCATTGGAGACACTAAAGCCTAACACTAAGCACCATTTTAGTAAATTTTAAGGCATGAACCTCTTGGAGAAATCAATCCACACATAAAATAAATTATCTTTTAAATATCTCTCTACTTTCATTTCTTCTTCTCTCAAATGATATGCATAAACGAAATTCCTCTCTTCCTTCTCTCTCACACTTATATGATATTCAATCAAATCAAATTGCTTATAATATTTCCACATATTTTCTCCCTTATATAGCATTTAAAAACATCTAAAAAATGTGTAATACCATCCAAGAGGCACCTCTTCACTAAAATATGAGGTCATTGACATTTCCATTGACATTTTCATTGACAATTCTATTAACATTTCTATCGACATTTTGACATTTATGTTCACTTTCAGTAATAATTCTATTTGACACTTCTATTCACTTCTGATAATAATTACATTTGACATTTACATTCATATTCATTACAATTCCCATGACATAAATGATAATTATTCCTATAATCTCCCCCTTTGTCATTGATGGAAATCTCCATGAATTAGTATATGAACTCCCCATTGCTGTGGTTCTCCTCCTTTGCTTTTCTCATCTTTAATTCTTCCCCTTTGACATCAATGGGAAAGGGTTGTTAATGTATCTCCCCTTAAATTGGTACTACTTATTGAGACTTTAGTGACTTGATGATAATGTTATCACACCCAACTTTTGTCTAAGGTACTAAAAAATTCCTTTTGAGAGGGGCTTTGTGAAAATGTTCACTATTTACTCTTTTGTGGCAATGTAGTCCAACTTAAAATTATTTTAAACCACTTTCTCTCTTAATTAATGATATTAAATTAGAATATGATTAGTTTTAGAGTACATAACTGGATTCTTTGAAATATTAATTACACTAGTATTATCACATAATATAGAAATGGGATCATCATTTTCTACCTTAATATCTTGTAGAGTCTGCTTCATTCATAGAACCTGTGTGAAATATGATACTACTATTATATATTATACCTCTACTATGGATAAGGAAATATAAGGTTGTTTTTTTCTCAACCAAGACACTAAATTTCTACTAAGAAAAAATTCTCCTCCACTTATGCTTTTCCTATCATCCACATCACCTACCCAATCTGCATCAGTATATGCTGTTAAGGTGAAATATTCATCTCTTGGATACCATAAAACATAGTCCAAAGTCCATTTTAGATATATTAATATCATATTAACCTCTTGCACATGTATTTAATTTGGGGTTGCTTGAAAATGAGCAACTAAACCAATTACTTGCATGATATTTGGCCTAGAGGCTATTGTGTGCAATAAGTTGCCAATCATTAACCTGTATAGAGTTTGATTTGATTTAGGAGACTCATCATCCTTACTCAACTTGAATCATGTAACCATGGTTGTGCTAATTGGTTTGTAATATTCCATTTCAAACTTATTTAACATCTCCTTTACATACTTAGTTTGAGAGATAAATATTCCCTTTTTAGATTGAGAAATTTATAAACCAAGGAAATATGACAACTCTCTTAGCATTGACATCTCAAACTCATTTTTCATATTTTTGGTAAACTCTTGATACATTTTTATATCATATCCTCCAAAAATAATATCATCTACATACACAACACCAATCAATTTATGATTGCCTTCTATCTTAATGTAGATATTACTATATGTTACTCTTTTTTTGAACCCTTATTGAAAAATATATGTGTCAAGTCTTGAGTGTCATGCTCGAGGGGCTTGTTTTAGCTCATAAAATGCCTTTTTAAATTTACACACAAAAACCTTGTTTTTTGAAATTAAAAAACCTTCTAACTGCTCAATGTAAATGTTTTCCTCTAGTTTGCCATTTAGAAACACATATTTGACATCCATTTGAAAAACCTTAAAATTATTATAGATAACATATGACAAGAACATTCTAATGGCTTCTAATTGAGAAATAGGAACAAAGGTTTCTTCAAATTCAATACCTTGTACTTGAGCACACCCTTTGTATACTAACCTTGCCTTGTTTCTAGTTATATCCCCATCTTCATTTAGCTTATTTCTAAGGACCCATTTGGTGGAAATCACATTTTTGTCCTTTGGTCTCAGAACAAGTTCCCAAGTTTCCTTCCTTTTTATTTGGTTCAATTATTCTTCCATGGACTTAAAAAAATGTTCATCTTTACTATCTTATACAACATTTTTAGGCTCTATTTTTTATAACAAAGAGAAATTAACTTGCTCATATGTACTTACAATCCTCCATTGAGTTTGCAACCCAACATCTTTATCCTAGTGAATCAATTTTATCCATGATTCTTGTAAACAAATCTTGATGGTATCTTAGTATATTTTCATTCCTCTTCTTCCATTTCTTGTTTGACTTCATTTTGGTCTGATTCTTCTAAGTGATCACTTACTTGTGTGGTCACCTTATGTTCTCTGAACTCATCTACTCTTACATTGACACTTTCCATAATCTTTTGAAGTCTTTTATTATAACATCTATAAGCTTTACTCCTTGGGGAGTATCCAAGGAAAATACCTTTATCAGATATAGAGTCAAACTTTACCAAATCTTCATCATTTCTCTTATATAACATTTGCTTCCAAATAACCTAAAGTATTTAACAGTAATTGGTTTACTCTTTCATAGCTCATAAGGTGTTTTGGTATTATTTACTTTGATTTGTCTTTTATTAAGGATTTAAACTACTGTCTTAACTACTTCTCCCCAATATCTACTTGACAATTTAGACTCATTAAACATAGTCCTTTCCATCTCCTAAAATATTTGGTTCTTTATTTTAGTAACTTCATTTTATTTTGGAGTTCATGCATCTGTGAGTTGTCTTCTTATTCCATGTTCCTCAAAAAATTCATTCAATTCATTTGAGAGGAACTCAACCCCTCGATCTAAACTTAGACATTTGATCTTTAGATCCATTTCATTTTCTAATAAAGCTTTAAATTTTTTAAAGTTATCAAATGTATCAAATTTATCCTTTAGAAGAGCAAGCCATGTCATTCTAGAATAGTCATCGATTAACATCATAAAGTAACTTTCACCTTTTATACTTTGATTTCTTGTGGTCCTGCATAAGTCTATATGGATTAATTTTAAAGGATTTGTTAAATATTCATTTGATTTAAATCTACCTCTAGTTTTCTTTCCATGTAGACATGGATTACAAATAATGTTTGAAGGTTTCATGATTTTTGGCATGTCTCTCACACACTGCTTATTTCTTATTTTCACCAAATTGTCAAAATTGATATGTCCCATTCTCCCATGACATAACCAACTCTCATCTGATTGTGTCTTGTAGCATCTTTCTTTCTTAACTTTACTGAGTACATGTAAGTTATTTGTAGTTCTATTTTCATCTACAACTAATTTTCTTGAATCAACTTTCATTACTTCACATCCTTGAGGATGGAAAGTGAGGATGTGTCCTTGATCACACATTTGAATTACACTTACGAGATTATGCTTCAACCATTCAATGTATAACACATTATCAATTTTTGTCTTTCCATCATTTATATTGAGGTTACCTTTGCTTGATATACTTACTATAGCATTGTCTCCAAATTTTATTGTTCTTCCACTTACTTTTTTTAAAGAATGGACCCTGCTCTTGTCTCCTATCATATGGTTTGAGCATCCACTATTAATGTACCACTATTGCTCTTAATTTTTCACATGAAAATAAGTTTGAATGAGCATGTATTTATCTTTCTCTTCCTCTTATTTCTTCTTATAATCTCTTATAGATTTTGTTTTCTGTTTGGTCAGGGTATCCACTTTCCTAGTTTACTTTGGATTCTCTACATAAACACCTCTATAATATCATGCTATATGGCCAAATTTGATGCCCTTTTAACACACAATATCATATTCATTGTAATATAATAGTGCAACAAATAAATTATGATTTTAATAACCATAAGCACTTTTATTCTAACCATTATTCCTTACCTAAATCCTACAATCTATAGTCTTATGATAAAAATTATTGTAATAAAAACAATAATAATAAAAGGAGTTTTGATACCTGATCATGCAAGACTACCTTGGATAGAAATATCTTCTAAAGTTTCTTATGGTAACCTCATGCCATTTGTTCTCATCTTTGTCATCATTTTGAGGAATGTTGTTCTTTTGAGGAATCTTATATTCCTTCTTTGATGATCCAACAACATATTTTGAATTATCCTTGGTGATAATTTGTTTCTCCTCACAACTAATACCAGTCTTGATGAATGATTTCTTTTGGATATTAAGAATGTTATCCAAGATCTCAGTGTTCTTTTCAAAATTTAAGCTATTTCTCAGATTAACACTAGACTTCTCCAATTCCTTTCTTAAATCAATAATTTTAGATTCAAGCTTAGCAAAACTTTCCTCTTTTGATTTTAGTTGATATCTTATTGCCTCTTCAATTATTTTTGCCCCTTCTATTAAGTTTTTAGATTGGTAAGGATCTTTTATGACTCTTTGAATCTTTGAGATATGTTCATTTTCAATTTTCCATCTTATTATTCATATTTTTGAAACTGTAATTTTTTCTTCAAATTCTTTTTCTTAAGCCTCTTTATTTCATTCAAGGCATAAACAAGTTCTTCTTCTAGATCCACTTCTCCTTTATCCTCAATATTTTTTTCCTCTTATAGAAACATTTGGTATTCATCATTATTTATTTCTATTTCCATGAAAAGAGTTTATTCTTTATCACTCTCTGAAGTAATCTCATTACTCTCTTCTTCTGAGCTACTCTCCTTGGTGTAGAGGCTTTTCTTATATATGTTAGAGTTTTTCTTATTTCATATTTACTTGGTTTATAATTATTTTTGTATGAATGTTTGTTCTTTCCTACATTAACATGTTATTATTCATCACTATTATCATCTTTTACATGAGGACAATTAGCAACAAAATGCCCAATCTTACCACAATTGAAACATTTGAAAGGAAGATTGCCTTTATACTTGTCAGACCCCTTTTTAAGATTTCTCACAAAAAGAGATTCTTCTTATTCTAATTCATCACTTGACTCAAGTTTTGAATTTTTGACTTTCTTTAAAGATTTGAAGACTTCTTCATGCTTTGATATTTTTTCTATTTCTATCCTCATTTCATATTCTATGAAGATTTCATGCAACTCATCCATCTTGAGCATGTTTAAATCTTTTATTTCCTCAATTGCTGAAACCTTAGGATCAAATCATATGGGGAGAGATATTAGTACCTTTTTGTACTATTATTGGCTCTTTTATTTTTCACTGAGTCCTATGATGGTATTCAAAATTTCATCCACATAAAGAAGATAGGCTGTAACATTTTCTTCTTCTTTCATTTTTAGACTCTCAAACTACCTTCTATGGGTTTGAAGCTTAGCTTGCTTCACTTTGGTGTCCCCCTCATAGATATTCTATAGTTTTTCCCATGTATCCTTTATTGTGCCATAATGCACAACTTTTAAAAACTTAGATTTAGACAAGCCACATAATATTGCATTTAAAGCTTTAGCATTATTTTTACTAGCCCTCTTTCTAGTTTGATCCATCAGTAGGATTTGAGGAGTTGTATATCCCATTACTATCAATTACCAAATATAAAACCTAGACACATTAGATAGGTTTTCATTATTTTTCTCTAGAAAGCATAATTTTTTCCATTGAATAATAGAGCCTTGTTTATAGAGAAACCCTCTAGTACTCGATGACTAGCCATGTGTGTTGTCGAGATATACCTTATATCTATTAGACTATTCCTGAAGGAACCTAATCTAATACCAATTGATAAAAAAAAATAATACTGAGAGGGGCTGAATCAATATTATATAAACTTTTACTTTAAAACTTAAATCCACATGTAAAGCATTCACAAAAAGAGATAACATAGTGACACCAGATTTACATGGAAAACCCTTTCAAGAAAAAACCACAAATGATGAGTTGCTTAGATATACCATCCAAATCTAATAAAAATATAAATGAATATAAAGTTTTTGTAGGTACAAACCCACTAGAGACACTAATCCCCAATACTAAGTACCAACTTAGAAAATTTAAAGGCACCAACCTTGTGGATACACCAATCCCCACATAAAATAAATTATCTTTTGAATATCACTCTACTTTATTTTCTTCTTCACTCAAATGATATGCATAAACAAATTTTTTCTCTTCCTCTATTCCTTCTCTCTCACAATTATATAATCTTTAATCAAATCAAATTGATTTTAATACTTCCACATCTCTTCTCCCTTCTATAGCCTTTAAACACTTCTCACAAAGGAAGTGTCCCATCTAAGAGTCACATATTCACCAAAAGATGTGATTGTTTAAATTTCTGTTGATAATTTTATTTAAATTTCCATCAAATTTTTTTTCAAAATTTCCATTCAATTCTAACAAAATTTTTTTTTGACACATCAATTTACTTCCAGTAACAATTTTGTTTGATATTTTCATCCATATCTATTATAATTCCTTTAACATCAATGACAATTATTCCAACATATTGTATCCTCCTAATTATGAGATGGGAGATATAGAAGGTGCTCTTTTTCCTCTTAATCAAATCCTCATCTATCCCATTCCATATCTACTACACAATCTCCTATTCATCCACTTTTCCTTAGATGTATTTGGGGAGGCAAAAAGGGTCGACCTTTTGTCTAATGACCATTATGATAGTGTAGTCTGGATATAGCTAATAATAATCCAAATACATGAGCATATTGGTAATGTTCTTGGATATCTTAGATAAAGGTTCACCATTAATTGCATTCCAAACTTGAGGATACAGATCCTCTATAATTATGGAGATGTTCCTTGTATATACATAGATGTAGATGAATGAGTAGAAGTCATAAATTTTCTTCTTGATGTATTCGGGGCTTGGATCCCATGTATCTCTATTGTGTATGTAAATAATCATCATGAATACATCTAAAAGATATGACATCATGTAAAAATTTCCACTTTGGGGCATCCTTTCCTTGTACAACATCAAATCTTACAGGCGAGTGCTAATAATCTCCCCTAGTGCATATGTGTGCTCTGAGGTGATCAATAGATTGAGTACTGGTATCCATTCTAAATGAAAGAAGTGGATGCTTGGGTAGATAAATAGATGGTTTAGCAATGCCATACCAATGTGGATTCCTATCTGGAACCTATTAATGGGAATAGTGTTCTCGGTGTTTTTTAAAGTGTAAAGGTCTCTTCCAGGAGAAACCACTTCTTCACTACTTGTTCTACATTATTTTTCTTCTACTAACCAACCATAATATGTAAATTAAAGGTAGCATCTATAATGGGTAAACATAAATACCTCATGAATGAATAACCTAATATGTATGTGATTATGGTACTATTATTGACATAATGTAGGAAAATATCATCTATAACTCCTCTTTCAAAGAATAGGTATCATAATAAGTCAATGCATGGCATGTCTTCAGGCTTAACAACTACATAATAGAGTATTTGGCATTTAAAGGGAAGTAAATCAGTTGCAACTTATTTTTCTTCTATAGAGATGTCTTCTTTGTAAGTGAATGGTTCAAAATTATCTATAACCTCCCACAGAGTTGAGTAATTGGTGTAGAGATCCACAAACATTATTGCATCAAAAAATATATTTGGGTATTCTATTGAATCCTTGATGGAGAATCTAGATGGTGATTGGGATCCCCTATATGGTATAGATGAAGATTCCATTATTGGTTCTAAGTGTTGGTAGGATTTAAGCTCTTGGTGATGGTGGCTTGGCATTTTGTTATGCAAATTTTAGTTTGTTTAAATGCAACTAAAGGTTGGAATTCCTAGAAGGAAGTATACACTCAAGCTCAATGATAATCAATGGATGTGAGATTAGTTAGTGGTTCAATGTTATAGCCTATTGGCATTGATGTTTAGTTTATGCACTATTAATCACCAACATCTACAAGTTCATCACCTTCATTTAATTCAAACTTGACCACCTTAGCCTAGTGGGCATGTCATGTGGAGTGTTTACCCATTTGTGGGGTGTCATGATGTCACTCTTTTTTACACTTGTAATTATGTGGTATAGTAAGGAGTTGGAATTTGCATTTGGGCTAAATAATCTAAATTTATGAGCCCAGAGTTTTGAACAAAAGTCAAAATTTATTTGGGGAGATTATCATTCAAGAAGTTTTTTTGGAGGAAGTTGCCACAAAGAAAGTTCCTGATTGAAAGTATCCAAATGAAAATTTCCAAAGAGAAAGTTCTCAAAGACCAACATGTTCTTCTAGGAGATTGTCATTCAAGAAGATTTTTCAAATAAAGTTATCAAAGAGAATGTTTTGGATTGAAAGTTCCCAATGACCAAATCACCAAAGACCAAAATGTTCCTCAAATAAGCTATTGAAGAGAAAGTTTTCGACAAAAATGATCTAAAGCAAAAACTTTTGATAGAAATTTAATGACCCAAAAGTTCAAGAAGACCAAATATTTGAAGACCAAAATATGTCCATAATGTTGAATAAGTGAATCTGAATAAGTAAATTAGAATAAATGAACCCAAATGAATAAATTTGAATACCTATTATACACAGTGATCTCCCATAACTTTCATTAATAATTTGGTTCCAATAATTCACCCTAATTAAAATGGGTTGTAAGATTAAAAACACATGCAACAAAGATGATTTAATACCAAAGTTTCTCCAATTTCTATAGATAATGAAATAGGCTAACATGCATGTACAACCATATAATAAACAAGCCTAGTAAAAATAAATGGGGTCCCCACTTTTTCATAGAAAATGCAAGGTTGGGTGTGTTGAATACAACATTTCCTTTGAATGATATAAAAATAGGGTAAAATAGGAAAGCTTTTGAGTGCTTTTTAAATGCTCTTTTAGTTTGATTATTAGGTAAGTAATGAATGAGGGTTGCTATTGTATTTATACCAATCATATCAAGAGATAACTAGCATTAAAGAACTTAGGCTAACCATTATAATACATTTCATTTGAAAATTAGATGACTTTAGGGCATTATACACTTGCGTCAGGGAATGAGAGTAATGTCAACAATACTATCTATCCTGGATGTTAGTGTCTAGGGAATAAGAGAGCAGGCATAGGATCAAGACTTGTAGAGCTATAAATAATTACATTTTAAGTATTTTGGGCAAGATGGGATGTCTGTGTCATTAATATAAGGCTATTCATACTAAGAGATAGGCCAAGGGGCATTATTTAGAGTAGATGTGAGGCTTGTAAAAACAAGACATGTGTAGAAATAAGAGAAACAAATAATGTCTAAGTTTTATAAGTATATAAGATTGAGGTGATACACAATCACAAAATAAGATCTACACCAACAAAAATCCACTAGTAACACATACAATATAAAAGTGGACAAAAGGAATCCTTAGGAAAGGAATTACAAACCATTGAGGAAGAACCAAAAACTATTGAATAAGAATAATAATTATCATCACTTGAACCTATGTATTATTCCCTAGAAGTAGGTGAATTTTTTTAGAGAAAGCAATCCAGGCTAAAGGATATTATAAGCCACAGTTGTGAATCTCATTTTATGTTAAATTGATTTAGTTCACAAACACACCAAGCAAATAAAATGTTTAAATACATAATAATGATGCCTAGGCATTAATAGATGTTCTTAGAAAACTCATCAAAACATGCTAATATAGGGATAGATGTGCAATAAATGACAAAAGTATACACCAAATAGTAATTTAGATTGAACCCATCTATTTATTAACTAAAATAGACATAGAGACAAAAGAAAATCAAGACTCATTATTTAAAAAACATTTATTATAAACTACATGGTTAACAAATTTAGAAAATAGAGCATTCACTACACATAGAATAATGATAAAAGGCATATAGGAAAAGCTATTTTAGAATTATTTATTAATATGCATCACATCAAAACTATTTTACACTATAACATAGCACTGTATATATAGTTTTTATAAGGTGATGTTGCTTTATATTCCAAATTTTTGCTACATCTAAAGGGAAGACTCTTCACATTCTGAAGATTAATTCTATGCTTTCAAGTAATGAATACATACAAAAAGTGATATGAAAGACAAAATAATGTGAGCCACACATGTTTCCACCAATTACACTATAATTTTTATAACTTTATTCTACTCCTAACACTTTATCAGACTTAAATAATTATCTCATCTTGATATAGTATCGTATAAAATGTACCATGTGTTGAAATTAAAAACTTTAACTATGTCAAGGAACTGAACCAAAAACAAAAGTTTCAATGATCACTCAAGGTGTTGTTTTTTAGTTTTAACCTCTTGCATATTACTTAGCCACCGTTTCAAGTTTTCAACTAAGCAACATATTAGTCTACTGCTCTTGTGAGTTTTCAATAAATTATCTTAACTAGGTGACCACCCTTTATGGGTTTCCAACCAACCTGACCTTGTTCCTAATGCTTATTGTCATCCTAATAGAGTGTGAAAAAATATTAAAAAATGCAAAATTTAAAGGGTGTATAGTACCTACTGAGAAGGTTGTGGCATGCTCTATGTTTATTAAACTAATGGGTGTTGTGATGTTAGTTCTACTTAATATGCAAAAGAATAAATTGATGTTATAAAATATAGTGGTAGAGGTAGTTGTTGTTGGATTAATGGTTGAGAAATAAAGGCCATCTTCTTTAGGTGGATCACCTATTGTAGTTATTGAGGAGGAATGAACTGTGGCTCTTCAAATAGTTGTGTGATGGAGCTATCCAAATGTGATAAATCATGTTTTAACATTTTCCAATCACTAAGAACTTCTTTCACCATAGTGAGTAATGTGCATAGTGGGACTTGGGACACCATCATATTTTGAATATCTTCTTCTTCTATGATGGTGATGAGTTCCCTAGTGTTTGACACTTTGAGCTAGATATCTTGGGATAGTTCCTCCAACCAATATACATGCCTTTGTGTTTAAATGCCAACAAATGTATTGAGTAAGATCTCACTTTACCATATATGTGGCTTTTACATGATAGTGTCACATGATTCAAGTAATTGCTTGAGTGCATTTTCCATTATTCTAAAGGTATTTGAATGATATTCCATCATTTATTTGGTTTTATCCACCTTATCAAACTTTGACTTGGACTTAGATAATTAATTAGTGAGTTGTTACTTCCAATTAAGCATGTATTATGTGATTTGTTTGGCTTAGACCATTTCCACATCCAATACTTATTCATATTCTTACAAGATCTCAAAAAGTACCTCTATCTCCACTTTGATGTTCTTCCCTTAAGTGTGAAGTGGTTGTAGTTTATGCATAACAAGACATTACTTAGTTAGCTACAATAAGAGGGATGGACATTTCTTCTCTTTCAACATCACTTGGTCACCTAGGACTTGGGTGACCAATGAAAGGAAAGTATTATCAATGATCTGACATGCATTGGTGAAACAAATGTGTAGATCTGTGTTGTCCTCTCAATATTGTAAGACTTGTTTCTCCAAGGCCGAAGCCTATTGCATAATTGATTCTTGAAATATAGTTACAACTTCAATTTACTTAGTGAGAAAAAGTTAGGACACATCAATATATGCTTCATGCACTATTGTATCGAAATCCAAAGTGGAAGTCACAGTCATTATAGGTGCCTTCTTGATCTATGTCATGGGAAGGGAAAATGTTGTGTGACACATGGATGATAAAGGGATATCCCATAAATATTGGCTAGATATTTGAGGCTTGAGTTGAGATGCCTCATCCTACACATCTCCATAAGTAGATTATGAGTCTTGAGATGTGTATAATAGTTGTTGGGTCTTAGTTATTCCCACCATATTGATGGTCTCTGATTCTTTCTTTGTTGTGACTTTCAGCTACATTGTGTGTTTTGATTTTACCTTAGCTTTTACTTCTGTATCATCCATAGCTTTAATTTCTTCTTCAAACTTAACTTTGGTAGCATGCTCCTTAACCTACCTCTTGGCATGCTCCTCTTGTGTTTGTAACTCTTATTTAGTATTTTTATCCTCTTAAACCTTTGTGACTGCCTCTTCTTTGACTTTCTTATGTTACATTGCTTATGCTTCTTGATTCTCTTTTTATTTCTACTTCCTTCCTACTTATTTCTTCTTTACCTCCACTTATTCAACCATTTTGTTTTTTCCTCAACTTCCTCAACCTTTTTCCTATGTCCCTCCTCTTTTACCTAATACTTCATGTTATTCTTCCTCCTTGATAGCTTTTTGCTTTGCCTTTTCCTTCTTATTCTCTACCTTGTGATCCTTCTTATCATCTACCTTCTATGTCTTTGCTTGCTCCTCTTACTCCTTAACATCTTTTTCTTGTCTTATGACATCCATTTACATGAATATATAATCAAGATGTGATGAGTTAGTTTCTTCATGATCCTCCATAGGAGTTGGTGAATCAAGCACTATGTCTTATTGTGAATATTTAAAAGATGATCAATCAACAATAGTGCCTCTATGTATGAAAACATTTTTATTAGAATATGGAGGGGGAGTGAGAGTTTTATTTGATCTATTCATAACCTAGACCATCTCTTGAGTTTATTTTTGGGATCCTTGGGCTCACTGCATTTTGATCTCCTTCAATGGATTTACAAAGGACACCATCTAGTCCTTAATTATTGGAGAGACTCTAGGTGTAGAATGGGTCCTTGGCTTATGCACTAGGGTTGGTGGTGGAATTTATTGTAATAATTTTTTTATTTATTATGCAATATAATATCCTACAGTTAGATCCATCTAAAAAATCTCTGCTTAAAAGACTTGGCACACTGGTTCTTATGTAATAATGTTTACTACGATTAAAGGAGGAGGTTTGGTAGTATTAACCTATAAGTCTAGCCTCACCTGATTGTGCACTTGATAAGTGCATACTAATTTATGAAATAATAACTATTTATCCTCTTTTTGATCATAAACCTTGTTTCTTATGACTATAGGACTTCTTATTCCTCTATGTATAACTTTTCAAGGTCATACTCTACAATGATTTTTAGAAAATGTTTATTGTCCAACCATAATTTGGTATTGTGTGTCATCTTCTTTAGTGGTGGTGGTGAATCTCACCATGTTGGTGCTTTTTTATTGCCTTGATTAGCTTACAATCTAGTTATTTATGTTTTCAGTGGTCCTTGTGCTTGAGCTTATGCCTATGTAGGTAAAGGTTGTTGTGCTTCTTGAGGTATAGATCATAGAGGTTGTACTGACCTGTGATATAGGGATTTATTCTATATAAATTTTTCCTTATAATCTAACATGGTGATGAAAAAGGGAAATATATTTGTTATTTGATATAGGTAATTCATGAACTTTGATCTAAATCTCATTATGCAACTTTGTAATTGATGTATGTTGCCTTAGATATTGTATAACATCCTTGGGTATCTTAGGGTGTGAGATGATCAAAATTTGGATTAAATTTAATTCACCATGAATTAAATTTACCCAATTGAGCATAGTACTTCCATATCTTGGTCCAAAAAATATTGGCAATGTGGTTGTAGGATAAAAGTCTTCATCTAGATTCATTGAGCCCTTTGGTGATTTCCACTGCATAAAACATAAAAATAATACCAAAAATTGATATTAGAACACCTATGATGTTTTGACAAGGAACTTATAATTTTTTTAATGAGATCTAATGCAAAAAATGTAGGAAAATTAAAATCCTCATGCATTTGTATCATTTGATATGCAATGCCAATAACACCTTTGGTTTTTTGTTTAATAATTTTGGTGGTCTACCAAAAGCATTTGGTGATGCACCTAGAAATAATGAATATTGAATTATATTCAAATATTTCAATATGGATCCCCTTACATAATATACTATATTTATCCTTTTTATCTAAGTGAATGGGTGGAGACTTAGTTTTATAAGGTAGAAGAGATTTACCCTAAGTTAGAAGTCTTATTTCCCTCTCCATGGTTATAGGTTGATTAAGATGGTAAGATCTTGTGACATATGAATTGCATCCTCATTATGTCTATTGAGAAGCATGAGAATCACCTCATCTAATTGAATAAAGGTGGGGAAATTGATGAATCACTCTAAATCAAAGTCTCACAGAGGGTGTTAAAGCGCCAAGGCTCCTACTTGTGTTGCTTTTGGTTAAATTGGGATAAAGAGATTAGCTTATATAATATTAATGAAGTTAAAAGGGTTTATACCATGGTATTTGGTTTCTCTAAGTGCTAGAATAGTTCTTATTTCTTCCATCTATGCATATGTGAATGAGATTAACAATTATGCATGATCCATGTTTGTTGTTGTAGATGGGATTGAATAATTTCTTCATGTGTATCGATACTGATACAAAATTTATGCATTATTAGTTGAATTAAATACATATCATAGAGATCTCTTATCTATAATAGTGTGTAATGTCTCTTTATTTCTTCCAGTCCTTGTTATATATCTTTTACCATGTAAATCCATCTATCAAACTATTTTGATTGTGTTGAGCTAGTTACACACAATTTCACTTGAAAATTTAATGTTAACTAGTTGCTAGTGATTATACAATTGAAATTATTTATCTCCAACCATTTATTTACCTAAGGTAGTTTTTGATGTGATGTGTCATCATTTCACTAGTCCACTTTATGTTAGGTTATGGAGCTAAAAGCTTCAACTTGTTGCAAACATGGAGGAGGTTGCTGAGTTCCAGGGATATCGGCGTCGACAGTGGTACCGACGTCGGTCATATTCAGTGTAGAAGGCAACCAACATCGGCAGGGAGTCAGCCGATGTCGGTCACCTCTAGTCAGAAAGGGACCAACATTGGTCACCTGTGTGTTTCAGAATTGTTCGTTACACGAATAGTTAGTTTGTTGAACTGATTGTTTACATGTAAAGGCTATTTCGAGTCTTGAGCTGCATGTATATTATTAATAAATTAAGAGTCTAAGTTATGGTTAAGTCTAGGATTTATTTATAGACCCATTGGCATGTATTGTAATTATGAGCTAAAAAGGAAGACAAGGAAGATCCTTCCATTGTAAGATCATTTGAGTTGCAGGTTGTTGCAAGCTCATAGGAGATCTACATGTGTAAGTAAGGTCTATTGAATTACAGGTTGCAGGTTCATGGGAGATCTACTTGAAGTACTTTGAGTACTTGGTGTACTGGCAAGGTTATTACTGACTGGTTGGAGAGGTGAACACCAATTCTATTTGTGAGTTGTGTGTTGGGACCATTTTTTTTGGTAGGAGAGTGAACTCTTGATTGAGAATTACTAGGAACCCTTGAGGTGTGGGAAGCCTCTAAGAGGTGGAAGAAGAAGTGGCATCTTCTTTATTGTATTTTCTTTCTGGATGAGTATTAATACAAGATTGTGTATTGTCTCTCATATTCTGTGCTATTTGTGAATTCTAGTTACTTGTACTTCTGGTTATTTTCGCATGTTTAATTGCTTGTATGTGGTAATCATATTGTGCTCTTTCTGAGGAGAAAGATCCTAACAAGTGGGATCAAAATAGGTGTGTTGTTTTGGATTCCCCATCAACTGGTATCAGAGCTTTTGGTTGGGATACTAACAGGTTGTATCAGATCTGGTTAGTGTGTGTTGATTACAGGTTACTCATAGGGGTTTCTATTTGAGGGGAGTAGAGCAATGGCAGAAGAAAGTAAGCTATGAATGGAGAAGTTTAATGGCAAGAACTATCAATTATGGAGGATGCAGATTGAAGATTATCTATATCAGAAAGATTTGTACTTACCATTGGGTGGGGTTGATTGCAAGCCTCGGGATATGAAGGATGAAGAATGGGAGGTTCTTGATCGGAAGGCTCTGGGATCTATAAGGTTGAGTCTTGCATCGTCTGTGATTTCCAACTTATCACAGGTTAAGACATTGGTAGAGTTGATGGAATCTTTGGAAAATTTATATGAAAAACCCTCAGCTTCGAATAAGGTATTTCTTATGAAGCAATTATTTAATTTGCAAATGTTGGAAGGTGGATCTATACATAGTCATCTTAGTGATTTCCATGGTTTGGTAAACCAGTTAAATTTATTCAATATTGTTTTTGATGATGAAATTAAGGCTCTTTTAATATTATGCTCATTACCTAAAAGTTGGGAGAATTTTGTAATGGCAGTTAGTAATACTGTGTCTGCTTCAAAAATCTTAAAAATGGATGATGTTGTGAGTGTAATCTTGAATGAATAAATTCACAGGAAAAGCACAAGTGAATCATCAGGAAATGCTTTGAGTGTGGAAAGCAGGGGAAGGCAAAGAGAGAAGATTGAGCATGGGAGATCAAGGTCAAAGATAGGCAGGAGATCCAAGTCCAGTTATGGTAGAATAACCTGCTGGAAATGTGGAAAGCAAGGGTACTTAAAGAGAGATTGCAGGTCGATTGAAGATCAACATGAAGGACATGAAGAAGAAGCAGATGTTGTGGATTATGTTGCACAGGATGCTCTGGTATGTTCCTTAGATAAATTAGAATCTTGGGTTTTAGATTTTGGTGTGTCTTTTCATGCATCCCCAAATAGGGAATTTTTTCATGAATATGTCCAGGGAGACTTTGGAGAAATTTGTTTAGGGGATGGTAAGCCTTGTCAAATGGTTGGAAAAGGGAAAGTGAAGCTAAAATTGCAGATAGGTAACACATGGGTGTTGAAGGAGGTCATGCATGTCCTAGTTCTGGAGTAGAATTTGATTTCTGTAAGAAGTTTGGGTGATGAGGGTTGCACAGTAACTCTCATAGTAGACTCTTGGAAGGTTACCAAGGGTGCACTTGTTGTAGCAAGAGGTAAGAAAGTAGGTATGCTTTATCTATCTACTTGTATTAATGATTCTATTTTTGGGTTATCTACTTCAGCTATAGATTCAAAGATGTGGCTTAATAGGCTTGGTCACATGAATAAGAAGGAGATGCATGTTCTTGAGTCAAAGGATATGCTTTCAGATTTGAAAAGCATGAATCAAGATTTTTGTATGCAGAAGAAGAAAGTGACGTTTCTTGAGGAATCTGATGTTTGTGAAAAGAGCAAGAAAGCCTTGGTTTTCAAGGAAAAGGTGATAGACAGAGTTTAGTTCAAGGGGCTGAAGAATTTTGAGCAGAGCAAGGGTAATTTGGACAAGGGTTTGATCCAAAAGGAGCTCGCAGGTAAAAGTCATTTCTCACAAGAAAAACATAGACTGACATCAGTTAGAAAATCGACATTGGCATCCAGACAAGGACCAATGTCGGCTATGTGAATCCTAACATTGGTGACTCAAGATAGATAAACATCGGCGTCAGCTAGGGGGAACTGACATCGGTAGTGAGGCAGTCGCATGGAACTGACGTCGATCAGATGCAGACTGAGATGTGACCAACATCGGTCATTGAGACAAATTTTGGGTGGATAGCAAGCTGTCAAGGAGTCTCAAGCACCAATATGGAGGACTTAAAGGGTAAGTAAGCCTCAAATTCATCATTTCCCTTCTTTACACTACTTGTTGCTCACTGATGGTAAAGAACTAGGAAGTTATTAAAGAAGTAGAGTAGGTAGATCCAAGAAATAATGGGAGCTTAGCATGGATGGAGGAATGTGATTCCTTGGAGGAGAACCAAACAAGAGTTTTGGGTGGAGTTGCCAGCTGGAAGGAAGCACTGAGAGATGAATGGATGTTTAAGATGAAGAAGAGTGGGAATGGACACGTGAGACGGAAGGCCAGGGTATATGGTCTTGAATAAGCTGCAGGACAATGGAGGTTTGACCATTGTGTTTCTCTTTACCAGGTTGGATAATATTAGCTACATTATCCTGTTACTGTATTGTGTGCTTGTTGCAAGGTTACAAATACAGGGAGTTGCTGAACTAAAGGTAAAGCTAGTTTAGAAGAATGTCATGAGGAATCTGGGAGCAACAAGATTCTTTGGCATGAGTGTGTTATAGGGACATGGAAGGTCACAGGTTGACTTTTTTTTAGGATGATTGTGTGAGACCAGTTAGCACGCTGATGTTGGACAGTTCTATGAACAGTGTCTTGATTCACATAATGAGGTTGAGTACATGTGTACTAAACCTAAGTTTTCCCAAGCAGTGGCAGTTGTCAGAAAGTTAGGAGCCAATTCGAGAAAGAAGCACTTGAGGAGTTTAGTGGATTCTCAGGTATTTGAGAGGGACCAGCAGTAGGTGCACATGCTTTACAGGGTCAAGTTCTTTTCTACATGGGTTTGTAGATGCAGATGTGGCAGGTGATTTGGATGACAGGAGGTGCACCACAAGATTTGTGGTGGTTGGTCTTCAAGAGTGATCTTGAAGAGGAATACAAAGCCAAGGGAACAAACTAGATGATGTATAGGTATAGGTACAGTTGCAACTATTTATCTCTAAGTGGGAGATTGTTAGGCTGCGGAGCTAAAAGCTTTAACTTTTTGCAAACATGGAGGAGGTTGTTGAGTTTTAGGGATACCAGTGTCGATAGTGGTACTGATGTCGATCATATTCAATGCAGAAGGCAACCGACATCGGTAGGGAGTCGGCCGACGTCGATCACCTCTAGTCAGACAGGGACTGGCATCGGTTGCCTGTGTGTTCTAGAACTATTCGTTACATGAATAGTTAGTTTGTTAAACTGATTATTTGCATGTAAAGGCTATTTTGAGTCTTGAGCTACGTGTCTATTATTAGTAAATTAAGAGTCTAAGTTATGGTTAAGTCTGGGATCTATTTATAGACCCATTGGCATGTATTGTAATTATGAGCTAAAAAGGAAGGCAAGGAAGATCCTTCCATTGTAAGATCATTTGAGTTGCAGGTTGTTGCAAGCTCATAGGAGATCTAAATGTGTAAGTAAGGTTTGTTGAATTGTAGGTTGCAGGTTCATGGGAGATCTACTTGAATTACTTTGAGTACTTGGTGTACTGGTAGGGTTATTACTGACTAGTTAGAGAGGTGAACACCAATTCTGTGTGTGAGTTGTGTGTTAGGACCATTTTTTTGGTAGGAGAGTGAACTCTTGATTGAGAATTACTGGGAACCCTTGAGGTGTGGGAAGCCTTTGAGAGGTGGAAGAAGAAGTGGCATCTTCTTTATTGTATTTTCTTTCTGGATGAGTATTAATACAAGATTGTGTATTATCTCTCATATTCTGTGCTATTTGTGAATTCTAGTTACTTGTACTTCTAGTTATTTTTGCATGTTTAATTGATTTTATGTGGTAATCATATTGTGATCTTTCTGAGGAGCAAGATTCTAACAAGTGGGATTAGAACAGGTGTGTTGTTTTGGATTCCCCATCACTTTATTTTATAATACATCCTTTCATTCTGACATTTGATTTACTTAGGGAAGGATGCAATCTTTTGAGTGTATCATCATTAACAGTTTGGAATGACTGTTGATTTCCTTTTTTTCATACCTTGGCTATTAGTGTCTCATTCCTAGACTTAATTGAAGATCCCTATGTAACCATTGACAACTATTTTTCCTTCATGATGGCTTTGTTTACCTATTACACACTGTGAATTTGATTTAACATACATTGTTCAAATGTCTTATGACATAAAGATTGCATTGTATAAACACATGTGGATCTAAAACCAAAAAAAAAAAAAAAACATTAATAAAAATTTATAAACTACATAGTGATACTCAACACCCTCTCTCATTTTCTATGATAAATGATAGAGATTATTAACATTAAGGCTTAAGCTTGCAGTCATTTACATGTCTTGGTAGAATGTTTGTCTAAATATCTTTTAAAATAATTTTTCCTTGATACAAAATGTCATGAATGATATAAGGTCCCTTCTATATAATGTGAAACTTGCATAGAAATTCTCTAAATCTATTGTCATATAGTAAGACCACTTGTTTTGGATAGAATTTTTTAGATCTTAGGTTTTGATCATGCCATACTTTCTGACTTACCTTGTTAACTTCCTATGTCCATTAAGATCTTTGCCTATTTTATTTCATTTTGGTTAAATCCATTAACCATGTCTACAAATAATCTTGATCCTTGAGTCTCATTATCATAGTAATACACAGACTAGGAACTATATATTCTATGGGCATTATTGTCTCAATTCCATAGACCAACTAAAATTTGGTAAATCCTGTCGCATTCTTGTAATTTTTCTATATACATAAACAATTGCATGGATTATATCCTCCCAATCATCCCATTATACATTGCATATATTTGTTAACATCTTGACCTATACTTTATTTGAAACTTTAGTTTGTCTACTTACATGTGGATGATACATAGTAATTTTATGGTGTGATATCATAATTCTTATATGAGAGTCTTGATTGTATTATTTTGAAAACATGTTCCCCTATTGCTAACCAATTTTATTGGACACCTAACCTTATAATGATGTTTTCATATAAAAGCTTTGTTGCATCTCTGGCACAATAACTTGGTGTCATAATAAATCTAACCCATTTTTAAAATTAATTTATCCCTATGATGATATACATTGCATGATTTCACTTGATAAAAGGATTGATAGGCCCAAAAAAATTAATACTCTACTATTTAAAAGGTTGTTCTATTAGCATTAGGTTCAAATACATTTCATTTCTCTAATTAGGTTATCCCATATTTTGGCAAATATCACAGTGTTTTACAACCTAATATGCATCTTAGAACATATTAGGCCATCATAAACCACTTTGTAGTATCTTCCTTGTAGTAGATTCACCTAATAAATTCCCACATGTGATTATTTGATGTGTCTCCTCAATAAGTTGAGGTCACTTTTGTTCTAAATCCACTCTACACAACACCTCATCATTTCCTATCTTATAAAATAATCCACTAATGATGGTATAGGGAGTGGCTCATGTGATCAATTAATTTTTGTCTCACTCAACATAGTACATAGGTAAGATTCCTTGTTCCAGAAAATTGGCTATGTCCTCCATGTTTTCAAGAATCATAGAGATTCTAAAGAAATGTGAATCTAGTGATTCATCTTGCAACTCTTCATTTTCTTCTCCATTTCATATCCTACTCAAGTGGTTAGGTCCCACATTTTATATTTTAGGTTTAACATTGATCTTGAACTAAAATTCCTAAAATAACATTAACCATCTAGAGATCATTCCCCCCAAAATATGTTTATTAGCCAAATATCATAAGGCCTAATGATCAGTAAAAAACTCAAAGGGTGTTATTAAAAGATAGTCTAAACTTATATAGTGTGAACACCATTACTAGTACTTATCATTCTATTGTAGTGTATTTTTTCTCTACAAATAACATTTTTTTACTTGGGAAATGTATAAGATGGTCCAATCCACCATCTCTTGGTTGTGATAACACAACTCCCACCATAATACCTAAATCATCTATGTGTACATGAAATGGCTTACTCTAGTTGGGAAAGACCAATATGGGAACTATAACTAACTTTTGGTTTATCTCAATAAATATTAATTGGCACACCTAGGTTAATTCAAACCATGTATCCTTGTGCAATAGTTTTTCCAAAGATGTAGAGATAGATGTATATCCTTTGATAACATTCTAGTAATACCCTATATGACCCATAAATTCTTGTAATTTTGTATAACTATTCAAAGGTGGCATACCCAATATGACTATGATTATAGATTGATCAACCAAAATTCATTCATTACATACTACATAGCCCAAAAAAACACCAAATGTGAAAAATAAGCATTATTTTAAAATTTAATGTAATTCATAAGGCTCTATAGTGTTCTAACATTAGTCATAGTTTAGACACATAATCTTTGAATAAAGAAAATATAGTCCAATCACCTAAATAAATCTCTATAAAATTGTAAATAAAGTCCTTGAAAGCAGTCACTATAGCCCTAGAAAATATAGTCAGAACATTCTTTATACCAAATGGCATTACCTTATATGAAAAAGAACCCCACTTAATTATGAATGTTGTTTTGGCTTGGTCTTATTTTATGATGGGAATTTGATGATAAACACTCAACCGATCTATGAAGGAGTATACTTCATGACCTGTGACTGATTTTAGAACCTTATTGATGAAGGGTATATGAAATGGATCATTGATGCAAGCATTATTCAATGCATGGTAATCCCCACATACCATGATTTACCTAAATTCTTAAGCTACATAACCATGGGCTAACCCAATCCACCTTTTTGACTAGATAAATGATACCTACTTCTTACATGTGATCCAAATCAAGCTTCACCTTCAACTTCATGTTGGGATTCAATCTGTATGGGTAATTTTTGATAGGTCTTGTACACTCTTTGAGTTCAATATGCATCTCCCCTAGTGATGGATATACACCTTTCACCTCTATGAGTTTAGTGGGAAAAACATCTTAGTAATCCCTCAATAATTTTAAACCTTATAAAATATTATTATTGGTTTAATAATATCCCAAAGTTATAAGCTTTGGCATAAACTCTATCAAAAAATTCTCAACAAATTTCTTTAATGGTTTTTTATATATCCTATTATATTCATTAGGAATGGATTATCACAGATTTATCTACCCTTCTTATTCTAAAATATTGAAATTTTGTAGCTTTTCATCCTTAGTTTGTTATGTGATTTGAGATTTTGGCAGCTTAGCTCCTCATTCTGGTTCAAATAATTCATTCACATCTAGATCCTCATCATTATTGTTAGACCTTGTTAATTCATCTATAATCCTTTTACAAGGTTGGATAAGAAATTGTTCCTTATTTTTATTGACCTTGTAGTTATGTATAGTTATATTCAAATCATGAGCTACTTCTTGTTGCAATAATAAGTTTGTTACAATAATCAAGGCTTCCACTCACCCATGACATATAACCATTTTCAATTTCTATCAAAAATTATCTACCACAAGATTCTCATCTTAAAAAATAATGTTTGGATAAAGTCTTATTAAAAATATGCCTAATAATTAGTTTTCTTGCCTATACTCCTAATGTCTATATCAAATATTTAGAAGTGGTGCCAAAGTGTATCTAAAAATATGTACCAAGTACTTAGGTACTATAGCTTGCATAAACCATATGTCTATGAACTTGTATATATATAACTTTAGACATTATCCTTATTGAAAGAATGACCAATCTGATATAATAGTGGTTGGTATCTAAAAACATGCTCATATCAATTTGTACACCTCATCCCATAGTAACAAAATTTTCCTATGAACTGCCCACCATGTCATGTAGTTCCCTTCAATGCATAATTGAATGCATTAACTCTCCAGTCCACATTAGGGACATGATGATCTAATAAAAAAATAAAATAATTAAGATCCTTAATTACAAAATATTATGGTAGTTGGCACTCAGTGGTGAACACCATTCATAGAGGGTGTATCTCATGATCTCCTTGGACCCAATTCAACATATGTATATCTAAATTTCCACTTACTGAAGATGTTTCTTCCCAAGGTAAGGTACCTTCCAAAGTAGGATTTATGTAATCCATAGTTGTTACACCTATATTATACAAGAAATATACCTCATACCTAGTTATAAATCATACAGAAAGTGACCTACATTCTTTAATTTGAAGTTGATGTGATGTTGACTTTGTTGTAGCTGGTCTGTGCCCAAACTGTTCAACTAGTTACAACTATGTTTGACATTTTGGTTGTGGATTAAAGAACTAGTATTCAGTAATTTATAAAGCATTCTATTTGTTATCTACATTTACCTTGAATAAACTATTATCCTCATAAACATAAGGTGACTCTGGTTCTCTAGGGATAACATATGGATTATACTCATACTTGTTTAAAAGTATCACAATTATCTATCTCCCTGGTGTGCCTCCAATTGATTTTGCACTACATTGATAATCATTTGACCATCATAAGCCAATTTATTACAAATTAAAGTAATTTATTAGGTTTCATCTATTTTCATGTCAGTTACCTTGAAATCTCCTTGTAAGCTTAAGTTGACAACCTTAATTTCTACATCTTCAAGTCGTTTAATTAGTTCTACTCTCCCATAATCTATGAGACTAAGAGTAATAGAAATATAACTCAATGATGGTCAACCAATAGCCTCCCATGTAGATCTTAGTATCATATTTACTGTGATTCTAAATTTAAATACAAGATTAGGTACCTTATACCCTACAAGTTCAATATCTATTCGAGAGTCAATGTCCCAAAGATTTTTAGTTTTTACATACCATGCAACCTTGTCAATATGTTGTCCTCATTATTCACACTCAAGTAGATTATGTAGAATATTTGTAATATTCTATGAGATATCTTTGTTTTTTAGAGTGATCAAAAGTTTCAATAGATCTATCAATGCAGTCACTACTCCTTCATGTCACATTATGCAAATAATCTGCCCATACATTTGTGCACCAATAGCTAAAGTATCACCTTCCAATTATTGTTGTATGTTATAAGGGAATTATGTTGGTTAATACATCAAGCCATTTTTCCTTGTAGTTTTAGGATACTTATCATGTTAAAACTTCATGATTATTTGATCTAGTGGTATTTATAGAGGGGGAAATCCTTGATCTGTGTGTTGTTGCCTTGTGACTGATTGAATGAATGCATTCTCCCTATGATGTAAATTTATCATACTTATGTTTTGCACAAGTTTTTATTTACCCTATTTTTATAAAACTAGGTAATCTTTAGTATGATGTTGTCTTGCAAATTTATAATAGACATGGTATATTTATTTTTGAGGATTAATCAAGCAATTTCATGTGAAGTGGTTATTTTCACCACATACATAACATTGAATTGGTTGACAAACTTGGTAGTTGTCATTATTTAGACCTAATTTGGTATCCACCACAACACTCTCCCCTAAATCCTCCTCTATTTTATTGAAAACCCAAATTTATGACTATTGCCTATGGAATTCCCTTAATTTCTATCATTACACATTATATCTACTTTATTGTCGCTAATTTAATGATGGAGCCCAATTTGATTTTTGGGTCTAAGGAATCATAGTTTTCTATGAGGAATAATACTAATATTATGGATATGACAACATCCATGCATCCATACCTTGGGGTTAATATTATGGTGATGAAGGCATCCACCCAAGACCACCTTGTGTCAAGCTAGACATTTCTACCTTCAGGCCTAGAATTCCCTACTTTGAATTAGGTACTTATGGTGTTGTGACCATGAAGACATTATTATTAATATATTATTTTAGTTTTTTTAGAGCATGACAACTCTTATAATCATGATTATTCTAATTACAAAAATTATAGTACAAGATTTATTGTTTTTGAATTAATTATTGTAGTAAATGACACTTTGATATTGAATGTTCTACTAATTTGCATATGTCATAAAATTTAGTTTTGATTTTAGGAAAACCATTCCTATGAAGTATTTCCTTACCACATCCATACACCATAGACCTACCTTTGGCTTATTTCTCTCATGAAGCTCATCCATCTTCCTGATAAAAACATCTATTTTCATCTCAATTTTAGAGCTAGTTGATGGAACATCTCCATAATCCTCAATAATTTTTACCTAAAATGTATCTATTTGAGCATCAACCTTAGTCAAAAATTATGAATTTATAATTAAAAATTTGATCCTTTATCATAACCTTTCCACAAACCAATAAGCCTTATCTTTATCTTCTATTATTATATCAATTTTATTTATTACATCTAAAAATCTATGATTATATTCCCATATCAATTCTCCACTTTGCTATCGAATATCCTTAAGATCATAAATGGTGTAACTTGAATTCTTATTCATCTTACATTTTGTGATTAGTTGTTCCTTAACTTGTTGAAGGTTAGAGTGGGATGCAATCAATGATCGAGTCTAGATAAGATTGAATACATGAATAAAACCCTATGTGTAGTAGTGAAATATAAAAAATAATTCAAATAGAATAAGCCTATCTTCATAAGCAAAAATTGATTTAATGAGAATTTGTTAAAAAGTACATAAGAAGGTACATCATATAGTAAAGAATTAGGTCACCCAAAAAAGTAACTAACTCAACTCATCATTAAAAAATGAATTAAATTACATTTCCCTTAATGACTTATTATTAACCTAAGAAAGATAATTAGACAGTGTAGGTAAAACCACATAGTGGGAAAAATCCTACACTCACACCCCTCTTAAGCATAACTTAGGTGGGTAGTAAAACTGGGTACCAACACAAAGGAAAATTGAGGTACCCAATTCATAGAAAATTCCCCCAAAGGAGGATGTTAGAACTACCCAAACCTAAAGAAGAACTCACAAATGAAGATCCTCTCATTAAAGGGTTTGGTAAATATATCAACAACTTGCTCTATTATCTAAATATAGTAGAGATCAATGAATTGCTCATAGATAAGCTCCCAAATGAAATGCATGTGAATATTGATATACTTGGTATGCTAATGGAGGACCAGATTCCTATAGATCTAGATTAGTATTTGGTTATCATAGAAGATGATTATTGGTCATTAAAACTAGATGCCAAACTAAGTTAGAATCTCCTAAATTCAAATAGCCATAGTGACAAAATTAATAACTCCTTTATATTATGCCTCTATAAAAGTTAAAGTAATTGCATTCTACATCTTTCTTGACCAAGTAATTGGACCTAAACCAAAAGAAAATTTATAGCATGAAGTAGAATTACAATTCTAAATATCACTAGCCCAATCTGAATCTGTATACCCAATCAAGTCAACATTGATGCCTGATCTATAATGAATCCTAAATTATAAGTACCTAAATGTAGTGGAAAACTTACTTAACTATTTTCCAATGTATCTCATGTAGTTCCTACATAAATTTAGATACCATGTCCACTACACATGGAATATTAGGTCTATTATATATAAGGTAGATGAGACTACCGATAATTTATCGATATAAGGTAACATCAACCAAAGGATATGGACAATTAGCCTCAAACTTCACATGAGATAGAAAAAGAGTTGGAGCTAGCTTATAATCAACCATGTTAAACTATGCAAACACATCAAGAGAATACTTACATTGTGAAATAGTGATTCTAGAGTTAGACTGAGAAATTTAAATCCCAAGGAAGTAATGCAACAAGCCCAAATTAGTCATTGAGAACTTGTTAGACAAAGTAGTTTTCACTACTATAATGGTGGACAAAGAACTCCTTATGATTAATAATCTATCCACATAGAAAAATATAATAAATAGTGAATCATACTACCATATAATATAGACATTTGTATCAGAATAACATATAGTAAACCCAATTGAAAGAAGGAAGGACTCCAACTTGGCATACCAAGCTCAAGGAGCTTATTTGAGGCCATATACATATTTTTTAAGTTTATAAACTAAGGAGGAATCTTAAATAAATCCTTATGGTTATTCCATTTATATTTCCTCTTTGAGGTCACCATAAACAAAGGCACTCTTCACATCCATTTGATGAACATCCTAGTGATGTGTTGTGGAAATGGCAAGAGTGAGTCAGATTGAGTTCATTTTGGCCATTAGGCAAATGTCTTGGTATAGTGTGTTTTGAACACTATACCAAGTTATAAATGTCTCAGTAGCTTAGGTGGGTAGTACCAAATGTCTTGGATTTCTTAATTTTATTATTTAGCTTAACATTTATTTTAAAGTACCAAATAGAGTAAGATATCCCATACCTCATTACACTATCAACTCTTTTGATTCAAGAAGAATAGCTAATGTCTAATTTTGAATCTAAATAGAATACCACTCAGACACTTTTCACTCTTAACCTTATTTATGAGAATAATATAAACTAGAAACCTAACCCTAATTCTACTAAAGGCAAAAACAAGAACAAAAGATCTGGTAATAAGAATAAGAAACATAAGTTTAATGGGAATTGTAATCTATGTGATAAATTTCACAAAGTAATACATGATGTATAGAATAGATATAAGATGTATTGATGAATGAAGCCTATACACATATTATCAAATAGATCACTAACACATAACATGGAGAATTATGTGGGAAAACCTCCATGAGGTAAAAAACACAAAAGTGATATTCAATATTAGAGAAAATTTTAGCCAATACAATATAAAATTCTCCTTCTCACTTCCTCTCAATAATATTCACAAAGCCTTTTGAAACCACCTAAGTAAGTTTGAATGATAATTTTTCATATGAATTCACCATTATTCACAATAGGGGTAAAAATCTATTTATAGTGAAATGTGAAGGGAGGTTATAATTATAACCAACGGGTCCAACCATACCAAAAATCATTTAATGACATTGGTAAGTATTAAACAAATATAATTTTATTATTTATTTTCATGATATTTTTACCTCGTGTTAATAAATAATATATTATTATTATTATTATTATTTAATTAACTACCAAGGTAAGCTAAGGGTCAATTAAGCCCACTTAGACATTAAATGCTCTAATACTTTGAATTTGTCTATGGACCTTGGTAGCAACCCAAGTTGTACCATGTGAAGGAGAGTGTTTAATTCTGCTTCAAACCTAGACTAACATGGGAATGGCCTAAAGGTTGTGGGTAACCTTATAACTAGATCAGACCTCTATATTATGGGGCTAGATCCCTTGGTGCATCTATTAATATTGGTTTACTAATATCTACTAATATTGGGGTGAAAAGGGAAATAAAGTACATAAAATGAATCTACTCTAAGGGATGGTGATGCACCAATGTAAACAATGATCCACTAAAATTGAACTCCTAACAACACTAATGAACCAGAAAAGAACTAAATCATTATCTCCCACAACTCTTAATCAATAATATTTCATACAAAGATCATGATGAGTGAATAAAACTTGGAGGTGAAGGATGAGAGGCCTATCTTGAGACACAACCAAATTACACTCTAAACATGATCATCAAACTTTGACACTTCATAAAACCTACATAAATAAACCAATCAACATATATATCTGATAAGGACATGATAAGGGAAGATTTATACCAATTATACACATCTAAGTAAGCATAAACACACTATAAGCCAATAATGGAGAAGTTGCAATAGTTTATTCATTATTCCAAGAGGGCTATCGAGTACAAATTTGGTAGAGTTTACTCATGCCCAAGAGAGGTATTAAAAATTAAGGCCTTAAGTCCTGAATATATAGAATAATAAGGAGAGAAAGAGAAGGAGAGTGGCATTGAGGTCAGAGGAAAAGGTCTTTAATGACCATAACACATTCATTACTATAGTTACAATCAATTACACAATCCTTCAAAAGACTCTCCATGCTTGATGCTCTTCAATGACTCCTTAAGCATTGGGATGGGGTAGTGGAGGATGTGGTTGAATTATTCAACCTCCTTCAAGGCATGGATAAACCCCTATCTAGGTCAAATACCTTCTATTCTTGGTGGTTACAACATTGATGAGATATAATTAGGCCATCATAAAGCATATAATAACCTCTACTTCTTTTAAGCACATGATCAAGTCAAGAAAATGACTCCTTCCTCCATAATGGATATGGAATGTGACTTTTTTTCCCCTTAAATATCATTTATAGGTATGATAACCCTATATTAACTCCCTCAATATCCTTTCTATGCCAACCTTCAACTCCTTTTGTTGACCAAGTAGGCCAAATAGGATAATTAGGCTTAGTATCTTGACTTATAGTAATTAGTTTCCATGGAAAACCTATATTAGACCTTATAAACCTATAAATAGGTGAGTATTTGGTCTAAATCAGCATCATAAATCATGCCATGGGCCTTCTTAAGTAATTCACACCTGTAACCTTATCAAACTAGGTGACTAAGTCACCTTCTCCTTCATTTCTATAGATTAGTTGTTTATAAGAGACTTATAGATGTACTTAAAGGCATGTTTTTAGACATCCAATGACTTGAAGAGATAAAATAAGTGCCAATGATTTGTAACTCTTAAACTACCTTGTACCTCAATTTATACTCTTTTTCTTAGAAAAAACACTATTTTTTGATAGGTTCATACAATTTTCGTACAATACAGTACCATGGGCAGGGTATCCTATAAGTGTATTATATGTTTCAAGTGTTTTTAGGCTCATTCATGAGTGTTTAGTTGCCAAAATATCCATTTTTCTCAAGACTAGTCTGTAGTAGGGTTTAAGGAGGGTTTTGGAGGTCCACAATCTTAACGATGGTTTATAAAGTATGGATATCCAAAATAAAACTTATTTTTATGGATCTTAATTCCATATACCCCTTAAACTTTTCTAAACAACTTGAGTTCCCATGCAAAAGGTGTGTTAAGATATGAACACAAGATAGTAGACCTTGTACTCCTTATAAGCCTTTTAGACATTCCTATAGTCTTAGAATTCATTTATAAAGTTGGAACCCTAAAATTAAATCCATATACCATGGATATTGAGTCTATAAGGGTTATAAAAATCCCATAGGAACATTTTCCCTGAGTCTCTTTGTGGTGGGAGATACAAGCATTTGAACATACAACTCAAGTTGACTGTCCAAGACTGTGGTAGCTTGAAGAGGGTCTTGAGACCAATTTTACCATTTTATTATATTATATTATTATAAAATATTTTATCATGGACTTTAATATATTATCACACTTCCTCATGGTTTCAACTATGCTCAGGAGGGCCTGAGTGTGCTTCTATGGTGTTGTGGGCCTTCTAGGATTCAAGACTAGCTTTCGGCCTAAAAGGCCTTTACTGAGTTTTGGAGGTCCAAGTGACCTATGGTGACTTGGAGGGATTAAAAATAATCATAAAAAATTATTTACACATATCTTCAACCTTTTACAAATTCCTTATCTTCCATAACTCCACTCTATTTTCATTGGCTCATGAGACTGCCTGTAGGTGGCACTATTAGGACTGTTAAGTCTAAATGCTTAAGGTCTATGGTCTAATTGATTTATTATTCCATATATTTATAGAGTATCAACATACATGTTATTCAATCAATTTTTTACAACATTCCCAATATTATTTCTTATATCAACATTTGTCCTTTGCCTAGCTTACATAATCAGGTTTAGGGTTTGGGTTTTACTATGCCTGAGTATCCCTAAGGCTAGGTTTGGTGTTTTAAAGCCTAAAAATGAGGTTTTTATAACTTTAAAACATTAAAAAATCTATCAAAATAACATATAATATGTTATTAACCTTTTAAAAACTCCCAAGTATATATAAAACCCTTAATTGGTATGCACAGGCTAGTTTTAGGTCTGTCTTCTTTAGCTAGCCCTCAAGGGAATTTGAATTGAAATTTGAATGTTATATACCTTATATAGAATATTAAGACAATAAATATCATATTTTATTACTTTAAAACCTTTTATGAAGTCTAATATATTTGTCTTGTCCTCAAACCTCCCAAATGACTCACTTGATCTCATAAATGACTGTTAACTAACTGAAGTAAGTCTAAGACAAAATAGTGAATGTATCTACTGATTTTATAACATTTATAATAAAATTAATATATTTACCTACTTAAAATGATCATTTTTTCCAATTTTTAAGGCATGATCACACTTATATAGGTTTCAAGACCATAAATTCTCCCAATACTAGCTATATGCGTTGACTTTATGTATGATTGTGTGTATATGAGGTTTTGAATATCCTATTTAATATTATACACACCATATTATTTGTCCTATAAATTATTTATTAACTATATTTCATGTATAAGATATACCTTAGTGTTCATTATCTCATATTTCCCCCTCCCTTTAGGTTTAACTACCTATGTTGAGTTTGCAGCCTATGTATGCCCTTAAGGAGTCACCTGACTATGTTTAGGAGCTTTGAGGCTTCATATACTATAATATCAACCTTCATAATTCTTTATAACCTGTTGGAAACTTCAATAAAGTTATAAAGACTTTAAAACACCTCCCTTCTTTACTATGTTGCATCTTTAGTTCACACCTTATATATATGGTTGTAGGTGCTTTTGAGAATAGGACTGTGTCTTCTATCTAAAATAGACTTGTTAAAATATTTAATGGAATTTAACCTGATTATAATCCATACCAATCTCAAACATCTCTTCATGTTTCATATCTTACAAGTCCACCTTTAATCCAATGCACAAGATTGAGTTTTGCTTCTCCTAGCTACATAACTCAACTAAGCTGGCTATAGATGCACATTGGTTGTCTCATTTGGGTTTAGGACCTTATAAATACATCCTTGATATTGTATTAATATCTTCATTGACTTATAATTCTATACTCATACAAACTTTATCTTCCATTTGAAATAAACCTATTAATTTCTCCAAAAGGCCTGTAAGTTACAATTGGGGCATTAACTATGAGTCATTATTCATGGTTGATTGTAGATTATGTCTCCTTGATCCACCATAAGAACCTTTTTTAATTTGATCAAAACATCCAAAACCATGCTCATTATCCTTTCCATACCGAATACACAAAAAAATGTTTTGTAGAAGCAACTTGACTGTGTCTTAGCATATAACTGTGGGTGATGATCCACTATTTATTGTAAGGAATAAGATAGGATGAGAACTTGATAAGGTAAATGACATGAATTATAAACTCACTCATCCATTAAAAACTATATGCACCTAAATTCACTCACTTCATTTAACATCACTAATATTACTATTAATCGACAATAATTTTGCTTATCTAATTTATCTCATCTAATCCCATCCTAAAATCACCCCCTTATAATCATTTATCTCATATCCCCCATCAATATTTATTAATTAAATAACTATAGTCTTATCCCACTTCTTCATTAATTCCCCTAATCATCTCTTATCTTAATCCCCACTTATCCATTATTTGAGAATTTTAAATTCCCATAACCCACCTAACCACCTACTAAGCCTATTCCTAGGCTCTCCTACACCCCTAGTCCATAATCACTCACATAATCCCTATATAATACCTTAAATAATCCTTATTAAACCCTCCCAATGGATTATATAATTCTTAAGTTCTAGAATCCTCTCTATTCGCACCCTTCCACTCTAGAATCCTCTAAATCTAGAGGCTTCTAAGGAATTTTCAATTCCTTTTAATCCTTCTCTCCACATTCTATTTAAATAACTCATTAATCCATGGAAAACTAACTAAAAAAAAAAATTAATTCTCATTCCATATCCATGCTAAAGGAATAATCAAGAGAGGAATCCATAACAAGTCCATGCCAATCTAATTCCTTGAATCCATCATCAACATCCATGATCAAATAATCATAATGTCAAAATTTTGAGTCTAAGGTAATCTTAATTCAAAATTATTGTTTTCATATAAATTTAATCATGGTTTAGATAAATTAGCTTTAGTATTAGAATTATAGTTTAAATTTTTCATTCATCTAGTTGCATTTGATCCTAATGGCTCTAGATCTTACTTAGGTAGTTGGACATTTTGGGTTTTAAATTACATGTTTATGTGTAGTTTAATCTAAATAAATAAAAATTATTACTAAATTTTAGCAACCATAGTGGAATATTATTCCCTCAACTAACCTATAAGATTTTTAAAAATGATTTGGAAGCATTCAAGAACAACTGGACATGAATTGAGCATTGAATTTTGAAAAATTATCACGTACAAGCAATTTGTGATTTTACACTGGTATATGTAATATTGTAGTTGTGGTTTTGTAGAGTAAAAAGATATTTTTCATAATGGTCTAATATTATCCACTATTCATTTAGGTTTTTTTCTTTGTGCAAAATTAATACTTTATAAGTAGTGATATTGCCTTGTTAATCATGATTTTGTAGGTTGAGTTACAATTTTGTAGGGTCTACTAATTAAGGTATATCTTTGTCTTTATTGTTACTAACTATTACACAAGTTTATTTTCTTTCTGGAAGTGTTATTATCTCTTGTGTGTAGGATAAATAAGGGTTAATCCAACATCTAGGCTATATTAATGACTTTACTCTGGTAATTACAATTTTGTAGGTAGAGTTATGGTTTTTCCAAAGTTATAGTTTGATTTACATCCTTATTCTTTATTTGTTTCTAACCCCCTCTACAAGATATTATTATTCTATTTATGTTGCTTAGAAGGGTCTTTTGTCTCTTGTGTGCAGGGAAAAGAGGAATCAATCAAGCTTTGGATCATTTGTGCATAACTTGCAATATCATGACTTTCCTATTTGTAGTATTGACCTGGTAATCATAGTATTGCCATCATGAATCATGGTATTGCCTTTCTTAGCTAAACTAGTAAAGATCTAACTTTTCAGTTTTGGATCTCTAGATAAGGATTACTCATCTCCTATTAAACAATTATAAGTCATTATAAGGATTACTCATCTCCTTTTAAGCTATCTCTTTTCCATCTTAACCATTTTTGAATTTGGTTTTTTTTGCCTGTGTGCTTGAAAGGGATATTTTAAGTTTGCTATGTGTGTAGGATAATAGGTAGAAGGGAAATATTAGGAAACAATACAAACTAGACACCTTAGCATTAACATATTTAACCCCTTAATGTAATACTGAAAATCTCAAATCTATGATTTTGACCTGATATTAGTGATTTTGTAGTATAAGTAGTGATTTTGTGTTTTGACAAGAATAGAGTGTAATTTTATCCATTTGATTGTTCTTTCACTAACCATTAGAGTAAATAGTTTATCATTATATTTGCATGTATATCCTATAAGGAAAATATTTTATCAAAATTTTTAATAGAATAAGTCCCAAAACCTATTAATTGTCATAAACTAGTTGCTATTTAAAAAAAAGTTAAACTATCTATTTTAGATCATCTTGAAGGTTAAATCATCTCACTAGTATCTCTGAATTACATCTACATTAGACAAAAATTTTCATTTTTTTAAATTTTTTTCCATTTTAGTACAAAACTATAGATCATGAATTTTGAAGAATTGTTATCTTACATAACTAGTTATGATTTTGCTTAATAGTTGAGATTTTAAAAGTTAACTATCATGGTTAGCTACCTGTTACAATATCACAACTCATAAATTGAAAATTTTATTTGGAGTTATGGTTTTATAGTTTTTGGTCATGATTTTGTATATAATTGACTGTGTAATTGTAGTTTTACAAGGAAGTTTTAGTTTTATAGAAAATTAAACTACTAACATTTTTTTATAAGACCCCTTAAGATCTAAGCACCCCATTTTGTTTTTATAACCTTTGTGTTTGTATGAGGGGTGATAAAAACATAATATTTCTATCTCATTGATTTCATATATTTGATCATTATGTATGGTTTGATTGTATATATTTGTATTTTTCTCACATAGGTAATTAATCAGGAAAAATCAATTATACTTCCTTATTTGTTACCCCCTTTGAGTCTAGGATAAAATGTGACATGGCATCCCCATGCATGGGATTATCAATTAGAGGTTAGTGATGTGGATTCCATCACCACACATCTGACCAAACTCTATGTTTTGGTAGAGTATAAATATTAGGAGAGATATTATTAGGTGCTGAAGCAAAATTCCCCATAAAGGGTTCCATAGAGTGAGGGGCATTTAAGCTCTAATATGAAAAGTGGTTAGACAACATCCTACATGGAATTGGGCCCCATCATACCTTAACATATATCAGGGATTCCCTTAGATAACCTATATATCCTAGCATAAGAACTTTTAGCCATAATAGGTGATCCACTATCATCTCTCAAGTGACCATCATGTGTAGACGGGGTTGAGAGGGTTTAGTTGATACTATAATGGGTCACTAGCCTACATCCTAAATATGAAGCAATTAGATGGTGATCTCATTAGGTTATACACCCTTAAGTTTACTAATCATAAATTTATGGTCTACTTGATTTGGGTATGTGTTGTGCAAGACCCATGTTATTTGTGAGCCAAGTCAGCCTCATACCCAAACCTATACATGCCTATCTAGGTCTTTTGCACATATCATATTATATATCCTTGACTCATCACTCTATCATCTTGTACAAATTTTTCATCATCCCATTGTACATATCATCTTTTGTTCATCTTTTTACATGTCTCATACTATCTCCCATCACCACCTTGTCTTAATCCCCTCCTAGTCTAACCATATCCACCCATCATTTGTCATACCCCCACCACTCACATATCATAATCACATCTTATCATCCACATCTTATCCTAGGTCCACTCTATCCATAATAACTCATTTATCTTGACCTATCCTTTGCCTAGTAACCTCATCCCCCATCTAGTCTAACCTCATCCTATCTTATCCTAGTTGGCCCTTTAGGTCACATACTTGTCCAAACCATCCCCATATCATTTAAATTACCCATTATCATTCCATTATTTTCCTCATTTTAATCCCATTATCTTGATCACCTTCATCACATAATCCTATCCCATACCATCTTGAGTAAATTAATCCAAGACTTGAGTTAGTACTCTTCTTACCCATCCGTATCACCCTACCACTCTAGTCCCCTACTCATCATTTGGTCAGATCTTATACCTAGTGTTGGGCCCCTTTTTTTGATACTTAGTGGACCATGCCAAATCAATAGATCTTGGTGTGAGGAAATCATTGGTGATGGTTGCCCTTTTTATACTTTTGGTGCCAATTGGGGGGATCCCCATAGATCTTATGCCAGATGGTAGGTAGTTACTTAGCACCCAAGTTTGAAGGAGAATCTCATTGAGTGCTTTCACATGGAATTTTGAGAGCAAAAATGTTAGAGTAGTGGAAATGGTAGCATAAGATCCCCAATAATAGTTCAACACCCAATGTGCACCCTTTCAACCTAAAAAAAATATGCTCCTCCACCTATAAAAATGAGCTTAAACCTGAAGAAGAGAGGTGACATTAATGCAGTGAAGCTCTGCTGAAATTGATGGACATAATTAGTATATTGTAATCAGCATGAACTATGTTAAGAATTTTGAATGTATAACCCAAACTCACCTGTGAACTATTGGGCATGAGTAGTTTCATAGAGAAGTACATGTTCTATTTTCATGTTATGAACTTTATATACTGAAGCTATGAATTAATGAAGAACGTATTGAGAAAATATGAGTGTTGATATTATCTAGATGGTTACACATTATTTCATGTTTGTGACTTAAATCTAATAGTTAAGATAGTATAAATTCTATATATGAACATGTTTCCTTATGAAGGTTTTCCCCTAATGTCAATGATATATTTGTTTAACATAACAAACCCTCAATAGGTTAGAAATTATCCTAAGTGTTGAGATAGGTGTGCACTTGAGCCTTGACCCTTGCACTTAGGGCACTGGCTGGATGAATGAGCCTTTAAGTATGATCTATTCCCCTATTTCACTAAGAACCTAAATGGAACTTTATATACTATCTGAAAGACTTTCACCCCTAGAAAATTCAAAACTAGTCCAATACTGACTTGCACTACCATGGCCAAAACTAGTCCCCTTGAATGGGATCACACATATTGATCCTAACCAAAATATCCTAGCATTGATAGACTACCTAAGCCCATTTTTCCAATGACTAATTCCCATCAAGACTAAGGTTGTGCCATATTTTAACTAGCCCAACATGGGCCCCAATCCATTCACTATTGCACTTTGGGTGAGTATACAAGGCTTGTGCCTTATGTGAAATTGATGCTGAAACAATAGTGAATTTAAATGTTATGCACCATAGACCTTTACTATGCTTGTGCTTAGCATACCAAGGATAGAACTAATTGTATTGGTTTCTAAGAACATGACTAGGCACATAATATAAATAAGGAGACTTTTCTATAATACTTTAGTTCTATTGATAGGATTTGTGTTGAATTTTATTGATACAATGGTGTAACAAAGTAATGCTCTGACTTTCACTCAAGAACATTGAGCATTGGATAGAGCAAGTGGAAGATAGTTGCATGTAGAAGCATCCAACATTTCAAGGATAAAATCCAAAAGAATGGGCGCAAACTTACCTATATGATGCTCTTATAAGGTATTCTTTTGTGAACTACTTGAACATGTGTATTGGTGGTTGGTTTCCTATACCACCTCTAGAAGATAAAGCTACGGTCAATGCTTTGAGTGGATAAAGGAGTTCCTAGAGAGTCTTGAAATCTTGGATGATGTTTGGATGCGTGTTATAGACAAATGGTGGAATGGTGTGCTAAATAGATACATGTTGGAATTCATAGTGTCAACCTTATCTTACCCTAAAAAAGAAAAGTATGAGTTATTTTATAAACCAAGGGTCACATTCATAAGAGGGCTTGACACCAAACTAAAGAAATTACTAGTAAATTATAGTAGTGAAACTATAAGAATGGAAGGCTAAAATCCTTGCATGTATGAGCAAACACAGAAGGTGAGAAGGGGAAGTGTAGGTGAGGCACGATGGAAAGGGATGATCAACCTGACACCTGAGAGCTCTAAAGGTAGGTCTATAATAAGTGAAAGTATAGGTTAATAGAGGATTTGGAACCTAGAAGTGCCAAGAGGACCCATAGAAAGTAGAAAGGGTATGGGTAAGGATCCCTTAAATTGTAGCAATGTGATGAGAGAGAGGAGGAAGCAAGATATCGAGCTTAGTAGTTGGCTAAAAAGTTCCTTGGGTTCCTACAATATGTGGTGAATGAAGCTATGCTAGAAGCACCTACCCCCTTTAAACCTAAAGTGCATGCTTATGCACTAGATTCTCCACCAAAAGATAAAAGAATGATAACTAACCCTATTATCGACATTGAATTTGATAGACTTAAAGATTTAAACAAATAATTTGTGATCAAACAAGTGATACCTTATGAGAAATTGAATAAAAAACCAAGAAGCCAATAAGTGCTAACCCAAGAATTTAGAACATAAGCGTAAACATTCCCATTTATAGGATGTCAGCTACACCAACTAGGCAATATCCCATAAGAAGTGGCTCAATGACATAAGTGAGTAGTACTGCACCATTGAGCTCAATGCTAACCTACAACAATAGGGTTAGTGAATAACCCTACATCTAGAGGAATTGGAGGACCACCTCCAATATAGATGTCAAAAGGGTAAATGTTTCAAAATCTAGCACCACCCCACTCAAAAATTTTATTAAAAAATAGTGATATACTTACCCAAGTGTCACAGTGTAGAGAATGTCATGGGGAATGTGCTAAAGTGTGAAATTGAATGGCACACTCAAGGTATCACCCAATCAGAGCACAAGGTCACTTAGTTTATGACCATATTATTGGATTGCACCCATACTTGGTATCAAAAATTTGATCCAAACCAAGCTATGGTTGATTATAATATACTAAAGGAGGATTTTTTGAAAGAATTTGATATTATTGAGTTTGAGAAATAGAGAATCACAATTCTAAGGGAAATCAACTAAGGGATATATGAGAGCATGCACTTGTATGACACATAGTTTAAGACCCTAATTTTTAAGTTTTCATATGATATCTGCCACTCCAAAAATGTACAATGGTTTATTGGGGGCTTGCTACCACCTTTTAAGAGAGTGATATCCATGAAGACTTTCATGGACCCATATGAAGTGCTTGAATCCATACTCTAGGCCAAGGTAATAGGCAACATAAACACTGAGATCAACCTATTTATGGAGGCATAGATCATGTCAATGGACTCCCAAATACAAAAGCTGACTGCAGGTTCAGTGCATGATGTTCACAATGGATCATAGTGTACTAACTATGAGATGTAAGGGCATAACAATAATAATTTCCCATGAAGAAATGTTCACACCTTACTTCTCAACTGTGAAGTTTGTCATGGGCCACATGACTCTCATAATTTTCCCTTGTTGTAGTACACTAGTCAAGTGAACACTACTATCTATTATAAGATTTAAAATGCCTATACTCATTCAATAGTGTATTACCACGTCATTGATGAGATGCACCAAAATATGGAGAGAGGTGCATGACAGGTGATGACCATAACTAGAGGGCAAATAGGCTAAGGAAATGTAGGCTATGGTTAGCAAAATACTAGATATAAGAGTCAATGAAACATGCATGGGTGAGGTGGAAGATACAGTAGAGGAATATTCTAATCATGATCATGTTATAAGTATGGGTTGACTAAGTATTACCAGCATGACTACCCCATGAACCTAATGTATAGGTATTGTTGGGGATCACATGCATCAAGGATTTTCTAGGCTTGTATAAAAATCTAACTCAAGGTTAGCCTAACATAAATAAAGGTGACATAATGGTTATATGTAAGCAAAAAAAGAGAAATGGGATCCTAAACTATAGTAGACTCACAAAAATCCACCTAAGGTACAAACCATGACTCAAAGTGGGTTCACCACATAGTCACCTAATGCACTGTCAAAAGAGTTATGCTTAGAATATGGTGAGTAAAGCCATATTGAGTGAATAACTCAACCTAAGATAAAAGTTATGCCCTACCCTCACCTGATGTAATAGAAAGACATCCTATAACAAGCCATGAGTGTAATACAAAATTTATAGGGAGAGCTCTAACTAGCCAGAGATCTAGAGATGTAGGTAAGTGCCTCACACAAGATAACCAAGAGGATAAAGTATAGGAGTTGATTGAGATCCTGTGCCTCCTACAATCTAAAGGGATTCTTCCCCTACTAAAAAAAATACTTTTAGAGTATGTAGGGAAGAGACCAAAAGAAGAAATTGCACCTAAGATTAATGAAGTTGTTGTGCTACATATAGGTTGGGCACGTGAAGTAAGGCATACTCAGAATGCTTAGTATGACTAAGAACTACTAATAAATACCACCATTGATGGATGGTTTATTTGTGAGGTCCTTGTAAACATAAGAACTAAGGTCAACATTCTGACCAAAACTGCTTAGGAGAAGATGGGATGGCCACCCTTAAATTAAGCCCCTCATATGCTTTTTATAGCCAAAAAAATTGAGTGCAAACTATTAGGATCTTGAAGGGTGCCATTATAGATATTATGGGCACCAAATTCTAAGCTAACTTTGAGGTAATCAGGTTGGTAGATCATGATAATTATCTAGTGCTCTTAGGGAGACCATGGTACTACACTAATAATGTAGACATGTACTTCAAAAAGAGCTACATGACCTTCGATAATGGTCAAGAGAAGGTGGTGATCCCCTTATCAAGTCATCAAGGGCCTCCATATGTGGAAACTATTGATCTCAAATATGAGATCAAACACATTTATAACATCATGATGTGATGTATCAAGAAGTTTAACCTAAGAAACAAAGGAGTGCTCAAATGGGAGGACAAAAAATCATCTTTTGATACAACTAATGTAGCCTATGATTGATGAGTCAAAGAGGCTTATGAAGTTATTGGCCAAAGGTGACACCTAGTGTGATCAACCAAGCCAAGGCCAACTAGAATGGGACTGATCAGGGTTAATCCTACTCACAAGAAATAGGTTCCCCATGCCAAAAAGGTAATAAATAGGGTGTTTTAATTGAGTAAAGGGAAGCTTGCAATGCTTCCAAAATATGGAAGGATCCATCATGTAGAGAACTATGTTCATGACATTAAAGCATGCATTTCTAGGGAAATAGATAGAATGGGTGCACTAGTGCATACCTTAAAGAACACTATTACTCATTGGTGGGCAATATAAAGGCCTAGCTTGCCAACATGGTAGGATGTGAGTGAAGAAGTGTGTACTAGGTTTGGAAAGAGTAATGAGGACTTAGAAATAACTACTTTCTTAGGTGATTTTGACCCAATCATGTATATGCACTTGTGTGAAGAGACCTGGGCTGTTTGTGATGAGAATGCACCCAAAAGCTTGTGGGTGCATGCCTTTTATAAAACTTTGAAAACATGGGCATGAGCATGGTATGTTATAAATGAAATGTACTGAGAGATAGGAGATTGGGAGGTGCTTAAGGAGAGGTTTGTGCACACCTTCTCCTTCTCTTGATAGAACTTAGATCTACTAGAGCCATTGCAATTCATTCATAGGGCAATGTTTGAGGATACTACCATTCTAGAAGAGCACCTTAGATACATGTTTAGGGAGAAAGGACTAGTGCTCCTGACATTTTTTGCAAAAAAAGAGATCAATAATGAATACATCAAAGAGGATGATGAGACCTAGAAGGAGAGAAATTGGAAGGATCTAATAGGAATACAAAAACTTGTGTGCCTTGTAGATGACAAAACCCTAGATGAATAAGATTTAATGAATCTTCAAATTGAAACAATGGAGGGGACAAGGCAAGTTGAAGACTCTCATAAAGAGAGGACTAAACCCTACTATGCACTACTCAAGACCACTAAAGTAGACATCAATGTAGAAGGTGAGCCAGAGATTGCCACTATAGGTGCTTATTGGTCTGAAGTAGAGATGGCACGAATCATAGACCTCTTGAAGTATTTTTAGGATTTTTTCTTGTAGAGAGGATTACATAACATGATTATTCAAACATTAGTATAATAAATCAAAGGATAAATGCATAAGAGTAAATCAAATTAAGCCTATCTATTCATGTGGGAACTACAAAGGAGAGTAAGAAACAAATGAAAAAAAGTAACATCATATTACCTTCACAAATGGATTCACCATATCAATGCAACTCAAAATTATGTTCTCCTTTGATCAAGAGCTCTTGTCTTCAACAACAATGGTGGCCAACTCTTCCAATGTCTCAAGAAATCTTTGTAAAACCAGGATCATGATTTGGAATCACTAAACTAGCCTATCAATGAAGCTTGAAACTAAAATCAATGGTCAAATGCAAATGATTGTGGAGACAATTCAACACAATAACTTTACACAAATCAAGCTTAAAAATGATGTCCATGGCCTTTCTATTTATATATTTTTGAGATTGCTTAAAATCAACCTGAACCACTCATCTTGAGATGAAGATTTATGGTTGACGATTAATTAAATTATGTAATTAAAAATACATAAATAGGCTCATCAATATTTGGGATAGAGGAACATTGAATAGGCATGGAGGGTCTTAATGAGGCATGGGAAACTCATAATCCTAATATTTGTGGAATTTATGGCCTAGGGATATCTTCCCAAGAAATGATGTCACCTAATGATGTAATTAATAGATATCAATTTCCAAAAAGAAATATTCAACAACTCTCATGGAAAATCCACTTAAGATCTTGATTTGGATTAATTAGCATTAAATGAGGCTAATCAACATTTGTGCATTTATTTAGAAATAGGCCCTCAATCAAAATGGTCAAAAAATCATATTAATCGGTCATAATTTGACTCAAGAAGAATTAGAGGGTGATGATATATGCATTAGAACCACATTCCCATTTAAGATGTTGCCAACACAAAATAACAAAGGCACATGACGTGTACCAATGAATTTATAAGAAAAGAGCAATCTAGGGCACCCAAGTGCAAAATTAGCATTTTGACTAGAAATAATTTGATCAAAGTTAGTTGGATCATAAAATGCATTACCCTATTTAGAGATACTTTGACCTAAAATGGCACTTATAAATGACAAGTTTGAACCATTTAGGGTGTTTTATGGATTTTGATCTAAAACATGCATTTAATTACAATTCAAGTAAGATTTACAATTTTAACACAAATGGTGTTAGGAATTGGATGTCTATATTTTACCCCTATTTGAGAAGGCATAACAAGACATTTAGGCAAAGAAATGTCTTTTCAAAGAAAAGAGTTGTCAAAAATAAATTGAAAATGACCCATGATGCCCCCTCGAGAGAACATAATAGGATGGAAGAGAAGGATGGACTCTCAAAAATAGAGAGAAACTGAGAGATTAACCCATGGAATAGATCACATCTAGGTGAGCTAATGCTTGTACATGTGATTATCATCGATGATCCAAATATAAAGAGAAGTATAATAGGCCCCAAAGATAGGGGAAGGGGAAATATACAATCCATAAATGTAAGGGACACACTTTAAACATACCCAATTTGAGAGTATGCATGCTTATGACATTGATCATTCTTGAGATAGGTTATACACTAAAATATCTCCATCATGGGCATTAGTGTGGAGAGCTTGGAATTAGAGGAAAAGAGAGAACATTCTGCTTAGGAAGGGAAGCACCACTAGAATGGTGTCTCCAAAGGGGAGAATAAGAGGTTACCCAATAGAGTAAATGTGATAGTGATAAAATAGTTTTGCCCCAATAGGGATAATTTTGATCATTGATAAAGAATAAATAATGGTTCACCCTAGTAGAGCTGATTTGATTTGGATGTTATTCAAATATTGTGCCCTAGTATGGGTAATTGGTAATCAAGATAGCTCAAGGATATAAACCAAAATATATATTAAAATGAATAGGTGTAGATGTACATGTGATGGTGTAATGGCTTAGAAAGTCACAAGAAACCCAACATACGAGAATACATAAAATGATGAAAGAGATGAAAAGAAGAATGGAGATGGCTGAGCTGAATCTAGATGTATAATATAAGTGGATGCTACCTACATAGTTCCATGGAATCATGTTCCAATATGAACTTCAATCCAATTTATTTTTTCCAAGTTTGGGAGAGAATGGAATGAAAAATGATGAAAACTGAACAAGAACTGATTAGACTCACAATGTATGTGAAGAGATGCTCATCTAAGCATAGATTCAAGGTGTTAAAATAAATGATACCTAAATGCCTAATTTCATATCATGATCCTATATTATGCAAAGTTTTCTTAAGAAACTTTCATCAAAGTGGTGTTGGCGTTAAGACTTTGAAACCTAAGCACAAAGTACTTGCTATAACAAAAGAAATTAGGTATCATAAGTATGAACAACTTAGAATGAGATACTATTCAAATTGTGTTTATCCAATCCAAATGTGAATACCTATAACTAAGGATAATGGTAAAATAATAACCAAAACCAGAGTTATAACTCTTTACATTTAAACAAAAAAAGAAAAGACAAAGAAAAACATAAACATAAATGAACCTAACTTGAAACCAAGATATGATAAATCAAGACTTAAGTAGGAACAAATATGTTTGAAAAAAAATATTAAGAACATATTAATGACATGATACCAAGATATAAATAAACAAGATCCATGTGGACCATTAAGACATTCTTAATCACAAAAGAGAAAAGCAAAATCAAATAAAAAAAACAAGACCAATTTGAGACAAGAAGTAATAATAATAGAAAAGGAGAGGAAATAAAAGGAAAGGTGTGAAATCACAAAAAAACACCAATAAAAATCAAATAAACACACATAAATAAAAACCAAATCAATGTGGTTTAAAAATAAATGTTCATTCATGTGCAATAGAGGCATTACTTTCCACCATAACATAGTAAAGAAAAATGACACAATAATTGTTACCTAATGAAAGAGGAAAAATGATAGAGGAAATAGGAGAAGAGAAGGAAAGGAAGGGGTTGGTTGAGTTGACTCTAGATGTATAAGACAAGTGGCTGTTGCTTACATAGTTCCATGGACTCATCTTCCAATATAAACTTCAAGTTAAATGTAGTTCTTTGAGAAAACATGATAGAAGAAAAATTATGATAAGATCAATATGATTAATGTTATAGAAGAAATAGAAGATATGATAAAGAAATGAGAATGGTATTTCAAACAACAAGCTGATGGGATGGGAAACAATGATCTTGAAAAATGGCAAGTGCATGTGATAAGATGAACTGGTGTTTCTTTGCTTGCAAAATGACAAGAGCATAACATGGTGGGATGGGAAAGTACATCTATACAAAAGCATGAGACAATGTTTTTTTAATTTTATAGATCATGTTTTGATGTTTATAGTATTTTCAAAGTATTTCCAATGTTTTTAGGATAAATATGCATAAGTTGGGACCATCTGATCAAGGAGATACATGTCTAAGAGTAGATATTCCAATAAAATAGCTAAGCTAGCTACAACATCCCATGCTGATAAATCAGTGAGAGTGAGGGACAAAGATTAGTAAATGTTATATAAAATAGTGTATAATATGAAGTAACTCCAAATAAGTATCTACATTCACCTATTTGTAATAGGGTAACAAAGGTCAGGAACTAAAAAAATGCTCTTGCTCACTTGTTTATTGAAAAAGCTACAAAACACTACTCTAGCTAAACTACTTTGTAGAATTAGCACTGAAGATGGTCATAATTTTCATGAGACATAATCAAGATCATAATTTGTCAAGGGATAAAAAGTGTTCAAGCTTACAACATGCCCAAGACATAACAAAGAATATGGTTCTCAAAGAGAGCAGCCCAAGATAGGATAAAATTTGTTCAAAGTGCCAATGATTCAAAGCCTTCACTATCCAGAGTCATGAAGTCTAGGCCAAGGTAGTATAAATATCTTTAAGGTAGAATAAAATGGTGGGATAAAATTACTTCAACACAAGTTGCCCCCAAGTCAGGGGTCTTGTAGACAATGGTTCAAAGTTGTTCATACATGGAACCTATTAAGGTGTATGATGTTTATGGGCTCTAAAATTTCTTCACCATTAGGTTTAACTAGTTGATATGCCTTTAATCCATAGTGCACCATGACAATATAGGGTCCCAACCAATTAGGTTGAAAATTACCTTTCTTTTTGCATTTAACATTCATGTTCTTTTAGTTCTCTTTCTAAACCAAGTCACCAATCTCAAACTCTCAAGGGAGAATGTGCTTGTTATAGCTTCTCTAAAATCTATTATAATAGGTCTATAAGTTTTTTAGGGCAGACAAATGCTTACCATCAAGAAGTTCTAGTTCTTATAGTCATGGGCTCTATAGTCTTCATCATAGTCAATGTGTTCCAATGATATTCATAATGATGGTATCTCAATCTCAACTAGGATAATAGCTTTAGTGCCAAAAACAAGGGAGTATGGAGTGGCTCCAGTTGGGGTTAGATGATTGGTTCTATAAGCCCAAAGGGTAGGAAAGAATTGTAAGTGCCAATTATAGCTAACATCATTGACAATCTTCTTTGAGATGGATACAATGGTTTTGTTCAACACCTCAACGTGTTCATTTCCTTATGGGTTATATGGAGTTAATTTCTTATGCTTGATCTTGAATATTTTACAAAGAGATTTTACATCATGGTTCACAAAAGATCCACCATTATTGGATATCATATGGGCTGAGAGAAGGTTTCACTAAGGAATATTGAATTTTAAATTTGATTGTCTTCCAGAACTTCCAAAAAAGTTTCAATAAAAGATGCTAAGTTTGAACTTTGTGTGTCCCCTAGTGCCTCTAAAAAGGTTTCACTAGGAGAGTGTTCTTCTGCTACATGAATTTGGTCTTGGCTTCCTTACTCTTCTTCAACTACTATATCACCATGGATGCAGTTCAACAAAATGTGATTTTGTCAATTCTAATCACCACTTGTGGGAGATGGAATGTTAATAATATGGCTATATTAGTTGGTGGTAATGGCCTATATAATGGTAATGGAATGGGGATAGGCTACACAATCCTTATAGAAGATACTAGGATAACTTATGTCAAAGCTAAAGTACTCATCCTCAAAAATTATAGAAGGATCACAAATGTATTCAAATTGATCTGCAAGGCATGCATAAGCAATGTTGTAATAACCATAAATGTATTCTTCTTCTTCTTATGATTTTGACTCAATGAACTCTAAACCCAATATTGAGACTGATGTTGATTCTTATTTTGATGCTAAATTTGAAGTTAGTTTAATAATAGAACCTGAATCTAACTCTAATTCTTCATCTGATGGGTATTCTGTTATGATGATGTCTTGTTGAATGTTTGTTATGGGATAAATAATGGCCTATGATGGCATAATGGGCTCCACAAAGATTGGTTTATCAAAGTCAGACTCCTCAACGATGGAAAAAGGGTTAAGAGACAAATTCTTAGAGACTTTATTGTCAATAAGAGGCTCTTAAAAAATAGGCATATGGTTAAGGTAATGATTTTTTAAAGGTGGTTATAATCATTAAGAAGTGACTCAATAAAGACTGGCTCATCAGAGTGAGACTCCTCAATAATAGGTATAAGATTGAAGGGTGATTCATCATAGGTTAATTTATCATAAATGGTTGGTTCAATAAAAACATCTTGGATTGGTTGGTTCTCTTGGCCTTGGTTTCTAATGAGTTAGAAAATACCAGTTTTAAACACAACTTAGTCATTAACAATTGACTCAATAAAGACTGGTTCATCAGAGTGAGACTCCTTGACAACAAGTATAAGATTGAAAGGTGATTCATCATAGGTTGAATTATCATAAATATTTGGTTCAATAAAAACATCTTGGATTGGTTGGTTCTCTTGGCCTAGGTTTTTAATGAGTTGGAAAATACCAATTTTGAACACAACTTAGTCTTTGAATGATTGGATCAGTTGAGGTTTGGATGGGATTGGTACTAGAGAAATAATGGCCTATGGTTGGATAATGGTAGGGTATTATGGATAATTATTACTCCCATGAGCCAAATGATAAATTCCTAAAATGGTAATGATAAGGTAGTGTAGAGCTTGATTGCTCACACAAGCCAAAGGATTAGGTCCTAGAATGATGAAGGGGCATTGTGGAGCTTGATTTCTCATACAAGCTAAAGGGGGAGGTTATGGAATGGTAATGGGATGCCTTCGATATTATGGAGCTTGGTAGCTTGTATAATCTAAAGGAGGGTTAGGGGTAGCCAATGATTAGATAACAAAATGAATTCATGAAACTTGATTGTTTGTACAAGCCAAAGCATCCAAGTCCTCCTGATAAACCATATCATCCCAATCTTGAGTTGGATCATACGCTGGTTCTTGAATATGTTCTATGTACTAATTATCATGAAGAGGGTATAGATCTGTATCTCAAACAACATTATCTATAGTTGGATTTTCAACAAATTCATCCTCACAAAACTCTTCATACCAATCAAGGTCTCGATTTGGATTATAAGCTGGTTCATGACTTTGTTTCCATGAATGATTATTATGAGGTGGATAAAAATCTATCTCACAAACCATATTAGCATCATTGGGGTCTTGAATAAAGCTATAAAAGTCATTTTGTGTGGCCATTCTATCATAATTTAGATTATACGTGACTCCACCATAGGTGTAACTATACATATCCACATAAATGATGAAAGCTTCAAAAATAAAAAGGCTTAGAGTTATATAAACTCTAAAAAACTATGTCCAAATTGGTCTAATTTGGTTGAAAGTATGGATCTGCATCTCCAAAAATATTTTTAAAGTGGAGCTGTATCTCTAAAATAGTTTGTGCTAAGACTTGGCATAAAATAGTCTAATGTTAAATGTCTAACATGAAATGTCATACACATAAAAGGCCAAACATCTGAATAAAAACTAGCATGTCAAAGGTATACATCAAAGTGTTCCAAACAAGGTCTAAAATAGGAAAGGGAAAAGAGTCGCTAGGTCTTTTGTCCAAATGCGAAGTCAAAAGCTAGGCTCAAATAGGCTATGCTAGATCTTTTGGCCAAACGACATCAAAAGCTAGACTTGAAACAAAGGCATGATGTGATTTGATTTAATCTAATAAGTTTGGAAATAACTTTGACATAGACCCAACACATAGAATCAAACATAAACATGATCAGTTGGCATAAGGCATGAGGCAAAAGGCTTTTGGATAAAGGTTATGTTCTCCCAAATAAAGGCACAAATAATGATGAGAATAGGCATTGAACAAACAAATAATCAATAGTTTTAAAATTTGGGTAATTGATTAACCAAAGTTTATGGAACCCAAAAGAGGAAGATCTATGTATCATCCCCAAAAATTGAGGCCTAAACATAAATCAATCAATGTTTGAATCTAAACTTGACAAGGTTAATTGAAAACTCAACGTTGAAAACTAGGATTTGACCAAATAAGCTAGACAAGATTGGATAACATGATGGCACAAGATAAAGGTCCAAATGGTATACATGACATGGTTTGAAAAAAATGGTTTTTGATATAATGGCAAACAAGTTTTGAAACAAATTGAGCAACTTAATGGCGTAAACATGCTCAAATGATGTGATCAAAGTTATGTTGTAAATAGTCAAAGGCAAAATGGGTTGACATGTTTTGGGAAACATAACACTACCCTCCTCAAATCAAATACATAGTTTTGATAGGGTTTATAAACAAACAAACAAGTTTTAGTCTCAAAACATACCAAGCAAAAAAATGACCAAAATACACTAAGTATAATCATCCAAATCCTAGCAAGGGTATGGCAATGTGGGGTTGACTAAACTAATTGGTTTTTGATCATTTCTAGGGAGATCAATTACACAATGACTTTCACATCATGATGCAAAAAAAAATCATGTACTTGGGTGCCCATAACACTTGGCTTGTTATAAAAAAGTCTCATCCTTTTTTCAACCACTAATCCATCACTTGCTCAGTGTAATACAATGTCCAAAGTGTAAATACGTCTCTTATGCAACTCCAACACTAGAAAGTGGTTTAACTGCTCAAACCCATGATCTTAGTGGGAGTGGGTGAATTTAGTGCTGGCAGATGAAATCCTAGGTCAAATATTCCATAAATAACTCATGGGAGGTAATGAATTCCCCTTCACAAACCAAGTTTGCATAAAAATAAATAACTAATAGAAAGACTTTAGGGTCATTTTCAAGATCACCCAAACTATTACGAGTTTTTGGGGAGTGATTTAGACAACATTATTTCTAAGACTTAGACTAGGCTTGTGTGCAAATAAGGATGGGACTTTTGATTCCAAGGGTTTCCTAAAGGGGACAAGTGGAAGATCATACACGTGACATCCCTATCTTTACCAAACAAAAACTAGTTCAAACAACTCTTGAATTTAAAAACTTAAAAAGATGAGTTCATTTTAAAGCACCAATTTGAAATATTGAGTGGTGTTCTTTTGACCCCTTGGTCTTAAGTTGTAACTTTGAAAGCAAATTATGAAACTTGATTAAGAATCACCCTAAAATTTTTTCATACACACAAAAAGAAAGATTTTTATTTTATTTTAAACATCTAAAGAGGTCTAAAAAGCATGCTTTAGCAAATATTTGGCTTGGTCCTATAATGAAAAATTTAGTATGTCTTTTAGCCTTGAAGCTAATTTAAGATTAGAATAATAAACTTTGAAAAATGAAGTCTCAAGTTTACACAATGAAATCTTGCTACTCCACAGGGCAATCCCATGTGTTACAGTGCAATCTCATAACTTGGTGAGTTGCAGTATTATAACTAATTGCTGATGGTTTAGTCACAATATCATGACTCTATTTGGCAATCTCATTAGTTATAAGACAATCCCATAACTTCTTGAGTTATGGTATTTTAACTTAACCACCAATGGTTTAGTCACAATACCATGACTTTGATAGATAATACCATAAGTTACAAGGCAATCCCACAACTTTATGAGTGGTGATATTGTCACTTAACCACTAGTGGTTAGACAATACCATGACTCTATTTACAATCCCACGAGTTACAAGACAATCTTGTGACTTTGTGAGTAGCGGTATTTTCAAACCTACATAGAAAGGAAAATTTAGTCTAAAAAATGAAACAAACACAATAGTATGACTTCAAATGACAATCCCATAACTGTATCTAGGCAAACTCATGACTTATAGAAAAATGTGTTTAACTTAATTTTTTCACTCTTTTGGGCCGTTCGTTCCAAGATTTTGCATAATAAATATTAGTAGTTTGCTTGTAGGAGATTTATGACCAAATTTGTGAGGCTAGGGTCCCATTGGGTGTGCCAAAATGTAGAGAGGATTACATAACATAATTGGTCAAACATTAGTCCAATAAATCAAAGGAGAAATACATAAGAGTAAATCAAATTAAGCCTATCTATTTATGTGGGAATTACAAAGGATAACAAGAAATAAATGAAAGAAAGAAACATCATACTACCTTGATAAATGGATTCACCATACCAATGCAGATCAAAAGAATGCTCTCCCTTGATCAAGAGCTCTTGTCTTTAACAACAATGGTGGCCAACTCCTCCAATGTCTCAAGAACTCTTTGTAAAACCTAGGCTCATGATTTAAAATCACTAAAATAGCCTATCAATGAAGCTTTCAACTAAAATCAATGGTCAAATGAAAAGTATTATGGAGATAATTTAGCATAATAACTTTGCACAAATCAAACTTAAAAATTATGTCCATAGCCTCACTATTTATAGATTTTTGAGATTGCTTATAATCAACCTAAACTGCTCATCTTGAGATGATGTGTGTTTGAGGATTAATTGAATTATGTAATTAAAAATGCATAAATAGGCTCATCAATATTTGGGATATAGGAGCATTGAATAGGTATGGAGGGTATTAATGAGGTATGGGAAACCCATAATCCTGATATTTGTGGTATTTATGGCCTAGGGATATCTTCCTAAGAAATGATGTCACATGATGATGTAGTTAATAAAAATAAATTTCCAAAAATAAATATTCGAAAAATCTCATAGAGAATCCACTTAATCTCTTGATTTGGATTAATTAGATTTAAATTAGGTTAATCAACATTTGTGCATTTTTTTGGAAATTGGCCCTCAATTAATCAAAATGGTCAGAAAGTCATATTACTAAGTTGTAATTTGACTCGGGAAGAATTAGAGGGTGATTGTAGATGAATTAGAACCACATTACCATTTAGAATGTTTACAAAACAAAATAACAAAGGCACATGATGTGTACCAATGAATTTAGAAGAAAAAAGCAATTCAAGGCACCCAGGTGCAAAATTGGCATTTTGACTCAAAATGATTTGATCAAAGTTAGCTGGCCCATAAAATGCATTACCTCATTTAGGGATAATTTGACATAAAATGGAACTTGTAAATGAAAATTTTGAGCCATTTAAGGTGTTTTATGGATTTTGACCTAAAATGTGCATTTGAGTACAATTCAAGTAAGATTGATAATTTTAACACAAATGGTGTTAGGAATTGGATGTCTACAGTTCTTGCATAGCTACCAGGGCATGAAGGGAACCCAACCTTTGTAAAAATGAGCATTATGTAATGTCCCCAAATTTTTGTTAAAATGGTTTAATTAATTTAATTAATTTAAGTTGTCCAAAAAATAAGATTGCTTCAAAAGGATAACTTTAATTAATTAATTTAATTATTATGGAAATAAATAAAATAGCATAATAAAATAAAGTTGACTTCTTCTAGAAGTTTCCTGGGAACCTTTAAAATAAGTTGAGGGCAAAGCAATTGGGATATCTTTTGTTGCTAAAATATTCTGAGTATTGTGAAGCTTGAATCTATGATTCAACAAAAATCTCTGAGGACACAAACCTTCAGCAGATTAGAGAAGAGTTGGATGAAAACCCAACACTTTTCAGGGGTGGATTCATGATGGAATTCAGGTTGTGCATATTGATCAGATCTGGAGCTTCAGAGGACATTCACTGGGTAGATCAGGGGTTCAGCATATGTAGAGGTTTCCAAGTATTTATTCATTAGATTTGATTTAAGATTTATATATTTATATCTTCAGATCAGGTTGGGTACATAATCCATATAGATCAGTACTAGGCCATACCAGTAGATTCAAAAAAGGGAAGGGCATAGTTCATAGTTGCAAGCCGCAGGGTATTACAGAGGCCGACATTGGTAGATAAGTGACCAGCATCGACAGATAGACCGACATCGGCCGACCAACAACTGACATCGACAGTCAGGCAGTCACAGGTAGAGTCACCAGTAGGCAGAGATCGCCACCAGACAACCGACGATGGCAGTGTATCGACCGATGTCGGCAGAAGAACCGACGTCGGTGATTGTGTTTTCACACAGTGTCTAGATCTGTGCATAATTCTAGGTTCTTGCTTATTTGGGCTTCATTATACCCTCTATAATATAGCTGTGTACTGTAATTTTTTATTATTCACTATTGAAGCAAATCTAGGCAATATATTTTTGTATCAGCATTCTCTAAAGGCAAATAATCAGATTTATATCTTTGTCTTGTAAGAACCTATATATTTTGTGTCTCTGAATTTAGTTTGGGATCTTTCAGTGGTATCAGAGCCATGCATCTTGCCAGCCTATAGGGGTAAATATATTTTATTTCTATGCATCCTGGAAGATTTGATAGAAGCCATAGATATTTTACACGTAGTAGAGCTCAGTACGAGCAAGAGTTGGGTTTAGGATAGGAACCTATCATGGCCAAAGAATAGAGGAATGCCCATAGAAACCAGGATGAGGTAGAAAGAGAGATGATGAGGACCCTCGTCACTACCCAGCCCAGGGTTGTTCAGGATCTAGACCGATTACAGGATACCATGGAGCGTTTAGAGGTGGATAGACACAGAGGTAGAAGGAATAGATCAATTTCAGTGACAGGCAGTCATCATACCCATCAGTCCATTCAGCATAGTCACCATTCCCATTCTTCAGTGGGGAGCTCCCCTCATTCCTCTAAGTGAAATCATCATCATACACCTACTCCAAATAGACCATTACTGCCTCAGTTTGTACTAGGTGGACAACCAGTACAGGTGGATCCACCAGAGATGGGGTTCTAAGAGTCTATTTTGGTAGCCACAGCAGAGTGGAGAGCTTTACCCCCAGAGGTTAGGGAGGTTTTTCCTTTTCCCCAGTATTGTGCACAGCGTAGAGACACAACCAAATTTAGGGGAGATCAAGGTAATAGACCACCACAACAGCAGCATAATCATGACCTCAATAGAGCTACGGGGAAGATTACATTGTCTCCATATAATGGCTCTGGAGAGACTAGTGCAAGAGCTTGCATCCACAAGCTGGACATATATATTTCTTTGAGGCCCATGCCTAAGCGTGAGGCCATTCAGTTTGTGGTGTTGCATTTAGAGGGGATTGCATATGATTGGTGGCACCATGGATTGGTCACCCAGGATCACACCTTAGTTCACTCCTATGCTGAGTTCACTGAGAGACTTATTGCACGGTTTAACCGTAAGGATACAAAACTTTACTACAGGGAGTTGGCTCATCTTAGACAAAGTGGTCATGCAGAAACTTATATTAATGAGTTTCAGTGTATTGCGGTTATGGTACCTGATATGCCTAAGAGATGGAGTGTGATGTTATTTATTGAAGGATTAAAGGATAGACTTAAGGGACTGGTACATGCTTTCCAACCAGCCACTCTTAAGGATGCCATTGATGTGACATTGAGACTGGATACTATTCCCACTTCTTATCAGGGTGATAAGAAAATAGCCACGGACTCTCAACCTATACAGAAGGCCAATGCACCACAAAATAAAGAAGGGTCATCCTCTATAAATCCTTGGATGAATCAGGAGACTAGGAATGACTTGAGGAGGAAAAAGTTATGTTTTTCCTGCAAAGATCCATGGGAACCAGGACACCGTTGCATGGGTAAAGGAAAGGTTCATTTGATTGAGGTAACTTCTGAGTGTGGAGATGAGGAGGTTCCTGATACGGACATTGAGGATAATATTGAGTAGGTTCAGACACAATTGGAGTTAGACACCCTGGAGCCTTTGGCATCAGCCAAAGCAATTATGGCTACCCTCTCTAGTTATCCTAACTTTCATGCCTTTCGATTGAAAGGTACACTTAAGGGTAAGTGGGTCATGAGCTTGGTAGATACAGGTGCTACACATAACTTCATTGACTAGAAGTTAGTGGGAAGGTGTGGATTACAGTATGAGAAGTTTGGTGGTTTTGGGGTAAAAGTGGTAGATGGTGCAGTTTTGGGTTGTACCAAACAGATTCCACAGCTTAGCATTCAGATGGGGGATTACACTCTGACCGATGATTTTTATGTGTTTCCTTTAGAGGATTATGATGTGGTCTTGGGCATGCAGTGGTTACAGGGTATTGGGTGCTACATTATTAATCACCACCGTATGCAGTTAGAATTCCTTTTTGGGGGAAGGAAAATTATCTTGAAGGCAACACAAGATGGAGGACCTAAGGAGGGGTCATCTCACAAGATGGAGTGTCATTTTATAGGTGATGTGGTAAATAATTCTATTTGTTGTAGGGCATTTTCCTTTCCAATTATAAGTCAACATCCTTATGGGGACTGTGAGAGTTTGATAATCAGAGTAGCGCAGTGGCCCTTTTCTAAGTCTAAGGTATGTGATGGTGAATTTGCTAATATTGAGGATTATCACACTCCTCTCTAGGAGAAATAAGGAGAATGTAGTCACAGATATTTTCCAGCATGGTGTTTCTGATAGAAGAGTTTGCAAATTTTTGAGAATAATATGGGATCCAGGAAGTTGGTGTTGGGTATCAGGAGCGCATTGCTTGAGGACAAGCAATCTCCAGGAAGGGAGGACTGTAATGTCCCCAAATTTCTATTAAAATGGTTTAATTAATTTAATTAATTTAAGTTGTCCAAAAAATAAGATTGCTTCAAAAGGATAACTTTAATTAATTAATTTAATTATTATGGAAATAAATAAAATAACATAATAAAATAAAGTTGACTTCTTTTAGAAGTTTCTTGGGAACCTTTAAAATAAGTTGAGGGCAAAGCAATTGGGATATCTTTTGTTGCTAAAATATTCTGAGTATTGTGAAGCTTGAATCTATGATTTAGCAAAAATCTCTGAGGATGCAAACCTTCAGTAGATTGGAGAAGAGTTGGATGAAAACCCAACACTTTTCAGGGGTGGATTCGTGATGGAATTCAAGTTGTGCATATTGATCAGATCTGGAGCTTCAGAGGACATTCACTGGGTAGATCAGGGGTTTAGCATATGCAGAGGTTTCCAAGTATTTATTCATTAGATTTGATTTAAGATTTATATATTTATATCTTCAGATCAGGTTGGGTACAAAATCTGTATAGATCAGTACCAAGCCGTATCAATAGATTCAGAAAAGGGAAGGGCACAGTTCACAGTTGCAGGCCGCAGGGTATTACAGAGGCCGACATCAGTAGATAAGTGACCAACATTGGTAGATAGACTGAGATCAGTCGACCAACAACTGACATCGATAGTTAGGCAGTCACAGGTAGAGTCACCAGCAGGTAGAGATCACCACCAGACAATTGACGACGGCAGTATATCGACTGACATCGGTAGAAGAACCGATGTCGGTGACTGTGTTTTCACACAATGTCCAGATCTGTGCATACTTCCATGTTCTTGCTTATTTGGGCTTCATTATACCCTCTATAATATAGCTGTGTACTATAATTTTTTATTATTCACTATTGAAGCAAATTTGGGCAATATATTTTTGTATCAGCATTCTCTAAAGGCAAATAATCAGATTTATATCTTTGTCTTGTAAGAACCTATATATTTTGTGTCTCTAAATTTAGTTTGGGATCTTTCACATTAAGCTAGTACATCACTTGAGTCCTATCAAGTAGTGCCTATATAGGATGAATCCCAATCTTTGCACCAAGGTAAAAATGGAGATTGATGGAATGCTAGCTGTTAGTGTCATCTACCCTATACAAGAGTCTGAATGGGTAAGCTCGATGGTAATAAGCATTAAGAAGGATGGGTGCATATGGATCTACATTAACTACAAAATTTTGAATGCTACCTATGATACTAACCCATTCCTGACCCCATTCATCGATGAGGACCTAGATGGCATTATAAGTTGCAAAATATATACTTTAATTGATGGTTTCTTGAGCTATCATTAGGTGTAGATTAAGGAGTTGGATAATCCCAAGACAACCTTTGTGATTAAATGGGTTTGTTTTAACTATAATGTGATGCCCTTTGAACTCAAGAATGTGCCATCCATATTATTCAGAGTGGTGATCACTACTTCCAAGAACTTCATCCATAGATTCTTCTAAGTCTATCTCGATGACTGGACTGTATATGGCCTTATAAAGGACCACTATGACAACCTATGCCTCATGTTTGAGAGGTATAGGTATCTACAAATATCTTTAAACCTAAAGAAGTACATCTTCTCAACCCCCTTTGGAACATTAATCAGGAACATCATTTACAAGGATGGTTTTCTTATGGACCCTATGAAGATAGCCATCATAATTTAGCTCTAGATTCCTTTAATGTAGAAAGATGTTCATGCCTTTCTAGGCCATTGTGACTACTATAAGAAGTTTATATGGAGTTATGCGAATATCATAGTGCCTCTGAAAGAGATCTTGTGTAAATATGGCCCATTATATTGGGGTAAGGCACAAGAGGAGGCTTTTGAAACATTGAATCTAAAACTAACTAGTGCATCAATTCTATAATTCCTAGACTGGACTACTCCTTTCCACATCCACATTGATGCTTCAAGTTCCACAATTAACACCATATTGGCACAACCAAGTAAGGTAAATATGGACCACCCCATCTCCTTTATAGGTAGGAAGTTGATGCAAGTGGAAAAAAAATTACACCACCATTGAGCATGAGGCATTGGTAATGGTCTATGCCTAACATAAATTTACACAATATCTATTGGTAACCTCATTGATCTTTTTCATTGATCTTGAGGCACTAAAATACCTCATGAATAAACTTATTTTACATAGGTTTATATGTATATGGATAGTTATATTCAAAGATTTATATCTCTTTATTGTGGTTAAAGCTAGGAAGTAGAATTTGGGTCTAAACTATTTGTCCTACATAAATAGTGGTGATTCGATGGTGCCAATTGAGGATGACATATTGGATGCACAAATGTATAGATTCTAGCATGCCCCTAAAGACTTGGTAGATATTTCCACTTTATTAATGTCTAGGTTTTCACCTTATACCATGTTAAATAAGGAGAAGAAGAAAATTATGGTTTACGCTACCCCCTTCCATCTCATTGAGGGGGAGCTATACAAACTAGGTAGAGATGAAGTCTTATGTTGGTGTGTTCTAAAACACAAAAGGGTCTCCAAATTAAAATAAGTACATGAGGGAATCATAAGAGACCATTTCACTAGAGATGAAATGGTATGCAAGATATTATAGTCAGGCTTATGGTGGCCAAGCCTATTTCAAGATGCAAAGGAGTGCACCAAAGCATGAGACATATGCCAGTGCACTAGGAAGCCCAATCATCAGGATGAGATGCCTCTCATTCCCATTCTTGCCTAGGTACCATTCAAGAAATGGCCCATTTATTTTGTTGGACCAATAACTCCCATAACATGGTGCATATGTGCAAGGTATATTTTGGTGGCTACTAACTATTTCACTAAGTGGGTCGAGGCCACATTGATAAAAGACTATACAACTATGACAATTACACATTTTATCTAGGAGAACATAATAAGTCAATGTGGGTGCCCATTAAGTCTCCCTAGAAATAAAGGCACTCATTTTATCAATGAGATGGTGCACATTATCTTAACTAAATACATGGTGGTGCACTAAAAGACCACCCCATATCACCCCCAGGAAAATGGCACAATTGAAGCATTCAATAAGATCCTAAGAATGTGCCTGACAAAGATATGCAATATTAGTCATAAGGATTGAGATGATCTCATTTTAGTGGTATTATGGGCATACCACATGACATAAATTCCTAAAAAAATCTACACCCTTTCAACTAGTGTTTGGTGTTGAAATAATTCTCCCCATGGAATTCATAGTGATATCCTTATGCATTGCATGGATTGGTCACTTAGATGACCAAGAATATTTGAGCATGAGGTTGGAAGACTTGGAGCACTTGGATGAAAAGTGTACCCAATCAAGGTGGAGTCAACAAATCAAAAAGTCATGCTAGAATCTCTGGTATGATAAGCACATCAAGTACAAGGAGTTGATTAAAGGAGCATTGGTACTGATCTATGAGTCTAAGTACCTTAAGCAACCAATAAAATTGTAAATAAGGTGGATGGGCCCCTACATCATACACCACATCGTAGAGTCAAGCACATGTAAGTTGTGCATGTTATTCAATGAAATGATCCTAGGGCATTTTAATGGCAATTGATTGAAGCCATATCAGTAGCAGGATAACACTCGTGCCATAAGAATACCAACTTATTGGTCACTAATTAGTTTGAAGTTGAGCTAACTAGAATATAGTTTGGTGCAAGCCAAATCATTCTCTTTCTTTTGTTTTTGTTTCTTGTATAGCATAAAGAGGTAATAAGCAGTGCATGATGGCCATAAGGACTTATCTACTAGTAATTCATGTATAATTTTAGTTGGGTGAATCAAGCACTTACACTTCCTAAGCACACGAGGCAATGACACCTAAGTTATGTGCATGTGAGTCAAACTCATCTTAGTGAATTTTACTAGCCTCTCATACATAATTCCAACTGGGTGAGTTGAGAACTTATGATTTCTAAGCACCTAAGGCCATACATCTAAGTGGTGGGCATATGAGACTCATTAGATTCAAAAAATAAACATGAAAATACATACTTAAGGTTCCAAATTATTGTCCCCCAAAAATGACTTCTCATTTTTGGGACAACATATGAACTATTTTGGCCCTGTAAGACCAAAATCATCCCTCCCCTTTACAAAATTTTTTCTGAGCTTTCAAATTCCTCATTTTTCAAGATTTTTTAGTAAAGGGATTAATGAGTTCAAAGGTTAAATGTCATCAACAAGAGCTAGGCACATTTGTCAGAGGTTCAAAGTTCAACCATTTCAAAGGTTTCATGGCTCTGAGCACTTAACCAGTTTCAAAGGCTCAAACCATTAAACCGTTGAACCTTGAACCATATTGGTTCATCGGTTCAACGGGTTCAATGATCAAGAGGTTTAATGCGTTTGGTTCAAAAGGATATCAAAGGGGCTTAGCCAAATAAATGGAATGAACCGTTGAACCTTGAACCACTTTGAAGTTCAATGGTTCACGGGTTCAAAGGTTCAAAGGCTGCCCCAATTAAGGAAAGAAGCATGCACAAAAGAAAGAGTGAAGCAGATGTTGCCAAGTGTTGATAGCCAAGCCCCACTAAACTTTGTTTCTATGAATTGGTAGATTTTGCCACATGTACTTCTTGAAGCTTGTTGGGAGCCTCCAAGTGTCAATATCCATAGTCTCTTCCCTTAACTTCACTATTTTGAGCAAAGACCATGGTGGGCCTAGGGACAAGCAACTAAATGAAGTGAAATGTGCCAAGTGTCTACATTTGCACGACTAACAAATGTATTCAGACCATGCCACGTGTCCTTTATAGAGATCAGTGGAAGCTAACAAGTGTCATCATCTGAGAGAGCCTGACTGAGCCCCAAGCTTTTTTATGGTTTTGCAAGGACCTGAGAAGGTAAAAGCTATCACGTGTCTCTAGTTAAAAGTAGCAGAAGGTGCCACATGTCATAAAAGGGGGCACTCACAATGCATAGGCATGCATGAATCCAAGGAAAGGATTTCCTTTAGACAAATTATCTAAAGGAATTCCTTTAGACATTTTTTTTGAAGGAAATAAAAGGACCAACAACCCTCCAAAGAAATTAAAGCTTGAAGGCCACCTGGAAGATCCTGAAGGGTAGACACCCTTACGGGGGGGACACTTGACACACATGAAATGAACCTTTTTCAAGACCCCAAAAGGCATGTTCCCTTTAGAAAAGGTTAAAGCATCAAAGCACAGTGGAAGCTGCCAAGTGTCATGTACTGAGACAGTTTCAAATGAAGCTTCAAAGTGTAAAACTCACCACGTGTCCCGTCCTAGTGCAATAGAAGCTACCACATGTTTGCATTTGCACCCCCAACCTTTTAAAAATTTCAAATCTTATTCTGATAAGCTTATTTCAAAGACATGGATGTTACCATGTGTCCTCACCCATGTCATAGTAGAATGACAGGCCCATGAATGTCAAATTTAGAGTGACTGACTAGCTGTTAACCTTCAATCAAGGAAAGACCCGTGAATGCCTAAATCGGCTACATTTAAGTTTCTGTTGATTCTAGCATACTCAAGACATAGACCCAAATTCATTCAAAGAGCCTAAGGCCAAACCTAAGAGGAGGAAGAGACAAAGAGGGAAACTCAGTAGGAGTTATTTCTAGTAGGTGAAGCAGTTCACTAGGTAAATATTCAGGGCCTCCAAACATTAAAAGCACCGTCTATTTTTCCCCTTTGAGATAAAGGTAGAATAGACAATTGCATGGCTAGTAGGTGATGTAATGAGTGATTAAGGCTAAGGAGTAGACAAAGGAGATGAACCAACACACCACAATTAAAGCAACCACCCTGTTCTAGCATGACAAAATCAAGAGTGCATCCAAGGCATTAATGCATTGAATAGATCACCCCATGGGAAAAGGTGCCAGGCCTCTCTCTACCTCTATATAATGTAATATTTCATATCATTGAAGGATATCTTCCTATTACTAGAAGCAAAACTCTACCCAAATTGAAAGGTGAATACTGAGACTTTGAGCTCAGATTATAGTTCACATTTCTTTGATTGAATGATGAAGCAAGTTACTTGCAGACTTTGTGCTGTTATAGCTTGTGCTACATTAGGAGATTATTCTTATGTCTATCTTCTAAAAGCATTCTTGTTCATTTGATTTAACAAGCAGAACTAGTGGAGGTGATAAGGAAGGTGTCCTGAAGCCAACTACTTTAAGACTTTACACTATCATAGTTGTCTTCAATGTGTGTTGTTCTTTTTTGTTTCTATTTAAAAGACCTTGGGATGACTTTATGCCCTCATTGTCTTATGTATCTCCCTCCAGGGTAGTCAAGGTAGAGACTTTGTGCTACATCTTAGATTGCTAGTTACTTTGGACCCAGTTACCAGTCACTTATTACCAGAAAGAGTCCTACTATTTTCAAGAACAAGCACTTCTAAAAGAAGAGAAGTGCCTTTTGTTTCTTCACCAAGATTTCTACTGTCCAGGAAGGGATCTAGCTCTTGGCTGAATGTTACTTCTGAAAGAAGAGAAGTGCCTTCAACAATCACCCAGGATTTATCCTCTATTTATTAGCATCATCTCTAAAAAAAGAGAGATGGATGGTTCATTCCACCCCTGTGTCTTACTTTTTGCTTATATATATAGTATATAGCCTCCACATATTTATTAGGGAACCTCCCCTTGATGAGAGGAGAGATTTTTCCCCTTTGGATGTGATAAACATGTAACATTGGACAACTAATCTCCCTATGCTATGGTGATAAGAACTATTTTGGTCACCAATTAGCTGGCTGACAAAATATTCACCCAACACAAATGAATGGTGATTCTAAGCTCATACATAAACTACTCTAACCTTTCATGCATAATTCCAATTAGGTGAGTCAAACATTTGTACCCTCTAACTAAATAAGGATAGATATCTAGGTAGTGGGCATGTGAAACTCACTAGATGTAAGAAAAATATGCACAAGATCTATGTGCACAAGGTGAACATTATAGGGCTCTTAGAGGTCCAAAATAAGCTACTTTGGCATTTATATGATGCCTAAGTTTTTAAGTGCAAAGAGGTTTAAAAAATTTAAAGATTTAAGAAAAAAATGACAAAGTATATAAATGCAAAGGTAGCTTTTTCACCATAGTTAGAAAGAGGTGCATCAATTGATCATACACTGGAGACCAATGAGGAAGGTGAAGATGCTCAACATGGTTGGGCATAAGGAAAAAAGTGAAGATGCACAATTTAATAGTGTATAAGAGAACCAAGAAAAAAGCTAAAGTGTTGGAGGGTCATTACAAGGGATTTGTATGGGGTAGGATAGGCCAAGGCAAGATGAAGCACAAGAAACTAGCCAAAATAGAGAAATGTGCTTGAAATAGAAGTGAAACTAGAAGATAAAGTAGAATTCAGGAGGCTACATCATGTGCATATGAGGTGTTGCACCTAGGTTTCCACAAGGAAGGTGAAGGTTATGCCAAGTGAATAAACACATGAGAGAAATCATCTAAGATAGCTGGCATCTACTTAGGTTTGAGTGAGAAGTAACTATTTAAATTAAATGCCACTTCACCAAATTATCATTAGAGAGAATTCAATTAAGTGATGGTGGAGGAGGCATAAATATATGTAATTAATACATTAATGACAAATAATTTTCATGGATTTTGTATAATTTTATATTTTATAAGAAATTGAGGCACCATCATGCCATATAACACCTGCATTAATGGTAGTAAATAAAGAAAGGGTATAAATTATCAAGTGATAGACTTGCATAGGTTACAAAGTTTATATTAACTTAATACCAAGCGTGAACCTAAGCAAAAACTAGAGAGTTGAGGTGTGAAAACCCTATACTAGTGAGAATTTGAGCACTTTTAGGTACTAAGAGTGAATGATTGCATACTAAGAAGGATTATGTTCATAATAAGCTTGATTTGGAAAAGTGTGGAGAGAAGATTTTGTAGAAATGAAGTAGGTAGCAGAGTGAATTGATTCCCATGCCACCATTGAAGGTCAATGAAGTTTGAGAGCCAAGAGAATAGTCATAGATCCCATGACTGTAAAAGCACCACCACCATTCAAGGCTTTGATAAACCATACCTTCCATGTTTCAAAATAAGAAGGTTTAGGATGGTGAAGAATGGAAGGGATCAATCTTTGAGCCAACACAATAGGACCCAAAATAGGCATGTATAACACTTGAGGTGGTCACTATAAAAACAATGCTGTAATGAGTAGAGGCAGTGAGCATGGCATAGGTAGACACTAAGGTACTCACCAAAATGTCTTACCAAGTCATGAAATTTCCTCTAGAGGTCATAATAGGGGAGGATTGGCACTCTTTTATGCACATCTCCTAACTAAAAGAGTACAATCACCACATGTCTAGTTATTTGTAAGACCTTACATAATATTGGATGGTGGACATAGTGCAAAAGATAATGTAAGGTGATGCCCTATTTAACATCTAGATTTGAGCCAAATTAACATATATTCCCAAGTAATTAATATACTAATATGACTAAGGCATTCAAGGAGTGCAAGGACCCCTACATAAGGGTGATGGTGCACCTTATAAGCTCCAAGCTATGCCCAAGTAGTTAATATACTGATGTGACTAAGGCATACCTTTATGTCTCCTATCACATGGTACATGACATGTAATTCAATATTGCCAAATTCATCACCAATGAATTTGTGAATAATGCGTAAGGGTACCATAGGGAAAAGGGGACATTCAGATGGGGATCCATCCTCATTCTCATCATGATGGAGGAGGTTGGGATTTCAGATGGGGATGAGGATAACCTCTAGGTCCATCCAGAGCATAATAAATCTTCAATGTATAAGTATAAAGACTTCACGAGCCTACCCTATTTTAGTACTAAATATAAGACTTGCATCTTAGGGTGGTGTAAGAATTACATAGAGGCCTTCAGACTAGAATGGCACATCCCTCAGGTGCTCCCTTAGAGTATGTTTAAAATGGCACCCTTTACTGTAATGCAACACTATTATGTAACACACTTATTTATAGTTGATTGCAACATGTCAAGGTGTCTAAATATCCCCTACACCTTCTCAAAAAGATACATTATGGATGTGTTATGATGGATCCCTAATATACAATAGTTAGACATTCAAGTCAAGGAACTAGATTTGGAGAGGTGCATGATGAGGTGTTAGTTCACTTACATAGATGGGAAGGCCACTGAAGATGAAGAGGATGAATTGGATAGCCTAGATATCTATCCAATTTAGGAGGAAACCATACATGGCCACATCCATAGGCTCTACTATGAGATGAAGCCATGGAAGGAGGACCTTAGCATCAAGTAGAGTGAGGACCCCCCAATCTAGATCAATGATGAAGGAACTCCAACACCAGTAGAGAAGAAGTATCCAAAGAAGAAGAGGGAGGAGACTTTAGAATAAATAGAGGAGTGAATAAGACTCAATATTGCCTTGGAAAAATAAGCTTTTACTTCAGCCTCCATAAAGAAGCACATGTGATTTATACCAAAGGCTTCTCCTAGCAAAAGGAAGAAGGGGAATGTTCCTCTTGTGGTGCCTAGGATAGTCTTATCTGACATAAAAGAGGAAGATGAGGAAGAGGATATGGAGGAAGAAATAGTTGGGAGGGGCATATACATCATGCACAAGGAAGATGACTCCTCATCAAGTGAATGAACCCCATCTCCATCCCCTCAGATTGAAGTGGAGAAGAAAATGTAAAGATGAAGGAAACTTGACCTCAGTGATGCCAATATATAGAAGGTGTTATAGATGGAGGAACACAGAAAATAAATGACAAAGGATGTAATGTCAAAAGAAGACATTGAGATGATTAAGGCTGAAGAACATAGGAAATAAGTGGAGAAACACAAGGTGCAAGAGATGAAGGGAAGGAAGTAAGAAAGGAGGAAGGAATGAGAAATAAGTGAGAATCCCAATGAGGTGGAAGTTTATGGAGAAATAATACCCATACACACACCAATTGATGAAGAGTTGAAGTGTAAATGGGAGGACATGGGCCTAGACCAAGAGAATATCAATGTGGTACTAGAGTTATACCATAAGTGAGAGGCTATGAGAGCCAAGGGCATGACCCAAGCCAAAATGAATGAATAGAGGCTAAGTAGATAAAGGCAAAAGAAAATAAATGCAAGGTGTAGGCCAAGATAAAGAAGGTTGATAAGAAAAAGGTTTAAGAAGAGAAGGCCAAGAGAAAATAAACAAAAGAGAAGGAAGCCCAAGTAGAAAGGGGAAAAATGAAGAAAGAGAGAAAAAATTTGTTGCTATCATAAAACCTTAGAAAGGATAAGGCAACTGAAGAGGTGCCTAGCTCCCACCCTAGTTTGGTAGAGAAATTTGCATAACAGGTGCACCCTAATTCTAAAAGGGTGTCTAAAGAGAAAGAAGGCAATGATAACATCTCAAAAGAACAAAAGGATAAGGTAGTAGAGGTCCCCTTTAGGGTGAGAGGAGAGTAAGGCTAACACTGAGGAGGTTTGTACCAAAGAAACACAATGAGAATAAGAAGAGGATAAGGGGGAAAAGTCTGAGGAAGAAACCCTCCAAAAATAAGATGAAGAAACTAGCACCGAAGAGAGAGAAGACATGGACTAAGGGGATAAATCTAATGAATAACCCCTAAGAGAAGAAGAAGGTAGTGGAAAAATCCCTAGCATTAGTGGAGGAGAGTAAGATAATTTAGAGGTAACCATCAAGGCTAAGGAGTATAAGTTGAGATACAAGGAAAAAGCATAGAAAGGGTTCAGCCAAGATGATGACTTATATATGATGGAGTACATGCCCCTTAAAGCTGTCATGAATTTAATGTGCCATCAAGTTTTTTGGGCCCTCAATTGCTACATACATGAGCCTTAATTCAAGGTGCCTATCAAAGAGATTAAAATCACCAAGAAACTAGAAGAGAGGCATGATTACTAGCTCATGAATCTTAGGGATATGAACCCTATGAGGTTGGCTAATGCCCTCCTAAAAATAACCTCAAAAATGGTGTGGAAGAATATTATCAATGATGTTCATGATACCAGGTGGAAAGACATTGCTCTCAAAGAAGAAGAAGAGATAAAAGTGATGAATCTAAAACTCCACCAATTGGTTGAGTGCATTAAATAATTAGATCCATCCCTTTTGGATGGTGTTGATACTTTAGAAATGCAATATTTTGATAAGGTTTACACACTAGTAGAACAAATGATCCCCTAGATGAAGTTGACACTAGAGGAATAAGAAGACCCCAATGAAGCCATAAAAAGAGAGATAAAAAAAATATTGATGTGGTAGAATATTCACCAAGATGGAAGAGGGTGTAGAAGAAGCAAATGCCATATTTTAAAACTTCACCACTCAAACATTAGTCATTGATGTGCACCTTCAAAAGGGGAAAGAGGAGAAGGATGCTTTGGTGAAACATGCATTTACTATGAGTAGGATAGAGAACATCCAAGTTATGGCATAAGTCAATATCTTAAGTGCCCACCTAAAAATCTAGGAGCAAGACCTAGAGGAACTCTTCCACACCTTTCAGACTAAGGCAAGTGAACAAGGGGATATTTTAGATGGCAAGGTGAGACAAGCAAAGGAAAGGATGGAAGCCTTTAGGAAAGAACTAGAGAACATGGACATGCTCACACTTGAGGATAAATCAATAGAAGTAGAAGGCACCTGTAAATAAATCAAGCTCACCATTCAGGGATTTAAAAACTTCAAGGCATAACTGCAGTAAAGTGTGCTCAAATTTTGCATAACAAAGACACTGAAGGACTAGTCTGAGGGCAAACTAGTAATTTTTTATGGGGTAATATTGGGTCCCTTTTTGTGCTAATTAGTGGATCATGCCAACTCAAAAAATCTTAGTGTGAGGTGATCATTGGTGATGATTGTTCTTTTTTTACTTTTGGTGCCAACTAGGAGGATACTCATCGATCCTGCACTAGTTAGCAGGCAATTGCTTAGTGTTTGGGTTTTATGGAGAATCTCATTGTGTGCTTACATGTGGTAGTTAGAGAGCATAGGTGTCAAAGTATTATATATAGTGGCATAATGACCCCTAGTGATAGCTCAACACCTGATGTGCACCCTTTCAACTTGGCAAAAAGATGTTCTTCCACTTATAAAAATGAGCTTAAACCTAAAGAAGGGGGTGACATTAATGTAATGAATCTCTGATAAAATTGAGGGACACCATTAGTATATTATAATCAATATGAATTATGTTAATAATTTTAAATGTATAACCCAAGCTCACTTTTGACTCACTGGGCATGAGTAGTTTCAAAGATGAGCACATGTTCTATTTTCATGTTATGAACTTTGTATATTAAAACTATGAATTAATGAAGAATGTTATTGAGAATAATTGAGTGTTGATCTTATCTAGATGGTTACAACATTTTTTCATGTTTACAACTAAATCTAATAGTTATAATAGTATAATTTATATATATTAACATGTTGCCTTATGAATGTTTTTCCCTCGACATCAATCGCATCTTTGTTTAACATAACAAACCCTCAATAGGCTACAAATTATCCCAAGTGTTGAGGTAGGCATGTGCTTGAGCCTTGACCCCTGCATCTAGGGTGTTAGCTGGATGAATAAGCCTCTAAATATGAGATATTCCCCTATTTCACTAAGTGTGTGAATGGAACTTTACTTACTAACTAAAAGACTTACACCCATATAAAAATAGAACTAGTCTAATACCAGCTTGTATCACCATGGCCAAAACTAGTCCCCTTGAATAGGCTTGTGCCTATTGATATTACCCAAAATAGCCTTGTAACCATAAACTATCTAAGATAATTTTTCCAATGACTAAGTCTCATCAAGACTAAGGTTTATCCATGTTTCAACTAGCCCAATGTAGCCCTTGGTCCCTTCACTGATGCATTTTAGGTAAACACACAAGGCTTATTCCTTGTGTGAAATTGATGCCAACATAATAGTGATTTCAAATGTTATGTGACATAGATATTTACTATGCTTTCTCCTATATATACCAAGGATAAAACTAACTTGGATTGGTTTCTAAGTGCATGACTAGGAACATAAGCTAAACAAGGAGACTTTTCTACAACACCCAATCAGTATCCTACTAACATCTTCTCACTTTGTCATTTTCAATCTAGCAATCCAATCATCTTGATTATTCATAACTAACACCCATCCAATATTCATCTTACTAGTTTTAATCTATGCAACCATAAAAAACCTAATCCTTTTGCTAGCTTGAAAACTAGGCATTATTGATAAATCATTAACACTTATTATATTATCAGTCTAAAATCTGATGCTAGTCATAGATCATATCATTCACATTTCATCCATCTCACATTCATAATTACTTTTCATACTAGCTTGATCATTTGGAATTATTTTGTTAAAGATAAAAAATATTTAATCCTTAGTCTACCTTCATATTGGCCCCACTTTATCATCCATATTTTATCATATATCCCTATGGATTTGGACCTTGTTCTCGTAGATCAATACATCTTAGCCAATAAGGATGACATAATTTTATGAGAACTAAAAATGGGTGCTCACCTACCTTCTAACCTCGATCCCATTCACACCAAACCCACATCCCATATCCTTCCCAATCCACAACCCTCTAGCTCATTTGAATCAATATCATCATTCCTTATAGAAGTTACCCTAATTAATCAATATATCAAAAATCACAAAACAAATTCCTCTTACGACTATTAAAGTTGGGTGCCCACCTTCCCAATGATTTTGAGCCCAAAATCTTAAAGTCACCTCCTAATTAAGTCCCTACTCAATCCTCATCCCCATCCCATTCCATTCCACTATCCACTAGTCCTCCTCATAGTCATGACCTTCCCCAATCACAAATTTCCTTGTTTAATAAGTATCTTGATGAAAACCTATAAGAAATATTTTTGTGGATCCATGAAATGGGTGTCTAATTTCCCAAAGGTCTTGACCCCATTAAACTCACCTTACCCCTAGTCCATACCCACCCATAGATAAATACTCCTTCCACTTGTCATAGCCAATCATCTACCCCTTCTTACACTAGAAAAGGAAATCTTATCTTGGCCACCTCATACAACCAATCATGGTAATGATGATCTAATATAAAATCCAATGCTTCTACATTTAATTCATAAAGTGAAGTGGGTCCTTATACTTCCTTTCCTATGTCCTTATGATCCCTTTTCAAACAACTTGTTGTAGCTAAAATGATTGTCTATCCATACATATGACATCTTCATCCCACCAAGCTTAAGCCATCTGGGTATAAAGCTAATCAATACTATGTATATCATTGAACCTTGGGGCATACCATTAATTGATGTTATAATTTCCAAACCTATGTTTAATATCTCATTGATCATGGTGACATAAAAATTGAGGATGAACTAGATGAGTCTATATCCTTGGGTGAACATGAAGAGGAATGCCAAGATTCTATTCCTAATCATGATCAAGACCCTCCCTCCCCAAGCCAAGTTTAAGATACCACATCCCTCTTCGATGATCCCCTATCTTTGACAAATTCTCCATAAAAGCCAAGTTTATTCCTCATAATTCTAATCCTCCCTTCTCACATAATTATTTCCATGGGCCTATATTTGATCAATACATTATTCCTCCATCATATTCCTCTCATCCATCTTATCAAAGACCCCATATTGAGAAGCCACTTTCATACAATCACTCTTCTACTAGAAGTATCACCTCTTATTCATTGGAATCAACATCAGAGCCAATACAAGTTTTATCTACATATGCACCATGTTTAACACCTATATTTGTATCAAATTCCTCATCAAGGACATCATCCCTCATAAATATTATAACAAATGATGATAATGCCTACTATTTTAAAGATACCCACAATTTGGATGATAAATAGTCACTAGGCATATCTTTTAATCCCAATCAAGATGATGAAGTCATAAATAAGTTTTTACAAACTCTATCTATTGAAGATTTTAAGAGTGGATCTGATCCTACCTCAGATGCATGTCTTTTAAAAAGTCTTAGTGATCCTTTTGAGATTATTAAGGACACCTCTCCAATGTTAAGGTTAGGGATCCTAATGAACTTTATGAGGACCATGCTACCACTTATCCCCTTAATCCAACACATGATATTAATCATCCACCTCACCTCCATAATACCTTTATCCCACTTCATGAAGGAAATTAATAGGAATATGCATCATTGGATTCCCCTCTACATTCAACATCATGTCCATAAATACAATAGTCTAAGACCATATTCCATAAGCCATAAATCATGATCAAATCATCTTTGATTCCATACATCAAAATCAAGAAAATTCAAATCATCGACATAATCAGGAAATGTATTCTCCTAGTGAAGCCCAAAATCAGGCACTAGGGGAATGTTAAAGTCAAAATAATAATCATCTATCAAGTCAAAAATCAATAACCTCTGATGAAGCCCATAATACATCACTAGGGGGCAATTAAAGTTAAACCCAATTAGAAAATTAGAAGAATGTCAAAATCAATAATCATATGGCCAATCATACTCTTAATGTCTAGATCAAATAATCAATAAATCAAAATGTCTTAGATCCCTTAATCTCATGACACCAATCTAAAGAATCCCCTATACCATATCTAATGGTGTATGCAACTATCAAACACCATTTCCACTCCCCATCCTATCATATCAACCATCTTAATCATATCCCTCATTCACATATTATATCCCTAGGCCTCACAATCATGACATGCTCCCATCCATACCATATCTACAATATATAGGTAGTATTGTCCCTTGTAAGGGGTACATAGACACCTGGTTAAAACATATAGAGGATGTTAAATCAAGAGTCAATAAAAAATAACAAGCTTTAATACATCTAGGAGTAGTGACATGATCCTAACATCATATATCTCTAGAACATGTATTTATTGAAGATCCAAATAGTATAGGCAATCTAGACTTATCCAATAAAATGAGATGCCATCCAAAAAAAATCATTTGTCCAATGGTGTAAACTATTCTTTTAGCACCTTGAGCAAGTACCATGATGAAAAGTAGTTTTTGGCATCATGGTAAAATAATATATTATCCATATTATACCTCAACACTTGGAGGAAACATCCATCCATTTCATATCCCTTGTCAATCCCCTCCATGTCATCCATGTCTATATTATCCCTATGTCTATTGTAATAATCATTGCTTTCTAGTATTGACCTTTGTAAGGATGAGAAAGGTGTCTTGAAAAATGTTTTATAATCATCTTGGCTATCCTCCAATGGACACTCGAGTCCATACACATCTATTTCCTTCATGATGTGGTCATTGGCAATCCCTAGTCCATTGTTCCTTGGTCATTATCCCCTTTTTTGCATCATCCTCATCCTTTTGTCATCCCATTAATCATTCTATCCATCCTCATCCTAGTTTTTAGGCTTGGTATTCCACTTGCTATTAACCCCATTTGTATAGTGTATATATATTCCAAAAATCCCTAAAAATTGAAATATTCCAAAAAATCTAAAAATCATAAAATTTGAAAATGCCAAAAATAGTCCATGGTGTATTATCTTATGAATTTTAACCTAGTCTCATCCATATATATGAATTTCATCTTTGAAAATCATGTCATCTATCCTCATATTCTAAACTAGTCCATATCTAAGCTAACATTGACCTAGTCTCACTTTCACCTGCTCAATCTTATGTCCTCATCCAAATCCTCCTTATACTAATCCTAATCTATGTCCACATCCATATCCTTACCTAAGTCCTAATCCAAATCCAAATCCAAATCCAATTCTATATTAAATCACATCATGATCATTCCTAGTTCATCATTAGATGAGACACAATGACACTACATATAGATAATTATGTGAGATACTTGTATGCTCTATATTATTTGACTTAGTTGAATCATATATATATATATATATATATATATATATATATATATATATATATATATATATATGTATATAATTTGTTTGTCTTATGTTTTCTTTTCATCATGTCTCTTTTTTTCTATTAGACAATGAACAAGGATGTTATGAGGCCATAAAATCTACAATTATGCTCCTATGCGCCCTTAATGATTTAGAGTTTTCTATTTTCCCATGTAATTTAGCATAATGTCCTCTTGGTCTTACTAAGATCATGGGGAATCCTACCAAGTGCCATACTTATTGGATTATTTAGACTATGATGATCCTTATGATAGTTGTGATGGATTGATCATCTACACTTTCATCATTTAACTCATTAACTAATCATCCCTATTTCTCATCACTGATATAATCTTATTAATCCATCTGACTAACATCCAATCCTCTTATCCTCATCTCATAATTTGTGTCATATCCTCTAATCACTAACATTAACCTATAATTATTAATCATCATCATCATCATTGTCATTGTCATCATCATCGTCATCATCATCGTCATTGTCATCGTCGTCATCATCATCATCATCATCATCATCATCATCATCATCATCATCATCATCATCATCATCATCATCATCATCATCATCATCATCATCATCATCTTATAATTTATCAATAATCAAGTCATAACTACATCAGCCTAAGGTCTCCTAAGACTATATAGGTAGATCTTAGTCACATAACATGTCTAAGGTCAGCTTGGCCACTCTTTCCTCATCATCCATCATTTCATCCCTCTTGAGTCCTACATCAATCAAATCTTTGAGCTATGCTACCCATCATTAATTAATTAATATATTAATCAATCACCATCCTCATAATCATCTCCCTAATATATTTCATCAATCTATTTCACCTATCAATTAGGCCTACCAAGTCACAACTTCCATTTTTTCATCCATCATACTTGATTATTCAATTTATCATATATTTATCCCTTGAATGTGGGAATAATTACTTTACCATCATATTATGGATCATTAAGTTAACACAATGTAGCCTATTGGTCACTCGATCACATCATTCTTATTTTTCATCATACCACTCACCTTTAACTTTGAGCTATACCCATCATTATCTTATCCAATCATCATCTTATCCTAGCCTCTTGCTCTCCCTTGCATGCATATTTGCTTGGGATACATTGAAATCTTATGGAATTTTAATTATATAATAATTATGTTATGGTTGATTCTTCTTTGGGATTTTTTAACAATCATGACTTAGTCATATCTATTCTTTGTGCATTATTTGGGAATCTTGAATTCCCATGACCCACCTAACCACCTACTAAGCCTATTACTATGCTTCCTCCACTACTAGTCCCTAATAACTCACTTAATCCCTATCTAATCCCATACCTAATCCTCATTAACCCCTCTTAATGGATTCTAGAATTCTCCAATTCTATAATCCTCTTTATTCTCACCCTTCCTATTTAGAAGCCTCTAAATCTATAGGCTTCCAAGTAATTTTTAATTCCTTTTAATCCTTCCCTCCACATTATATTTAAAAAACTCATTCCTCCATGGAAAACTAACTACAAACCAACTTGAATTCTCATGCCATATCCATGCTAAAGGAGCAATCATGAGAGTAATCCATAATATTTCCATGACAATCTACTCTTTGAATCCATCATCAACATCCATGATAAAAAAAATCTTAATGTCAAAATTCTACATCTAAGGTAATCTCAATCCAATATTCTTGTTTTCATATCTTTTTAATTATGGTTTAGAGTAATTAGCTTTAGGATTATAATGTTGGTTTGAATTGTGAATTAATCTAATTGCATTTGATCCTAATGGATCTAAATCTTACTTAGGTAATTGGATATTTTGGGTTTTAAATTACATGTTTATGTGTAGTTTAATCTAAATAAATCAAAATTATTACTATATTATGATGCCACTAGATCATAATGTGCTCCCAGATCTAGATCTGTAGTAATAATGATGGACCCAGGCTCACTACTCCCATATATGCTCTCAAGTATAGCTTTTGGTATAAATGGGCCAATACCACAAGCCCCCATGAAAACATTTTAAAGTTTTGAACCATATTTTCTACTACATCCCCCAGGTCTAGGTGAAACCACTTCCCACTCTTGTTTGGTAGGAGTATGCCAATAGAAAGAGACATGAATACAAAGGTCAACCAATCAATAGTCCCCTCTTGGAGGCACCTATTGATATCCACACGTCTATCACATACACCCACACACAACCTTCTTGCTAGTGTATATAAGGTAACACTAAGTATATGGGATATATAATAAATCCTATCTCCATGCATTGATAGATGGAAAATTTGGTAAACATCCTCAAGAATCATTATCATCTCTTATATAACAAAGTGAAACATACTAGTCTCTAAATTCCATCACTCTACCAATAATGTGATCAGAGCCCAATCAATACATACCATCGACATCATTGTGATATAGTGTAGTTTTATCATCTCTAACACTCTATAATTTACATACATTAAGAGGTATATCTCATGTAGTACCTTAGGTTATCATAGCCATGAATTCATCACACCTAATTCCTCTTATACCAATCATCATAAACCTATCACTACCTCCATCATAGATTCACTCCCTTATTCATACTCATAAACTTAAACTAGTCCTCTTCAACCTATTCCATCTCCCACCCTTGGGTTTCACCTAAATTATCACCATCCCTCTTAAACCTCATCCATCCTAATATTTCTAAAAACCCCCATCCTAACCCATCTTAACTTACCTCACTTACTAACTAACCCTGTCAACCAACTTCATCATTAAACCCCCCTAATCATTAATCCTAAGTACCTTCATCTGATATACCCTAATCATCTCTAACACTAATCTATCCTAATTTACCTAAACCTAAGTCAACTAAATATGTATCTATATAACATATAACACCCCTTAGCCTACCCATCCCTTAACTATTTTTCCTAAGTATGGAAAAACCATAACTTGTGGGTTTGACCTAACTCATTATATTGGCAAAACCACCACTTGTGTCTTAAAATTTTGCATAACCACACAATTACACAAAACCTTGATTATTTAACTCATGATTTTACATCATAAGTCTATACTTGAGATATTGCAATACCATAGCTCCAAATGTATAGTATTACAATACCAAATATTTAGCCTTGTAGTATTATAATACCACCCCTTTCCTTTATAAAACTACAAATCATGATTGAGGGTATTTCCCTCAGTCATGGTATTGGACTCACAACATGCACAACTCAAATTTATGGGGAAAAGACAAAAAATTAATGAAAATTTTTAAAAAATTATAATATTAAGGTTGCTTACTCATCAGTGGTCTAACCTCTATAGGTTTCTAGAATTCCTAGACCTTTCATCACAATGGGAAGCTCAAGGTAGTCGGTCCATGGTTTTAGCTTAGAGTCAATTTTTCACTAAGGATAAAAAGTTAAAATGAATTTATTTTTACTATTTTTTCCTTTTAGTCTCCCACCCCTCTTTCACCCCCCTTAACCCCTAACAGTCCTTTTCTAACAACCTTGACACATCTAAATCTCATTACATCCTTTGAATATCCCAATCAATTATTCATTATCATCCCTAAAGTTATATAGGGAATATATTTTCCATTTCCCCCCTATCCAACCTAATACCACATCAAAACTACATTGGCTTGAGGTCTCTCAAGACTATGTAGGCAACACCTAATCACCATTTTGTACCTAGGGATATTTTGACCACTATTAATCCCTTGTCCCTATCCCATCACTAGACTCATCACTCAATAATAACACATCCTTTCAAAATATATATCTTATATAATGTGGCTCCTTATCCTCAATCAACAAATTTTATCTCCATTATCTCTCTTTAATCCCTCCTTAACATGTGTCCTTGATATGGGACTTATCTTAGGCTTATATCCATTTCATCTCTTTCATTTCTCAGATAATGTCTCTGTCCCAAGAAATTAGTCTTATCAATCAAATTCCTTTATAGACATTGGTTATTTGTCTAGAACCCATATTACACCTGAGCTACTTATCCCCTTGTATCTAAAATTGGGACATCTAAACCATAGATATATCATTCCTTGGGGCATCCCAACCCCATTTTATCATCCAGGTCTTATCCCTCCCTTAGGACTTCTGTTCAAGTGACTATCTAGGTCAGTTCTTCTGTACATGTCCCCTTGAGGGGTATCATAATTACTAATATCACTTCCACTAACATCATATACTACAATTCATTCATGTGATGGTTTTTATTTGAAATACCATTACTCATTCCACTTTTCTCCACTCACAATGCCCTTTCAAAGAGGGGCAAAATATATGCACCTAAATTTGTTTGCTTTATTTAACATCACTAATATTACTATTAGTTGACACTAATTATGCTTATCTAATTTATCTCATCTAATCCCATCCTAAAATCGCCCCTTTCTAATCATTTATCTCATATCCCTCATCGATATTTCTTCATTCGCTAACTATAGTCTTATCCCACTTCTTTATTAATTCCCCTATTCCCCACTTATCCATTATTTGGGAATTTTAAATTGCCGTGACCCACCTAACCACCTACTAATCCTATTCTTACAAATCAGTCACCTAATACCTATCTAATCCCATACCTAATCTTCATTAACCCCTCCTAATGGATTCTAGAATTTTTCAATTTTAGAATCCTCTCTATTCTCACCCTTCCTCTCTAAAAGCCACTAAATCTAGAGGCTTACAAGGAATTTTTAATTCCTTTTAATAATTCCCTCCATATTTTATTTGAACAACTCATTCTTCCATGGAAAAATAACTAAAAACTAACTTGAATTCTCATTTCATATCCATGCTAAAGGAGCAATCAAGAGAGGAATCCATAATAAGTCTATGCTAATCTAATTCCTTGAATCCATGATCAAAATCCATGATCAATCAATCATAATGTAAAAATTCTGAGTCTAAGGTAATCTCAATCCAATGTTATTATTTTCATATCTATTTAATCATGGTTTTGATCAATTAGCTTTAGGATTAAAATGTTGGTTTGAATTGTGCATTCATCTAGTTGCATTTGATCCTAATGGCTCTAGATATTACTTAGGTATTTGGACATATTGGGTTTTAAATTGCATGTTTATGTGTACTTTAATCTAAATAACTTAAAATTCTTGCTAAAAAAACATCCTAGGGGGTAGTTCATTCAAACCCCTTTCATTGAGACATATTCTATCCTCCTCTATCTACAACCTTTCATGCAGTATACTTGATTATGTTTTGATTTGGTTATAGGTGAAGATTCACTATTTTAGCATGGATTAAGGATATAAAACACAAATTTATGATCGTAATGATCCCCAAAAACATTGAGGAGTACCAAATATTTGGATTCTTGATATGGATGTGGATAAAGAGTGATGATAATATGTGTGGTGATAATGGAGTATATATAGAGACTAAGAATGAAGTGATAATCTTATAATGATGGTGAATGGAAATAACAAAGTTATGAACATGGAATGAAACATGAGGGAGTGGAATGGCTCATGAAACCATACTCAAAATAGTCTAAAAGGACTCTAGACATCTCTATGCATATGTTTTAATAGGATATACCATTTTTAAGGTTATTTATGAAACATACATAGTGAAAAGAAAAACCTAGGATTTTCCAAATAACCTTAACATATGCTAAATTACCTTAACATATGCTAAATGAGATGGTGAGGGTGTTGAGGAAATATTTATGGTTGACAAGCTGTGAGACCTTGAGGACACTTTGGGATACCTAAAATAAGGACACATGATCATGAATTAAACATCTCATACAATATCTTACTATGCTTTGACAACTTTAATCAACCATTGATTCATACACTATCTTCAACTTTGCCCTTAGACTATAGATTTGGTAGTTTATGTCTTATTTAGACCTATAACCTCACACATGTGAGATGAGGTTGGATAATGTTGTGGAAAATTGGTTCAAAATCTTAACAAGCTCTATAACCTTCCATTTTTGTGAGTGCCCTACCTTATTAAAGATTGTTCATAAAAGAGAGAGAACCAAATTGAGAAAAAATACCCAAATATGAAAGTTATCTAGGATCCTATCCTTTGCCCAAAATTTTAGATCTTAATATTCTCTCTCATGGTCATACCATCTACAAACCTAAAGGGCTCTACTAAGCTACAAAGGAGCTTAATGAATAAAGTGGATAAGTTTTGAGTTTGTATGGAATCATTAGATCATGAAAATTAACCAAGATACCTAAAAATAACCCACCTAAAATCCCCTTACCTCCCTTATATGGAACTATCCATACATGTCTATACACTCTATAAGAAACACATGAAAACATCATTTTTCTTGAATTTTCTCTAGATTTCAAGCTTTGAACCACCATAAAAGGATGAAGAGAGGAATAATGAGTTAAATAACCTTTTAAGCTTAGTACTAAAATAGGAGGAGCTGAAGAGCCATGTTTTTTACCATGTGTAGGACCCATTTGGCTATTGGGAGGTGAATTTGAGTCTTAAAAAAAGGCTTTTATGGTGTGAACACCTAGTGGTGACTTAGGGACCCTTTTTTAAAACCTCTCTAATAATGAAATAATTGTAAATGGAAAGATTTTATAAGATATATTCACTCATATGAGGAATTTAAGGGTCTTGAAAGAGCTTCTAAGGGTGAATTAAGGTGTAAATTGGGTTTGGATGAGTATATCATGAATAATGACCTTAAAAATCCATTATACATAAACATTACCATGACTAATATCACATCACCAAAGAAAATTAAGGCAACCATTACATAATGGATTCACAATTAGGCTTAAACACATACTACAACACCCTTGATAGGATTAAAGAGGTCTAAGACAAAGTCATTGAAGACATCATCATGTAAGAAGACTCACCATGTGTAGGATTAGGTGAGTCTCATGAAATTTATTTAGTTATAGGGGCTAGAATTTGGCCTTGGGAGGCAAAATTATGAACCTTTCTAATGACTCACAAGGGTTGATCAACCTGCTAGTCAATGGAATGCACTCATTATTTTATGACAATGATGACTAAAACATGACTCATGACTTGAAAGACCACCTTGTTAGACTACTAAAGATTTTTAGTACTTTGTGACAACTATAGGACTACAAAAAACTAATAAGACACAATAAATATAAAAAAATAAACATACCTAAGCCCAAGAAACACACAACAAAGACACCGAAACAACTAAGGGGACAAACTATAAACATGTGATAACCACTTATTGAAATAAGATAAAAATATCTATACATAACTAACCTAAGATTAACTTATTTCCTTTGGGATCAAATGGAAATATTCTTCGATCACTATATTACCATGAGGTTTGATTTCCATGTCTTAATTTGAATCCAACCAAGCATTGCTCACTATATAAGGACTCCCACTTATAACTAGTAAATTAGCATGTTCATGGCCTCTTGAAAAAGTAGTTGGACTTTCTTGTTCTGCCCCTAGGTGCATGGGTTGGTTAGGTTAGTCCAACACCCAATCAAACTCATTCTAAATCTACCATCCTTGCATGAACAATCTAATTTCTACCTCAGTCATAAGCTACTCTTGATCATGTTAGATAGTTTGACATTTCCCTTGTGTTATGGCTGTAAAGCTAGATTATAAGAGAGTTACATCTAATTTCATGGATTTTTTAGGCTAGTTGGGTTTAGTTCCATATTCCAAGAGTGAAGAGACATCTAACAATGGGGTTAGGAATCGATAAACTTTCTTAAAAATATCAAATAAGTCATATCTTGATAAGATAGTTTATTGGAATGTGCTTAGAGGGGTGATTACTTCTTTCTTGATGGAACTGCTTCCCCCAATCTAAATTGAATCACCTTAAAGTAAAGAGTAGTCTAAGTTGATTATGTCAAACAAGTCCATTGATTGGTTCTCACTTATCTCAAGTGTGATTTGACTCTCTTCAAGTTAAATAGTAGAAGGTGCATGAACATGCACACCGTAGTTTAAAATGTCACCTTCTTGATCATGATCATGGGGATATAAGTAATTCTATACTATCTATGATTGGCCATTTTTAGTTTCTTAATACTTAACAACAACTTGATGATTTTGTATGCTCTCAAAGTTACCTTATTCATCATCTTCATTGGTTAGCCTACACTTATCTATTTCAACTACTACAAGTTATTGAGGACTATCATGATGAATGGAAACCACCATGTGACCAAAGAATTCTTGGGAATAATCCTCCTATTTCTCAATTGGAGCATCTTCCTCTTGAAACTTATATTGCACCCAAGCAATTTCTTGGATTTTATCCTCTTTTTCATTATGAAAGACTGATTCACACCTATCTTTAGTAAGGGGTTTTCCAATGATGATTTCCTCTTCTTGATCACTCAAATCACTCTCATATTCTATCACTATAGATAGATTTTATTCACTTGTCTCACAAAGAAGAGGCTCCTTCTCAAGAGATGGCATGGTGGATCCTTGAAATATTTCAAGAAGGTGAGTCAAATCCAATAGTGTTTTAGATACTTTATCAAGCTCATTGAGCTTCTCACCTTTGACAACCATAACCTCATATTTCTATTACATTTTATTTTGATATATTTACATGAGGGATATGTATTAGACACTTAAGGAGGGAGGGGGTAGGGATTGAATGTTCATAGGATTACATTCCACTTTAACACTTTGATTTAAGCTTGAATGCTCTTCTCTCTCCCTTAACTACTGCACTTGTTTCCAAGTTGGAAACTTGGGTTTAGGAGACTCTTGCATTATATGTATTGTATCTTGGGTCATGAAGGGAGGAAATTCATGATGGGATGGAATTAAAATCTAAGGATATTGGAATGGGGTATTAAGAGGTGAAAACTCATGAATTTCTTTGTATTTCTCTTAATTTTTGCTCATTTCTTAATTTTGGAAGAAGATAAGAAACTAGTAATAAGGGTGTGGTAGAAATTCCTCGTTGGTAATGCATGTATAATCTAGATGAAGATGGAGAAATTCTATTTGTCTTGGAAGGGATAACTTTTAGATAAGAAATCACTAACAAAGGGGTTATTAGCAAGATAGTTGGGTGGACCGCCTAGCATGAGCTAGATCCAAGAAGTATAAGCTTACTAGGAGGCTATCAATCCATTCTTAATAACAATTAAGTTGAAAATGATAAAATTAAGGTACTAACATAAAGTAAATGAAATGAAATATAAAAATAAAGTAGAATTATTATTAAAAAAATGACTAAATATAGCAAAAGAGGGTCAATACTCATGTTAAAGTGGGTGAAGTTAGGTTTAAGAACAAATAAGAACATAGAAAGTTAGGTTTAGTTTGGGTTAAGGGGATGAAAATAAATTGATATAATTTTTTTCCATAGTGACCATCGATGATTAGGTGAACCATGGGTGGTTAAGCTAATCATTGGTGGTTGGGTAACCATCGGTGGTTGAGGTGACCGTTAGTAGTTATGCTAACCATTGATAGTTGCCTATGGATTTTAGAAGGTACTCAAAAAAAACTTGTAGAATGGGTGAATGGTTTGATAATGGTTCTTTTAAGGATCTAAAACATGGTATAGATAAGTCTGATCAGGTCAGGGGGGTTAGTAATCTAATGAAACAAAGAACGAGTAGATTATACCTGTAGCTTACTAGTTGGCTAATGGTTGAAGGCTGGGGCAACTTCTCTAGAGTAAAATTAATTTGGATTCAAAAGCAAATTCAATAGAGGTTTAAGTCTCTTTTTCTATTGTTGAGTTGTTGAAGGAAGATGATATGATAGAAGACTTGAATACTTATATGAAATAAGATTTGATATCTTAAACATGGATCTTTTTCACCTCCTACTCCCCTCCTTTTATAGGAAAAGAGAAATAGAGGATGGAAGGTTACATAGAGGGTGAGGTTACTGATTTTGATGCTTGGGAGTTTGTTAGCACTGCATAAGGTGAATATATTAAATTGTGCCTCATTATCTCGTACATAGTTGGTGATGTGTTTAAGAAGGTGGGGACTTGATCATCAATAGTCAAGATAATTTTTGATGGTTAAGCTAACCATCGATGGTCAAGTGTATGAAGGAAAAGGGGTCAAGAAAAGAGGTCAAAAAGGTTTAGTTAAATTTTTGTTTAATAAATTGATGAATTTAGTTAACTAGGTAGTTAACTAGACTTAGGGTTTGATAGGGTCAAGAAAGGTTCCAATAAATTTTGACATCTAGTATGGTTTTCTAGTGTCTATATTTTGTCCTGTTTTATTATGTGGCTTTGAATTAACAATCTACAAAACAAAAATGGATTGCTTGGTTGAAGGTCTATTTTTTGTAAGTATGGAAGGAGGTGTTTCCCCTCAAACTAGGAAATGATGAGGTGAAACCAAAATTGAGTCAAGATTTGAAAAGTGGTATATGGTGAGTCAAGAAGTTGGTGATAAAAATGTGGGCTTGGGTATTTGAGATGTAAATATGCACAAAAAATATGACTAAGTGTGATATTCAATATCATTCAAAATTTAAGATTTCCAATGTTGGTAAAAATAAGGTCAGTTTTACAAGGACAAGTGATAGGGTAATCGGTCCATAACATTGGTCATAGTTGATCAAGTGAATCTATAAGTCTTCTAGATAGGGTTGGTGGTTTTTTAGGAATTTAAGGTAATAAGTACTCCCTTGAAAAACATAAATGGTTTGGTCATGCATGAGGTGGTGCAAAATGAAAATGGTCAATATGGCAAGGTTGGTTAGTATGGTTAAAAATACTAATCAGAGTCATCATAAAACATGTGAGTGTTTAGGTCAAAAATGGCCAATGTCAAGGTGGACATGGTCAAATGTTGGGTGAATAAGGGTAATCTCCAAAATTTTAAGTTGTGGTTTAGGGGAGATTAGGTGAAAGGGTAATCTCCAAAAATTTGTACTCAGGTGTGGGTACTTAATTTTTTTAAAATGTGATACCTTGACTGTCAATGGTTAGGGTTTCCAAGGTCAACCATCGATAGTCACCCTAACTAATGATAGTCAAGGTGGAACCCTAAATGGTCAAAAAATAAAAAGTGAAAATGAAATTTCATTTTCATTATTTACTATTTGACTTTTGAGTGTTCCATATGGTCTAACAAGCTAGTGATTTTGGCATTTTTGTTGAGAGAGTTGACTTAGTGTTCAACTAAGGTGAAGGTTATTTATTGGTGAGAGGCATGTGTTGAGGTGATCTATAGGGCCTAGTGATGTAGGGTGGATGAGGGCATGGTTGATTAGTAGGGCATGGTCTCTATCCTTGAAAGTTATTGAAGAATGAGGTAGGTGATGTTTTGAAATTATTAGTTAGTTGATTTGGTCTATTATTTTGTTAAATTGGAGATTTTTTGATGGATTTAGGAGGTTTTAGAAAGTTTGACATAGTTCAGGTTTTGATAAGAATCAAGAAAATTAGTTGGTAAAATAGAAATTTAAAGGAGGTTTTAGTTTGGGGATAGGTGATAAGCTAGTTTTAGGTAGTTCAGTTATTGAATGTGGTTATTTTGTTGAGTTTTTGGGAAAATAAGCTAGGTATTTTAGCATCAGTAATCACACATAGTGACCATCAATGGTTAGACCCAATCGTCGATAGTTAAACATGACTATTGGTGGTCAACCATCGAAGGAGGAAGTTCACATGACCATTGATGATTGTAAGGACCGTTGATGGTTGAGTATTTAGGGAAGGTAAGTTTCAAATGTTTTGAAATGTTGAAAATGGGTTAGGGGTAGTTAAAATAACTAGGTAGGATAGGGCATGTTACAACAATTAATGTTTTAAAAAGGTTGTTGTGTATAGCTAGATGTTAGTTTTTTTGGATTTAAGTAGGTTGTAGGAAAATTTTATGGGCTTAGAGATAGGTGTTTTTTGGTAAAAACATGATGCATTTGGTTTGATATGTTTAAGTAGGTCTTGAAATAAGTGGATATTAGTGGTTGTAGGTTGATAAAAAAAGTTGGTGATAGGTGGGTCTAGGTAGAATGATTAAAAATAAAGTGTGTGAGCTAACTTGATCATTTTATAAGAATGAGACCAAATCCAGATGAGGGATCAAGTTCTTAGGATCTTTGTGGAGATCTGTGATAAAATGATTGTGGATGAGTGGATGCATATGGAGGAGGTCAGCCTTAGAGCCATAGTTCACTATCAACACCTATCATATGATGTAGCTATGATCATGGCCTTAACCAAGAGATGAGACTCAATTATGAACACATTTTTGTTGCTGACAAGAGAGATGACCATCCTACTAGAGGATGTGCATAGGATTACATGGATACCCATTCAAGGTGAGCTAATTTACCACATTGAGAGTGAGGAGAGGGATTACCATACAGAGCTATTATATGGTGAGGATTAGGTACATTCCAAGTGGTATTCATATAGAGATGAGACTTGATCATGAACACATTTTTTTTACTGACAAGAGAGATGACCATCTTACTAGAGGATGTGCATAGGATTACATGGCTGCCTATTCAGGGAGAGCTAATTTACCACTTTGAGAGTGAGGAGAGGGATTACTATATAGATCTATTATATGGTAAGGATTGGGTCCATTCCAAGTGACATTCTAGTAGTTTTAGCTATAGGCAATTATACTATAGGGCTCTAGAAGATTGATGTTTGATGACTATGATGATGATGATGGCAGTGTCCTATTTTAAGTTGCATAATCTGAGTAGTGGATAATTTACTTATCTACTATTGGGAGTGTTGGTAGAGATTTTACTGGGCATGACAGTATTTAAGTGGGATCCTATTTGTTGGTCTAAATTTATAGGGAGTTCTGGGGATTCTAAGTTCACTGGTGATATGGTATTAGTGTTGGTTTTGTGCTCCATTACTAGGCATATGAGCACATCAAGGTGTTGAGGCCACTGGTCTACCATGGGATGGATACACCTAGGTACACTTCATAATGGGCTTTGTCTGATGGTGGGGAGATTATGAATTGATTAGAGTAAGTGGAGGTGCCAAAGACATTGACTAGTTTAGAGATGCCTTGGAGGGTTTGGTTGTAGGTGATGTGGTGTGGATGCCATATGTGGGTTGGCCTAGGTGGGCCCACTACAACTATCACACTCTATCTTTGTATATCTAGAGGTGGGTTTATGGGAGGCAAGATGGTTAGATTGAGCTCATCCCATTTGAGAGATTTTAGAGGTAGTATAGACTCATGCAAGGGATTCTGACTCCTTCTCAAAGGCACAAGAGATGCAAAGTTTTTACTTCCAAATCCATAACCATAAGATGTAGTACTAGATCATGAAGAGTTGCCAACTAGAGTAGTGATAGATGATGTTGGTTTTATTGATAGATATATAACATGGTATTAGACCCTATATGTAGTAGCTAATTTTGGGTGGGATGATGGGGGTGAATAGGGCATGGATGTGGATCTATTTGGGGCATAGGTGTAGGGTAGTGGTCAAGATGGATAGGGAATTATAGTACTAGTAATTTCACAAGCTCAAATGATAGGTTTATAGGGATAGATAGCCAAATTATAGGGATATATAATTTATAGGGTCAAGTTTCCACCTTGATAGGGGAGAGAGATTAGGTAAGGACCTCACTATGATTGGTGACTCAAGAGAGGGACACCCTGAGATAGAGGGTAGGAGTAGTGACAACACTAGTAGGAATGCCACCAAGGATGATTGCTATGACATAATACTTGGCCATGGCTAAGGAGTTGAGATATTATGAGGCCATAGTGTTATCAAAATGTCCATAGAAGCTAAGGTGGGGAAAGTATAGGACTAGTTTAGTAGGTAGACCAGTTATGGAGACTCCAAAGTAGTGGGAATCTACATTTGGAGGACATACAAGCATCCTAGGAGGATTGACACTAGATGGTAGTGCAGGTGTAGGAGGAGTAGGAGGGGCTACTCGTAGTGGTGCCCTAAGGGCATATTATTATAAGTTTTGATATGTTATATGTACCTAATTTTGATATCAACCTGTATGTTGATGATGTGAGATATACATGAGAGATAAATATATACATTATTACATGTATTATTTACTTTGATGGAAATGATGAATATGTTTTATGATGTTCATGATATATATATATATATATATATATATATATATATATATATATGATGTATGTTCATGTTTTATGGTTCATGTTTTTGATGTCTTATGCTTATGAGATGTGGACTCAGTAGCTTTAGGCATGTGATGATTTATAGATGATGTTTTGTTTGGTTATGGATAGGATGTTTATGATTATGAATGATTTTATTGAGGGTTATGCTCATGTGATTTATGATGTGATGTTATATAATGAATCATTATGATGTTATGGTAAATAGATAGGATGATAATATAGATAGATAAATATATGATGCATGATGTAGTTCATGACAATTTGATCATACTTTGATATATGATGTAGTGCATGGATATGGTTCATGATATTACGTTTATCATTGATATTTATTGTTCATGATCATGGAGAGGTGATGCGATTATGGTTAAGGATGTAATACACATACATAAAGTAAGTTAGATAACAAACTATATGTAGGAAAAATAAATGAGAATCATAAGACGTATGTCTACATGAACCAATGATAAGAGGGCAAAGAAAAATCATGATGCCTTTTCATTGGTAAAGACCTAACAAACCCAAATTTAGATTGGTTTAAGGAACATAATTCTTTTGGATGCTTCACATTAGTATGCTTTGGTTGATAAAAGAGTATATTGATCATATTGTGTTAAGTAAGCTCATAATCCCTTGATTAAAAGATGGTATAAAGTGGTGAAAGGTAAATAGATGGATAAGTAAGGTAACCTTATGTGGGTTAGTTTTCCCCTTATATAGGTGACCTAAGAACCAAATTAGATAGGTCCATGCTATAATTCTAGGTGTAGACTGATCAATGTGGGAATTCTACTAATGCTATATTTGAAACCTGATTACAACTTTCTTAGGATAACTTATTCTAATTTTTGATATAGGGTCATTTGTTTATCACTTTTATTTTTGATAGATTGTGAAGCTGATCGATGTAGGAAGCTTCAAATGATTGATTTTGATTCATTTGACTTAACCATCCTTCAAGGGAATGGTTTAAGTTTGAGTTTATATGTTTGATAGCTATCCTTTGAGGGAGCAATCTATCCTTTTAAGTAATTTAGTTTTTTGAGTAGCTATCCTTTAAGGGAATAGTTTACAATTCTAGAGATATATGACCCAAGTGGTATATTGGTATCCCCAATTGTTTTGATATGTTAAGTTTTAGACATGGAAAATTATAATTAGGCTTAGAGGTTTACCTTTATGAGGGCAAATTTTTTAGCAAAATAAGGTGAAAAGAGGGGTTTGAGAGACAAATGATCATGGGATTCCATCTGATTAAAAAACAATTATCCATGAGAACCATGACATGGGTAGAGCTATGGTACCCATGTTTAGGATTAGGCTATGACTATGATGGTTAATCACATGGTTCTATGTTGTAGTCGATTATATTCAAAGGGAGAGGGATAGGTAGGTGAAGGTGAAATTTTCATAAATTAAGGGATGAACTTAAGATAGACAATAAAATGAGTTTGATCCTTATTTAACAAAATAAATGACATAGATGCAAAGCATTAAGAAGTTTAGGTTCTAGTTTGCCTTTGAGAGAGGACAAATGATAAGTTCCTAATCCATACTTATGGGTTATAATGTAGGGTCTAAGCCAATTGAAATCAAACTTTCCTCTTTTGCTTTTATCCATAGTGGTTACATGTTAGTTTTCCTTTAGTATGAGATCTTTGATATTAAATTCTCATTATTTTAAGTGTTTTTATAATCATGATTGATTCATTCATGATAGACATGAAGATGGTTAAGTTCTAAGAGGTGATGTTCATCAAGTAACTCAAGTCATGCTAGATGTTCTTGATGATAGTCACTCTCCAAAATGATCTCCTATAAAGATATGCAAAGAGAGGGAATCTAGAATTTAAGAGGCAAGATTGACTCTACTCCAAAGATTAGAGAGAAAGGGGTAGTACCTATAGAGGTTTGAATGCTAGTGTGATAGGCCCATAAAGCAAAGGGAATGTGCAAGTGCTAATCTTGACTTGAATCATTGACTACTTTGGTCAACATTTTGTTAAGGGTTTTATTAGAGGCTTCTACCTATCTATTTTCTTGTGGACAATAAGGTGAAGAGAAGCTTAACTTAATTCTAAATGCATCATAGAGACATTGGACTTGTTATTAAACTATTTACCATTATTGGTGATGATTTATGGGGAACATCAAAATGACAAATGATATGGTGATTGATGAAGTTGACAATCTTATCAGCTTTAGTTGAGATGAGATGAATGGATTCCACCTACTTGGTAAAATATTCAATGGTGGTAATTATGGATTGGTGTCATTGTGAATAATGAGGGTTAATTTCCCCAATGAGATAAAGTCCCCATTATGAGAAGGGCTAATAATTATAGGCCATGGGTAGGTGCATGATATAAATTAGTGTGTTGTTAACATTTAAAACATTTCTTAAGATAATCATAGTAGTCCTAGTTGAGGGTGGGCCAATAGTATCTAAGGAAAAGGATGAATTTAGCGATAGCTAGGACACTAAAGTGTCCCCCATAGATTATGTCATGCATTTCCCTGATAGCATGGGAAGATTCATGACCAAAGCTATGTTTGTAAATGATTCCCCTTAGTATGGTATAATGAAATGTACTCTGAACAAAGGCTCTTTAAGCATTTATAGAGAAGTTGGGAGGAATGATGTTGAGGTTAAGGTAGTTGAAGGTTTGTTCATACCATATGTCAAATGAAGATTGCTCTACACTAAAAATGGTAGGAAGGTCAAAATGGATATAATAAGGTGTGATGAAATAGTGGATGGTAACAAAGAGTTTAGACTCAATAGGTTAAGATGGGATTTGGGAATCAAGTGAATCTATTGTATCCATGAACTTGTTGGTATATCATGGAATTGACTAGATAAGGTAATGATCGAATGATGCTAAGAGTAATTCTACAAGTTTTTTGTACTTTTTCAAGACATCATTTTTACATTGGTAGGATCTATTAACCTAGTTAACCACAAGTTAAGAATAACTAAAGACACTAATAGTCTTAATTTCCAAGGCTAGAGTGGTTTAGAGACCTATGATGAGGACTTCATACTCAGCCACATTGTTGGTACACTTAAAGTCAAGTTTAAAGGAAAGAGGAAGAGGTTAACCATCAATGGGAATGAGGATCACTCTGGCACCCCCACCATGATAGCATTTGGAGCCATCAAAGAACATGGTCATTTGGTAGGTGGGGTCCTCTTGAGAAAGAGTCACAATGGACTCATCAGGAAATGCAATAAGAAGTGGTTGGTTGTTTGGTAGAGAAGCTTCAATTAATTGGTCAATAATAACTTTACCTTTAAATGAATTATACTGGATGAACTCAAGGTCAAAATTAGCTAAGAGCATGAACCACTTAGCCATACACTAGTTTTGGTATGGTTTAGAGTGCATGTAATTGAGTGGTTCAATGTTAGAGATGACATAGGTTTTGTGATTTAGAAGGTAATGACAAACTTTGGAATCCACAAAAACTAAGGCAATGTAAAATTTCTCAGAATGGGTATACTAAGTCTCATACTCTATAAGCATTTGACTTATATAGTAGAAAACTTGCTCTTTATGTTATTCATCATGATGAGTGAGCATTTCACCTAAGGAATGGTTAGTGGAAGATATATAAAGGTAGAAGGGTTAGTCCTCTTTAGGTGGGGTAAGAATAGGTGGAGAAAGAAGGTATTCTTTGAGTGAATCAAAGGCTTGTTGGCAGTCCTTAGTCCACTTAAAATATGTGTCTTTCTTGAGAAGATAGTGAAAATGTTGACATCTATCAGATAACTAAGAGATGAAGTGATAGATGGATTGGATCTTCCCTTACAGGCTATAGAGTTACTTAAGGTGGGTTAGAGGAGACATCTCCAAAATTGATCTATTTTTGGTAGGGTCTACTTTGATTCCTTAAAGGGAGACAATAAATCCAAGAAAATTTCTAGAAAGGACCCCAAAAATACATTTTTTGGGGTTAAGTCTGACATGGAAATGGATTAGGCATTTATAGGCTAGGTGATCCTTATGATGTTTAGATTTACCAAAGAGATCATCCACATAGTCCTATATGATTTTATGGATTATTTCATGGAAGATGTAGGTCATCACATGTTGGTAAGTGGCTCTAGCATTCTTTAGATTGAAATGCATGACCCTATAGTAGAAGGTTCCCCATGGGGTGATGAAAGAAGTTTTATAATGATCTGTGGGGGTAATCAAGATTTGATTATATCCAAAGAAACTATCCATGAGAGATAACATCTCATGGCCAGCTATAAGATCAACAAGTTGGTCAATGTTAGGATAAAGAAAGTCATATTTTGGGTAAGTGAGGTTGAGGTCATGAAAGTCAATATAGATGCAAATTCCTCTTATGGGTTTGGTAATGAGAATGATGTTAGAAACCCATTGAGTATAATTGATGGGTTGGATGAAGTTGACAGACAAGAGGTATTGAAGCTCTTCTTTGACTAGAAGGATGATGTGAGGGTACATCTTATGAAGCTTTTACTAAATAATCTTAGTGTTAGGATGGGTGATAATGTTATGGAGGGATATATAAGGGTCAATCCTAGGCATATGTTGACATGACCAAAAAAATTCTATGCTTCAATCACAAAGGAAAGAAAGGTAATATTTTTGCTCTGTGAAATCTAAGGATTGACCAATCTTGATAATGCAATGGTTATCTTGAGTACCCAAGTTGACATTGATAGTGGATTAATTTAACATGGTTTGGTTCTTAGGAAGAAGGGATTTATGGATAGAATAATCCCTATACTGAGGTAGGTGAGAATGGAATCATCATCCTGATGTTGGATGGTGTTGATGGTAAGATAATCACTTTCTACTATTTTAGGATGGATGAGAGGAAGAATTTTAGTTCATCCATCCTTTCAATAAGTCAGGGGGCCTAAACTAACAATATTGATAAAAAAAGTTAGTTTGGATGATATTGAAATCCTTAGACTTTGAAGGAGATGGGGTTGGTGAGGATGGGATATCCTCATTTATGGTGGTGATGGGTTTAGGTGAGGTGGGATATTTTGGTGGTACAAAACCAAGGCTAAATAACTCATGAGGTTTCTAAGTTTTGATGGTAGGTAACTTATGACATCCATGCTCATACCAGCCTAGGCCAAATCCTTTCTAAGCACATTTGTGAATGTATAGCTTAGCAAATGCTAGTTTGTCAAGATAAGAGAAGTTAAAGGTAAATGGTCAAGTGATGGAGGTATCAGTAGAAGCAAGAAGTGGATGATCAAGTCTCCCATAGATTAAGTTTTTTTAATGGTTGGGAGGCTTGAAAGGGATAATAGTTATGATGTTGGGGTCATAACTAGGATCATGGGTGAGGTTCTCATACTCTTGAGTAGGGAAAGCATCCAAGCCTAGAATGTGATAATCTCCTAGCAAGAGACATTAAAATGTGGGTTCCAGGGGGTTCTCTATAGGGATCTAGGAAGAAGGGATAGATGAGTTAGTTAAAGCTTCATAAATGGTAGGGGTGAAGATGTTGTTGGTTTTGGTTGATGATGTGGTGTTGTTATTGGTTATTGGTGAGGTGGATGAAGGAGGAAGAAGAACATCATTGGGCTAATATGTCATGTTGTATGAGGTAAAATGACTAGGGTCAATTCTTATGGTAACAACTTAACCTTCATGTTCAAATTTGACACATTGGTGTAAGGTAGAAGGGACACAACTCATGGCATAGATCCAAGGGAATCTAAGTAAAATATTGTATTAAAACTCACCCTCTACAACATAAAAGAGTTTGGGAATGGTGTGAGGTCCCAATTAGATATGGACGATGACTGTCCCCAAGGTAGTAGCCATAATTTCATTGAAAGCGCAGAGGACCATTGTAATTTATGACATGATCTTCTTAGGAAATTGAAGCTGGTCATAGGCATGGAAGGAGATAATGTTGATACTAGCTCCTCCATCAATAATCACCCTTTTGATATGGGTTTGATTGATGTATGTTATAATAAAGAGGGGAAGATTGGGATATTCACAATAGATAGAAGGTATTTTTGAATCCTAAAAGGTAATATAGGTAGAAAGTTGTAGGGCTCTAATAAAGGATGCAAGAGGTTGAAGATATTTTGGTTGAACCTCTACATATTACAAGGCTTTTATAAATGCTTGGTAGTAATGGGGCAATGTGTTGATTAGTTCATAAAGTATCATCTTCATCGGTGTCTAGTGAAGTTGCTTTAACAGTATTCATTGGATGGTTTGAGAAAGGTTAGAAGGTGAGGCAACCAAAATGGATATTTTAAGTTTTGGAAAAGGTGAAGGTAGAGGTGAGGGTAATTGATTTTGATTGGAAGGTTAAGGGGTAGAAAGGTAATTCCATGGTATGGAGACTTTTGCTTTTCCCTTATCCTTTTGTTGGGCCCTAGATTAGGTAACCATATGGATAGTATGGATTAAGGGAGGTGTTGGGATAGGTGATTTCTTTGATTCTTCCTCACTTTAAAATGAGAGTAGAGGATTAGGTAAATTTTGGATGGGTTGAGTTGATAGTTAGGTTGGTAATGGGATCAATGAAGGTTCATCTGATAACATATCATCCTCATCCCATAAGTCATGGACAAGTGTTTGGAGAGCTTAACAGTTCTTTGTATCATGTCCAATAGTCCTATGGTATGAGCAAATCAAATTGTCATTGAACCATGATGGGTGGTAAGGTTAAAGAAGAGATTTGAAACAACCTTTATATAATAGTAAAATAATATTCAATCAAAGGTGTTGAAGTTGTTAGGTTTTTGTTTATAACAGTGGGAGCTTTCCTAGGAGTAGGCTTCACCATAGAAATTAGAGTTGGTGGAATGGTTTTGGTAGGTGTTTTTGGTTGGGATTTTTTTATTATGGTTGGTTTGGAGGTAAAATATTTAGAGGTGGAAGGTAAAGGTTTGGTGATAGGTGGGAAGGTAGAGGTAGCTAGGTTAGTTAAGAATGATGGGGATTTAGTTGATTTGGAGTTAGGTGTGGGTAGAGTAAAAGGAAAAGGTTTACTAGATGAGGAATAGGTGATAGGGATAGGGTCCTAAGATGGAAGGTAGGTGGGAAGGAGGTGGTATGGGTCTAGTTTGAGGTGGGAATTTAGGTGGTTCCACCTTCCTAGTTGGTTTGGTTAGGGTTTTATTTAGTGGAATAGAAGGGGTTAAGTCTAACTTAAAAGATGGGTGAGCTAGGCTAGGTGTAGGAAGTATTCCTAAATTATTGATGGGTTTGGTTAAGAAGGTGTAAGGTGATTTGGAAAATTTAGGTGGAGGTGGGTTGGATGGTTTTCCTATGGTTTGGAGGAAGAAGTGTTTGGTAAAGGTATGTAGGTAATGATGGGTTTGATGGTGGATGAAAGTGAGGTTGAAGGTTTTTATTTTTTTTGGTAAGTGAGGCCAAGATGATGCAAAAAAGTGGCTCTATCTATATTGGTTAAGAAGTAAACTCTAGATTTTGGACCAATCTAGAAAAAGGCTTGTAAATGGTTTCGATTACTTGGTCATTGGTTTTAAAATTTAAGCCCATAGGTGGGGGTGAGGGGATGGTTTCTTCACCTATGTTCTTTATGGATGGTTCCAAGGTTTGGGAGGATACTTCCTCCATGGAAGGTATAGGTAATATGATCTCTTCTTTTGGGATGGTTCCTAAAGAGAGAATGGTTGGTTTCATGGTAGGTAGGGAAGGTGTGATAGCCTCAAGTGAAGGGATGGAGATGGTTGTTTCCTTTGTTTGGAGGTCTAAAGGAGTGGTAGTTAATTCAACAACATTATTAGGTGGAGTGGGTGAAGAGATGATTGAAGCAATGGTTGGCTCCTTTGGTATTTATATCAAAGGAGATGTGGATAGGTCCATAGTTTCAACAAATAAAGAAAGAGGGGTGGTTGTTTCCTCTATTTGTATGTCCAAAAGAATATAAGGTGAATTCACCACTTCAATGAGGGGAATAGAGGAAGGTGTTATAAATATTGTCATTGATGTCAAATGTCTAGCATTATTGGTGATATAGGCCCCATTGTATTTAATTGTATTTTTAATATTTATATCTTAGATAATATGTGTTAATATCTATTTAATATTAATGAATATATTTTTGGTTGCATATAAGTCAAAAGAAGGCTCATGGAGAAGTCAAAGAGTCACGAGATAAAAGATGAAAGAGGAATGGGACACATTTTCTCATGAAGATTCATCTTGAGGAATTCCAAGAGTAACCATGTGAAGACAAAAGAGGTATGGTGCATTTTTCCATGAGGGGACACTTTAAGGAATATGAAAAGTCACCAAGATAAAGAAAAAAGAGGAAAGGACACTTTTGCTTATGAAGGGTCACCATATGACTTTTCAAATGCAAGGATACAAAGGGTCATGTAAGTTTGGTGCCATTTTCCATGAGGATTGATGGGTCACAAAGGTTGAATGCCAAAAGTTATTTGAAAAGCTATAAATAAAGGATTGATAAGCCATTTGTAATATTCAAGAGAGTGCATGGTTTGTATTTGTTTTTAAAGAGAGAAAAGTAGGAGATATTTTAGAGTTATATCATTTATTGAGTAAGCAACATTGAGAGATAGTTGTGTTTTATACATAAGAGGGGTTGGTGCTCCTATGGGTTGGTGCTCACAAATAGTTTCTGTGTTGGTGCTCAACAAAGGGGTTGGTGCTCCTACAAGTTGGTGCTTACAAACTTTGTATTTTGAGTTGGTGCTCATTCATATACTTAAGATTATTCTCTATGGTTTTTCCCACTTTGGGTTTCCATGTAAAAATCTAGTGTCTCTCTCTCTCTTTTGTTGTGCAAATCATTATTTTAGTTTTAGTGCATATCTTTAATGTGTGATTGAGTGGTTAAAGAAAATAAATTAGATTAAGTAAAAGATTTATAATATACTGATTCACCCCCCTCTTAGTATATTTCATGCTTAATAGAAGGAGTAGATGAGGTAATGGTCTCCTCAATAATAGGTTCACTAATGATGAAAGTAATTTTATAGAACTCATGAGCATGAGATGATTTTGGTTTATTATCCTCATTGTTGGTGGAAGGGGCATGGCTGGGAAAAGGTTTACGAAAGCTATCAAAGGACTAATTTAGAGGTGCATTAGGATTATCAAACACAATTTCTCCCTTATCAATCATGTTTTGGAAAATAGTCTTAAAGGTATTACACCTACTAACATCATGTCCAATGATGCGGTAGAAAGCACAAAGATCATTCTCATTGTACCAACCAGGTGTAAGGTGAGAAACATCAAATTGTTGGGGAGGTTTTATTAGAGGAAGTTATATGATGCTTGTTTTGAGTAGTTTATCCAAAAAATAAGCATAAGACTCCCCTATCAGAGTATATTTTTTTGGGGAAATGTGGTTTTGGTTTTGGATTGGTTGGTTGGAAGAGTTATAAGAATTGGTTGGGTTTGGTTGGTTGACAGTTCATGGTGGAGTAGTTTTCAGTACAACTGAGTTGGTGGTTATTTTTGATTTGGTATTGGGATGGTTAGGTTATTTGGTGGTTTTGGTGGAGGAAGGGTCATTATATTTAAAGCTAAATTTTTTGTTCCATAATTTTAATTTCCCCTCGTCAATGGCTTAGATTTCTAATTTTCATGCCATGGTGAAAGCCTCATCAAAAGTTCAAAAATTTTGAACTTGAAGAGTAGGGGAAATATGTTTGGCATAACCCTGAGAGAAAATCTCAATTAATTCAAGTTGGGGTAAGGAGAAAGAAATTTGGTTGATGAGACCTCTCCATCTAGCTATGAAGTCATCAATTGATTCATCATCAAATTGCCTAATGGACTAGATGTTAGTAATAGAGACCTTTTTAAATATATTGACTAAGAAATGATTTAAAAAGATGTGGGAAAGTTGAGAAAAATAAAATATGGAGTGATTGGTGAGAAAACTATACCAATCTAGGGATGGTATTGATAAATACATGGGAAAGTTATGAAGGAGAAGAGCATTGTCATATACAATCAAATAACAAGAATGGAAAAATGCTCTCAAGTTTTGTTGGGGTTCTCCCTTTCTTTGGAACTTGGAAACCATGGGTAGTTCCCATTGAGGAGGATAGGATCAGATAGGGAGGGATGGATGGATAGGTTTGTTGTAGATTTAATCATATGATAAAAGGTTATGAGCCCCAAAAATAGATGATTCAAGATTGGACATTTTATCCATTAACATCTTAACCAAATCTGTTTGACATTGAGAAACTTCATAATTGGATGGTAAGTTTTTGTTGAGGTTGGGTGGTAGTAATGTATGGATAAGAGGTAGAGGGTTGAGAAGATACCACATATTGGTATGTGGTCATTTTAGGTTGGGATGGTGCCATATAAGGGTTGATGGGCACAAAAGGTTGGGTAGAAGGTGCTATGAATCCTTATGGGTTAGGAACATGTTGGGAAGATGTCATGAGTATTTGTTGTGGGATAGATATGGGTTGATTTGGAGGTATAGATGGGTTGGTATATGGTTGGGGTTGAGTGGTAAATTTTTTGCTAATAGGTAGAAGGGTAGGAGGTATGGAAAGTACCAAATTTTGAAGAGGGGTAGAAATTAGTTGGTTGGTGGTGATAGGAATAATGGTGGAAATAGGGGTAGAAGATACCCCCATGGTGGGTGGGGTATAGGTAATAATAGGTAAGGTTTACCATACATTGGAGGTGTTGTTTAGTGTAGGGGGTGTTTGGTTATTGGTTGGAATGTTAGATTGGGTTTCAATGGTGGTAGTGGATGGGATATTGATTGAAGAAGATGCTTGGGTAATCAAAGGTTGGGTGGAGGTAACACTAACCATAAGAGAGGCAGACATGCCATAATGTGGATCTGTAGGAGGAACTAAAGCAATAGGGGTATGATGAGATAAGGTGTTAAGGTAATGTTTAAGGGTTGTAGGGTTGTTATTAAGGAAGGTAGTAAAATCCACATCAACCTCAATAACTATTCAAGGCATGATAGGAAGGGAGAAGATGAGAACTCTCAACATCTGAAGTATAATCCATGGAAGAGGAAGAGGAGGAAAATGGTGGTTCTTAGTTGGTTTGATTCCTTAATTTCTATCTAGTAAAGACCATGAAAGGAATAGAAAAGAAATGACAAAAACTCACACCTCAAAAAAAAAAAAAACAAGAAAAAGGAAAAGAATCTCAAGACAATCCAAACATACACAAAAAGTTCATTTAAAACTTAGGACTCTTTTTAGATCACTTTTGGATTATGCCTTAAAATGTGTGAAGAAGATGAGAACTCTCAACATCTGAAGTATAATCCATGAAAGAGGAAGAGGAGGAAAATGGTGGTTCTTAGTTGGTTTTATTCCTTAATTGCTATCTAGTAAAGACCATGAAAGGAATAGAAAAGAAATGACAAAAACTCACACCTCAAAAAAAAAAAACAAGAAAAAGGAAAAGAATCTCAAGACAATCCAAACATATACTAAAAGTTCATTTAAAACTTAGGACTCTTTTTAGATCAGGTACTAAAGAGGAAATATAAAGTTGATTTTAGGTTATGTTTAGGGGCTCAAAAGAAAGAAATCTGTATTGATCTTTAGTATTTGATTTGATATTGGGGCCTACCCCCTCACTTCACACACCATAGTGATAAGGGTGTTTAGCCAAGATATACTAAATTTTAGAGTTTATACTTAACTAGAGATATGAGTTGGTTCTCCCATTGGTAATGACCTCTAAGTGGGATTTCTAGGAAAGGGTAATGTTTACTGCTAGGTGATAAAATCCTAGTCGGGCCTTGTCTCAAGTTTGTTTTGATGTGTTGATTGATTATGTGGATTGGTAAAAGTGTGTGATAATAAGAGTGAAAACTATGATTGATTACTTTTACCTTTAATTTAACTAGATGAACTAAAATCAAGCAAATAAAAAATGTATATAGGTATTTATTTTAATCCCAAAAGAAATTTTAGATTGCATTGGATGAGCAAAGAATAAAGAAGGAAAGGGGCACCTAGATGATGCTAGGGTCCCACTGGGCATGCCAAAATGTTTCTCTTAATTTTTGCTTATTTCTTAATTTTGAAAGAAGATAATAAACTAGTAATAAGGGTGTGGTAGAAATACCTAGTTGGTGATGTGCACATAATCTAGACAAAGATGGAGAACTCCTCTTTGGCTTAGACAGAATAACCTATAGATAAGAAAGCACTAACAAAGGGGTTGTCATCAATATAGTTGGTAGATTGCCTAGCGTGAGCTAGATCCAAGAAGCATAATCTTGCTAAGAGGATATCAATCCACTCTTAATAACAATTATGTTGAAAGTGATAAAAGTAAAGTACTTGCATAAAGTAAATAAAATGAAATACAAGAAGAAATTAGAATGCTTGTTAAAGAAAATGACTAAATATAGCAAAAGTGGGTCAATACTCATGCTAAAGGGGGTGAAGTCAGGTTCAAAAAATTAGAAAAGGGTCCATGAACAAGTAGGAACACAAAAATTTAGGTTTGGTCTGGATTAAGGGGGTAAAAATAACTTGCTATTATTTTCTACCATAATGACCATTGGTGGTTGGGTAACTGTCAATGGTTGGGGTGACCATTGGATATTGTGCTAACCATTAGCGGTTACCTATGAATTTTTGAAGGTACTCAGAAAAGACTTATAGAATGGGTGAATGGTCTAATAATGGTTCTATTAAAGATCTGAAACAAGGTGTAGATAAGTCTGATTAGGTTAGGGGGATTAGAAATCTAATGAAACAAAGAATAAGTAGATTATACTTGTAGCCTATTATTTGGTTGAAGGCTAGGTTAATTTTACCAGAGTAATAGTACTTTGGCCTCAAAATTAAATTCAATAAAGGTTCAGGTCTCTTTTGCTATTATTGAGTTACTAAAGGAATATTGGATGCTAGAATACTTGAATACCTATATGCAAGAAGATTTTATATGTTGATCATGAATCCTTCTCACCTCCTACTCCCCTCCTTTTATAAGTGAAGAGATATGGAGGATAGAAGGTTCCCTAGAGGGTGAGGTTTTTCATTTTGATGCCTGGGAGTTCATTAGCACCACATAAGGTGAACATATTAAATTGTGCCTTGTTTTCTAACACATAATTGGTGATGTGTTTAAGAAGGTGAGGACCTAATCATTGATGGTTAGACTAACCATTGATGGTTAAGTTGATCATTGGTGGTCAAGTGTTTGAAGGAAAAGGGGTCAAGAAAAGGGGTTAAAAAGGTTTGGTTAAATTTTTGGTTAGTAAGTTGGTGAATTTAGTTAACTAGGTAGTCAACTAGACTTAGGGTCTGATAGGGTCAAGAAGGGTTCCAAAGCATTTTGACATCTAGTATAGTTTTATAGTGTCTATAATTTGTATGGTTGTTGCTATTTCAAATCTAACATTTGATTTTCAATGTTTTGGATCATACTCTTCAACTCTTCCAACTCATCATAAAAATAATGTGTATCTTGGAAGGGTGGTTGGGGAGGGAAAAAGAGAGATCAGTTTTGGTAAGAAGGTTGACCTTGGAATTGATATGGTTCATAGGGAGGGTAAAAAGATATATGCGGATATTGAGGTGTGTGATTGGGTTACCAAGGGGGTTTTATGAGGGGTATCATAGGATTGGTATGAACCACCATATTTTTGATAAGGTTTAATATAGGGTTGGTAGGGCTCATCATAAGGTTGACATGGATCATGGTAAGGTTTATAGGGGTCAGAACAATATGGATAGGGATCATAATGAAATTGGGATGAATCATAAAGATGCTGATAAAGAATTGAATTACAGGAATCCACCCCACATATAACCATAGCTCATCATAATGCAAAAGACAAGCAATGAACTATGAATAAGAATGTTCCTTACCTCTGAGATGATGACCAAGATGAGTGCTTGAAGATACTTGTGAAGACCAAGATGCTACTATGAAGGCTCTAATGCTTGAATCTTATCCCACCAGGCATGCCAAAACTTTTATAAACCTAAGTTGTACCTTGTAAAGGAGAGTGTTCAATTCTGCTTCAAACCTAAACTAACATGGTAATGGCCTAAAGGCTATGGGTGACCTTATAACTAGACCGGACCTCTAGATTATGGGGATAGCTCCCCTGGTGCATCTATTTAGCTTAGTTTACTAAGACCTACTACTATTTGGGTGAAAAGGGAAGTAAAGTACATAAATTGAATCTATTCTAAGGGATGGTGATGTACCAATGTAAACATTCATCCATTTAAATTGAACTCCTAACAACATTAATGAACCAAAAATGAACTAAAGAATTATCTCCCAAAAATCTCAAGGAAAAATATTTCATATGAAAGTCCTAATGAGTGAATAAAACTTAGAGGTGAAGCATGAGAGGCCTATCTTGAGACACTTCCAACCAAATTACACTCTAAACATGATCATCAATCTTTGACACTTCATACAACCTGCATAAGGAAACCAATCAACATATAGGTGTGACAAGGAAATTATAAGGGAATATTTATACCAATTATTCACATATAAACAAGCATAAAGACACTAGAATCCAATAATGGAGAATTTGCAATAATTTATTCATTAGTCTAAGAGGTCTATCGAGTACAAAGTAGGTAAAATTTCCTCATACCCAAGAGAGGGATTATAAATTAAGGCCTTAAGGCTTGAATATATAGTAGAATAAGGAGATAAGGATAAGGAAAGTGGTATAGAGGTGAGAGTAAAATTTCATCAATGACCATAGTGCATTCATTACTGTAGTTACAATCAATTACATAGTCCTCCAAAAGACTCTCCATGCTTGATGTTCTTCAATGACTCCTTAAGTATTGGGATGGGGTAATGAAGGATGTGGTTTAATTTTTAAACCTCCTTCAAGGCATGGATATGCATCTATATAGTCCAAATAACTTCTATTCTTGGAAGTTACAACATTGATGAGATATAATTAGGCCATCATAAAGCGTATGACAACATCTCCTTCTTTTGAGCATATGACCAAGTCAAGAAAATGACTCCTTCCTCCATAAGGGATATGGAATGTGAATCGATTTCCCATTAAGGATAATTTATAGGTATGATAACCCTACATTAATTCCCTTATATCCTTTATATGCCAACCTTCAACTCCCTTTGTTGACCAAGTAGGCCAAATAGGCCAATTAAGCCTAGTAGCTTGAATACTAGTGCTTGGTTGCCATGGAAAACCTATATTAGACCTTATTAACTTATAAATATTTGAGTACTAGGTATAAATAAATATCATACATAATTCCATGGGCCTTCTTGAGTAGTTCACACTTGTAACCTTATCAAACTAGGTGACTAGATCACCTTCTCCTTCATTTCTATAGACTAGCTGTTTAGAAGAGACTTAAAGAGGCACTTAAAAGAATGTTTTTAGAAATATAATGACTTTAGGAGAAAAAAAAGTGCCAAAAAAATATCAATGATTTGCAACTCTAAAACTGCCTTGTACCTCATTTTATGCTCTTTTTCTTAGAAAAACACTATTTTTGACAGGTCCGTACAACACAGTACCATGGGTAGGGTATCCTCTAAGTTTAATAGATGTTTAAAGTGTTGTTAAGATAATTCACGAGTGTTTGGTTGACAAAATATCCATTTTTCTCAATATTGGTCTATAGTAGGTTTAAAGGAGGGTTTTGGAGGTCCACCATCTTAATGATGGTTCATAAAGTATAAACCTCCAAACCAAAACTTATTTTTATGGATATTAGTTCAATAAAACCCTTAAAATTTCTTGAATATCTTGAGTTCCCATGAAAAAGGTGTGTTAAGATATGAACATAAGATAGTAGACTTTGCACTCTTTGTAAGCCTTCTAGACATACTTGTAGTCTTATCATTCATTCATGAAGGTGGGACCCTAAAATAAACTCCCTTTAACATGGATCTTGAGTTGATATGGGTTCCCAAAATTATATATTAGAACTTTTCCTAAGTCTCTTTGTGGTGGGAGATGCAAACATTTATACAAATAACTCAAGTTGACTGTTTAGGACTATGGTAGCTTGAACAGGGTCTTGAGACCAATTTGACCATTTGATTATATTATCCTATGATAAACACTTATTTCATGGAATTTACCATATTATCATACTTCATGGTTTCAATTATGCTCAGAAGGGCCTGAGTGTGTTCTTATGGTGTTTTGGACTTTCTAGGCTTCAATATTAGTTTTAGGCCTAAAAGGCCTTTACTGAGTTTTAGAGGTACAAGTGAGCTATGGTGATTTGGATGGATTAAAAATAATCATATAACATTATTTACACCTATCTCTAACCTTATATAACTGCCTCAACTATCATAATTTCACTCTGTTTCCATTGGCTCATAAGAGTACTTGTAGGTGGCACTATCAGGATGGTTAAGTTTAAATGCTTGGGGTTTGGGTTCTAAATGATTTTTTATTATCTATGTTTATAGAGTATAAAAACACATTTTATTACCTTAAGGCCTGAAAACATTCATAGGATTAGTTCTTATATTAACATCTATCCTCTACCTAGCTTATATAATCAGGCTTAGGGTTTGGGTTCACTAGGCCTGAGTAGCCCTAAGGTTGGGTTTGGTGTTTTTAAGAATCCAAATTAGGTTATTATAAATTTAAAACATTAATTAATCCTTATCACTAACCTATCAACTATTATTAACCTTTTAACAACTCCTGTGTATATATAAAACCCTCAATTGGTATGCACATGCTAGTTTTAGGTCTATCTTCTTTAACTAGCCCTCAAGGGCATCTAACTTGAAATTTGAGTGTTATATACCTGATATATCATATGCATACACTTAATATCATATTTTATTTCTTAAAAACCTTTTATGAAGTCTAATATATCTGTCTTGTCCTCAAACCTCCTAAATGACTCACTTGATCTCATCAATGACTATTAACTAATTGAAGTAATTCAGAGACAAAATAGTGAATGTCTCCACTAATTTTATAACATTTATAATAACATGAATATATTAAAACACTTAAAATGATCATTTTTACCAGTTTTTAAGGTGTGATCACACTTGTATAGGTTTGAAGACCACAAATTCTCCCAACATTGGCTATATGAGTTGACTGTGTGTATGACTATGTGTATATGAGATTTTGAATCTCCTATTTAATATCCTCCACACCATATTATTTGGCCTCAAAATTATTTATGAACTATATTTACTTTATAGGATAGACCTTAGTGATCATTATCTCATGTTTTTCCATCCCTTTAGGCTTAATTGCCTATCTTGAGTTTGCAGCCTATGTATGCCCTTACAGAGTCACTTGACTATGTTTAGGATATTTTAGGCTTCATTTACTACACTAGTATCATTTAAAATGTTTTTTAACCTATTTGAAACTTCAATAAAGTTTTAAATGCTTTCAAACACCTCCCTTCTTCACTATGTTGCATCTTTAGTTCATACCTTGTATATATGGCTATAGGTGCTTCTGAGATTAGGAATGTATCTTCTATCTAAAATAGACATATTAACATCCTTAATGGAATTGAACCTGATTATAATCCCTATCAAGATTAAACATCTCTTCATGTTTCATATCTTACAAGTTCACCATTAACCCAATGCACAAGATCAAGTTTTGATTTTCTTAGATACATAACTCCACTAAGTTGGTTGTAGATGCACATTGGTTATCTCATTTGGGTCTAGGACCTTATAACTACATCCTTGATCTTGTATTAACATATATATTGACTTATAATTCTATACTAATACAAACTCTACCTTCCATTTTAAATAAACCTATTCATTTTTCCAAAAGGCCCAAGGTTACAAGTGGGGTATTAACTGTGAGTCATTGTTCATGACTAACTATAGATTATGTCTCCTTGGTCCACCATAATACACTTTTTTAATTTTATCACAACATCCAAAACCATTCTCATTATCCTCTCCATACCCAATACATAGAAAACTTATTTTGTAGAGGCAACCTAACTATGTCCTAGCATATGAATTTAGGTGATGATCCACTATTATTTGTACATACTGAGATAGGATGATACCTTGAGAAGGTAAATGAAATTAATTATCAACTCAATCATCCATTAAAAAAGACCTATGGGGTAATTCAATCAAAATCCTTTCATTGAGACATATTTAAGCTTCCTTTATCTAAATTTTTTCATGAAGTATACTTGACTATGTTTTGACTTGGCTGTAGGTGAAGATTCATTATTTTAGCATGGATTAAGGATATATAACACAATTTAATGACCATAATGATCCCTAAAAACATTTAGGAGTACCAAAAACTTGGATTTATGATATGGATGTGGATAAGGAGTGATAACAATATGTGTGGTAATAATGGAGTATATATGGAGACTGAGAATGAAGTGATAAGCTTATAACAATGGTGAATGGCAGTGACAAAGTTATGAACATGGATTAAAACATGATTGAGTGGAATGACTCATGAACCCATACTCAAAATAGTCTAAAAATACTCCAGACATCTCTATGCATATGTATTAATAGGATAAACAATTTTGGGTTCTTTATGAAGCATACACAGTGAAAAGAAAAACCTAGGATTCTCAAAATAACCTTAATATATGCTAATTTACCTTAATATATGCTAAATGAGATTGTGAGGGTGTTGAGGGTAGATTTTTTTGAACACAACTATCTATTGAGAGGAGGGTGAATCAAAAGATGAGCTAAAACTAGTCCATTTAAAACCTTTTATAGAGGATGTAAATTCATGTGAAAATCAAAGAACAAATGAAAAAGTCACACAAACACACAAAAAAGCACATAACATCAGATTTTCACATGGAAAAACCAAAGGGAAAAACCATGGTGAGAATCAACTGCTAGAATCTACTATTTTAATCCAACCTCATAATAAAATGCCTTACTGGAAAACCTCACTAGTTACATTCAAGGACACCAATCCTTAGGAGAAAAAAAAATCTCCTTACTAAGCACCAACCTAGTTTGTATGTAGGCACCAACCTACCTAAACTATGGAGCTAAAAATCCAGTATACAAGATAGATTCACCAGTGAATCTAGTTCAATGTTCTTTGTTACAAGTCTAAAATTTAACTACTCACCTTCTTCTCATTATTTGTGTGCTCTATCTTCCTACTTGCTTAATCTCTATCTAGATATGTCTTTCACTCTATATCTACATACATTTGGTTATGCTTTGTTCAGATACACTTCATTCCCCTTCCTTCTTCTCTATGTTTTACTTTGTCTACATATTTTTTTATTGACAACCCTTTTTCTCACTTGAAAATGAAATAACAGCATCACCTTTATGATGTGTTAAGAGTCATGTTTATATAAGGATTCATTAGGGTTTCTTGACTCACTTATTGTATTCACATTCTATTTGCACTTAACTAGTTTCAGTTCTAGATTCTCCTTTAATGCATATTTGATTTTTGCATTTTCCCATATCTTAGTTTCTTAACTCACTTATTACATTCACATTCTATTTGCACTTAACCAATTTTAGTTTTGGATTCTCTTTTAATGCATATTTGACTTTTGCATTTTATTTCATCTTGGTTCTTACATCATATAACAATTGTCTATTATTGTTTCTATCTTTGACAACTACGAGATTTGGGTCTTTACTACACTGCTTCTTGGATCAATCATTTTAGTATGATTGGGATAATCAATCTTGAGACCTATGTAATCACATGCAAGTTTTACACTAGTTCTATCTATTTCTCCATTTTCCTATTAGAACACATTAAATGCATGCCTTTAATTTCTTTCTTCATGCCATCTCTAACTATCGACCCCCTTTTTATATTTTCCACTATATCTTCTATAGTTGGATCACTTTTTCTCCTTTAGATTATTCTATTATGCTTAACCTTTACTTTTCTCTATATGTCCTTCAAGACTATTGAAAATGATCTATTTCAAAAGCTTTGTAATGGTTCATTTCATCCAAAGGTATCCTTTAAGAAATATTTTTGGGACTTTTGTTTTGGGCTATTTTCTTGACTTAATTCTTTGGGACAATTTTCTCAACTTATTTATTTGAGACAATTTTTAGGAAGAAGTCCTTTGTGATAATTTTCTAGACAAAATTATTTGGGACAATTTCTTTGACAAATTATCCTTTGGAATCCTTGGAAATGTCCTCATTCCCTTTGGCTTTCTTGAATGATTCCCTTGCCCTTCAGACTTCTTGAGAAGTGCCCTTCGACTTTATTAAACAATCCACTTGCCCTTTGGGATTTATATGGACTACCCTTCAAATCTTTTAAATGGTCCACTTACCCTTAAAACTTCTTAAAAAGTGACCTTCAGCTTTTTTGAATGGTCCACTTGCGCTTCAGACTTCTTGAGAATTACCCTTCAGCTTTCTTGAACAATCCACACACACTTCAAATTTTCTAAAAGGGTCTACATACCCTTTAAATTTTTGAAAACTACCCTTAAGATTTTCTAAAAGGGTCCACATACCCTTTAGGCTTTCTTGAATATACCCTTTAGATTTTTTGAATGGTCCACTTACCCTTTGGCCTTTTGCAAACTACCCTTTGGATTTTTGTTTTGGTACAATTTTTTGAAAAAGACTTGACAAATTTTTTAAGAGAATTCATTCGAAAGAATTATTCAAGACCATTTCAAGTTCTTCATTCAACATGACTTAGAGACTTGGAAGAAGTAAAGTCATCTTAGGAAGAAGTCCTTTGTGATAATTTTCTAGACAAAATTATTTGGGACAATTTCTTTGACAAATTATCCTTTGGAATCCTTGGAAATGTCCTCATTCCCTTTGGCTTTCTTGAATGATTCCCTTGCCCTTCAGACTTCTTGAGAAGTGCCCTTCGACTTTATTAAACAATCCACTTGCCCTTTGGGATTTATATGGACTACCCTTAAAATATTTTAAATGGTCCACTTACCCTTCAAACTTCTTAAAAAGTGACCTTCAGCTTTTTTGAATGGTCCACTTGCGCTTCAGACTTCTTGAGAATTACCCTTCAGCTTTCTTGAACAATCCACACACACTTCAAATTTTCTAAAAGGGTCTACATACACTTTAAATTTTTGAAAACTACCCTTAAGATTTTCTAAAAGGGTCCACATACCCTTTAGGATTTCTTGAATATACCCTTTGGATTTTTTGAATGGTCCACTTACCCTTTGGCCTTTTGCAAACTACCCTTTGGATTTTTGTTTTGGTACAATTTTTTGAAAAAGACTTGACAATTTTTTTAAGAGAATTCATTCGAAAGAATTATTCAAGACCATTTCAAGTTCTTCATTCAACATGACTTAGAGACTTGGAAGAAGTAAAGTCATCTTAGAAACCCGATCAACTCTTTCAGACCCATTCAAGTTTTCAACTTTGCTTAAATTATTATAATGAACTAAGTAAATTTGTTATAAAACTTTGATCAACTCACCTAGACCCATTCAATTTTTTCACATTGCTTAACTCATAAACATTAGAGAAGCAAAGTAACTCCAAAATCTTGATTACGTCTTCCTTGACCCATTTAGGTTTTCCACTTTGCTTATCTTATAAACATGAAATAAGTAAAGTGCTTCTGAAACCCTGATAAAATATTCTAGACCCTTTCAGGTTCTTGAGACAACTTGACTTATAAAAATGAGACAATTAAAGTCATTGCATAAACCTAATTAAGAATGCTAGGCCCATTCAGGTTCTCGAGATAAATTCACTTATAAAGTTGAAAGAAGTAAAGTTGTTCTAAAATCTTGATTTACACTACAAGACCCATTCAGGTTCTCAATTTGCTTTACTTATTTTATAAGTAGAATATCTTCATAAATCTTATTTGTACTATAAGTCTACGTAATTTAACTTTTGACATTAATGTCTGATAACATTAGCTACCTTTGACATCAATGACAATATTATAGACATCAACCAAAATTGCCAACATATTTATGGTTGACAGGATATGAGACCTTGAGGAAACTTTGAGAAACCTAAAAGGATGCATGATCATGAAGGAAAAATCTCATACAACATCCTACTATTTTTTAACAACCTTTAATCAACCATTAAACACTACACTTTATTTAACTTTACTTGTAATTGTAGATTTGATAGTTTATGTCTTATTCAACCCTATAAAATCACACGTGTGAGATGAGATTGTAGAATGTTATGGGAAAGTGTTTAAAACTCTTAAAAATCTCCATAACCTTCCATTTTTCTATCACCATGCTCAATAAAGGAGAAAACATGGAAAATTGATCCCTTGCCTAAATGAAGAAGCCACTGTGAATGCCCTACCTTATTAAGGTTTTTTCATAAAGGAGAGAGAACTAAATTGAGAACAAATTCCCAAAGATTAGATCTATCTAGGGTATCCTCATTTTCCAAAAATTTTAGATCCTAATATTCTCTCGTATGGTTGTACCATCTGTAAACTTGAAGTGCTCTACAAAGCTACAAAGGAGATTGGTGAAGTAAGAAGATTGGTTTTGAGTTTGTATGGAATACTTAGATCATGAAAATTCACCAAAATACTTGACAATAACCCACCTATAATCCCTTGACATCCCATGTATGTAACTATTCATACAAGTCCATACATTCTATAAGAAACACATGAAAATACCCTTTCTCCTACATTTTATCTAGATTTAAAGCTTTGACCATCCATAAAAGGATGAAGATAAAGGAATCATGAGTTAATTGACCTTTCAACTGAGTATTATGATAGGAGGAGATGAAGAGTTATGTTTTTTTACCATGTGTGGAACCCATTTGGCTAGTGAGAGGTAGATTTGAGTATTTAAAAAGGACTTTTATGGTGTGAACACCTAGTGGTGACTTAGGGACCCTCTCTAATACTAAAATATTTGAAATATGGTCTTCTCCAAAGATTTTATAAGATATATTGACTCATATGAGGCATTTAAAGGTATTGAAAGGGATTCTAAGTGTGAATTGAGGTGAAAATTGGGCTTGGATGAGTATATCATGAGCAATAACCTTAAAAAACCATTAGACCTTCATCATACATCTTGACATACTCCTCTTCACTTGAGCATTACCATGACTAGTGTCACATCACCCAAGAAACTCAAGGCAACCATGACATAATAGATTCATAAGAAAGCTTAAACACATACCACAATACCCTTTAAAGGCTTAAAGAGGTCCAAAACAAATCCAATGAAGACATCATCATGTATGATCACTCACCATGTGCAGTCTTAGGTGAGTGTCATTAAAAGTTTTTAGTTATAGGGGTTAGCATTTGGCCTTGGGAGGCCAAATTACCAACATACCCATCTATTATAAATATTATTCATTAGATCCACCTTCATCAAACAAGTTTTATTACCTTAGGAAGAGGGACTAAATACTAAGTGTTGTTCCTTAGTAAGGAGCCATACTCTTCTTCCATAATAGTATCCCACTTAAGAGTGCATGATACCTCATAAAAAAACTATGAATTAAAATAATATGGAATGAATGCATGTGGGGCATTCTAAAATTATGAACTTATTCACAAGGTGTCTGATGGATCTCCAACCTAATTACCAACACTTTGAAGTGTCATTCTAACCTATAGAGGACCACATGTTAGAGTTAGGAGGAGATTCCTCATCCTCTAAGGATATTTTTGGAGAAAGAAGAGGTGAGTCCTTATCACTACTCTCATCATCAGAACTAGAAGAAGAATTTGGATCATCTATAAGCTACTCAAGTGGAGGTAAATCATTAGAATTATCATCAAATCTCAATGCATCAAAGGAAGAGGGATAAGTGTCATGTGTGGTGTCTATAAGAACCTCTTTAAAGTGAACACTTATTTCAACAAACAACTCATGAGTGATATAATGGAGAAGCTTGTATCCCTTAACATATTTAAGATATACAATGAAGATGCAAGGCTAACTCTAAGGTTCCATTACCTTAAGTTTCTTCTTAGGAATGTGACTCAGAGTAGGAGATAAAAACACTCAAAAGTGTTTCACTATGAGTTTATAATTGATACAAGCTTCAAAAGGAGTGACTCCCTTCAATGCTTTATGAAGAACATGATTCTATATATAACAAACATAGTTGATGGCATCAGCCCAATACTAAAGTGCAAGAGACTTGGAGTGTAACATACAATTGGACATTTATTTCAAATACTTATTCTTGAACTTTATAATATGAGGATTATATGGAACTATACATTTTAGTTCATTTCCCTCTAAAATGTATAATTATTTAAAATAATTACTGACATACTCACCATCATTATTGATGTATAAAATCTTGATGGCATTACCTAAATATTTTTATAAAATCACCTTGAAGTCCTAAAAATGATCAAATACCTTATATTTATACTTAATAAAGTACACCCATGTATACCTTGAAAATTCATTGATGAAGGTAAGCATGCATTTAATCATGTTGAATGAAGAAGCGAAAATGGACAAGTAATGTCAATATGAACTAGCTCTAATGTCTATGTAGCTTTCACATTTTACCTTTATCATACTCCTTAGGATGTTTATCAAGTATGAAACCTTGGAAAACTTCATTATAAAAATGAACACATGATAACACTAAAACCATGTCATGATGACTGAGTTACTCTAAGTAGAGATAATTAAGATGGCTGAATAACTCATGCCATAATTTACACAAGCCATCTAAATGAGTGAGTAGATTAGTATAGGGTTGATCAAGAGTAAACTGTGAGAAAGTATATAACCTATATTTATGATATGATTTTTCAATTGCAACTATGGAATTATCTTCTACTTCCTTAATAACCATTGAATTTAGTGTGAATTTAGCTCTCTTGCCTGAACTAATGTGAGTGATCTAATAAATAGATATGAGATTGGTTGAGAATTAGGGAACACAAAAAATCCTTAAATGTCCCATCATTCACTTCAAGGGATCCTCTCCCACTAGCTTATATCGAAGTATTGTCACCCAACAAGATGAAAGGCATATAACAAAGATTCAATGATGAAAAAAGGTCTTATGATGAAGCCATGTGGTGTGAGGAACTAAAATCAATTACCCATGTGGAAGGATGGGTCATAATTACAACAAGTTATTTTCACTTATCTTTACCCTTTATACTGTCTTTGGCCTTAGAAGACTCATGTGTTGATGAACTCTAATTGGATAAATCAATGACACTGATATGTTTTTTGAGCATCCTTATCAGTTGGTCAATCTTCTTCTTCATTCATTTGGATTCATCATGCCAAAATTTATTACAATAGTCCCATGTGTGTCTCTCTTTCTTGGTTTTTCCATATAAAGAGGAAGACTCTTTTGATGTTTTAGACTTAGCATCAGATTTTTGACCCTTTCTTTGCTTTGGGTCCTTCTTGTTTTATTTCTTCTCCTTGTTACTAAAAGCCTTATATTTTTTAGGACTCATAATTAAGGCATGTAATTTAGATGACTTTAGTGTACCCATTTGAATAAGATTATCTTCTTCCCAAGTCAAGTCAACAGTAAAGTCATCCAAGGAAGACATGGTCTATGTAGCTCTAATGGCATACTTTGTGGAATGAAAGGTAGAAATGAAGATATAATAAGTAGATCCAAATTTGGAAAGGATGGAAATAATTTAATTGATCATCCTTTTTGTCAATGATACACAATTTTAACTATAACCTAAGTGATTTGAAATTTGTGAAGAAGTCTTGCATAGTATCAAAATTCCCTAGGGTCAAACTAATGAGCTCATTCTATAACTCATGATCTCTCATTATGTCCTACTTCCATTTTTCTAATGTGGTCCAAACTTCATTAAGATTAGTTGTATATTCAATATGAAAAAACAAGTTAGAGGACATGGAAAAACATAAAAGATCATAGGATTTATCACTTATATTAAACCACTTTACCTTTTTTGCATCAAATGTTTTTTTTGTACCATCATAATTTAGTGTAAACCTTTAAACCTAAAGAGGATTTGAATTTTTATTTTCCACCCATGATAGTTGAATAATGTAAGAAGTGGAACTTAACTCTGATCCATGGTGTAGAAAGGAAGTATGTGCTGAATTGAGAGTGTTGAAAGACTTGGATGTGTAACCCCGTGAATCTATAGAGGTTCAATTTTACAAGGTATGAGAATAGTAACAATGCATAGAGCTAAAAACACACTAATTGAAAATAAGATATTAACTGAAAGTTATGGAAGTTTGATGATTTATTACTCATAAAATAATTTTCCACTTTGCATAAATTTGGGTGTGAAAATAATTTGGCCCAAGTTTATGAGGAAAATTTAATCCCCCTTGAGTTGGTTGTGCCCAAGGGCAAAAATCCCATGTGACCAAGGGATAAGGCTTAGGATACTAAAACTATGACGTGAATGGGTGTCTAATTTCAATCTAAAATTACCTCCAAATCCAAATGAATAATGCAATAATAACCTTATATAAATTTGACAACATGCCTACTTAAATTTGAATGTTTCTTGGATGTCTTGTATAAAAAGGGGTCTAGAAATACATAATGCTTCTATGGGTGGTAGAGTCTTCCTAAGATATGTGTAAATGGGTCAGATATCACTATACATGCTTGTAAGGGGTTCAAATCTCACCACTATGCAAGTAGGGGTCATAGAGTTTGAGGGGTCCACGGGCAAGGGTAAATGTTTATCGAGGTCAAAATGTTTGCCAAAGACTAAAAACTCACCAGAGGAGGCCAAAATCTTGTAAGGGTGGAAATATCCATTGAGGGGTAGAATCTACCAAAGTGTTTGTAGAGGGTAGAAACTCTACCAAAGCTTAAAAACTCTCAAATATAGATTTGGCATAGCTTCCATAAAAAATAGTAAGGACCCACCTAATTTTTTAACAAACCTAGAAAAGGTCTTCCCTCAAGTCACCAAATGTATGGATTTTATAGAATAAAAAAAATGGCCTTTAAATGCTCTAAACTGATCAAAAATTAATTATCACAAAACTAAGTTATGTTTACAACCATTCCTAGTGTTTTGACAACTTATAAGTTCAATGAGACTATTTATTTTTCATTTTGATACTCTAGAGGTACATATTCACATGGTTTTTTAAAAAATCTCACCAAAACCTTGAAAATTGAAATCATTGAAAAGCACCAAAAAAGCTAGAATGATATATCTCACAATAGAGGCTATGACATTCAATGACATAAATGATCTAATATCATGTTGGAGTGGTCCATTATCAAGGATCTGGTTTGGATAATATTAAATGCACTAAGAAAACCTTGTGTGTAGTAGTGATATTTGAAAAATAACTCAAATAGAAGAAGATTATCTTCATAATAAAACGTTGCATTAATGATCATTTGACAAAAACTAAATATGAAGGTACATTATATAGTGAGGAACTAGGTCACCCAAAAAGGTAACTAACTAAAATCTTAACTAAAAAATGATTTAAAGTATATTTCCCCTAATGACCTATTATTAACCTAAGTAAGTTAATTAGACCATGTAGGTAAAACCACATAGTGAGAAAAATCTTACACTAATATTGAAGACTTACAGAATTAACATACCTTTTATAAATGAACTCTAGATCTTGACTTGTTAAGGTTCCTATGGGTTCACATTTCTTCACATCTTTAGTGGTCACTCCATTAACCTATCATTTCATATCACAAGTAAATAAATATTGTTTAGGTTTAGAAGACCCATCATATGGTATTAAATCTATAAACATTCATGAACTTAATACTATGTTTGGCACACTTATAACTACCACTATGGACTTATATGAACTATTCCTTATGGGTGTCTTAAAACTAGTTTTGAAAGAGAACCCAACCTCTTATAACCTCTTCTTGTCTATCGATTTCTTAGTTTATATGATAAGTTTACCAAATTTATATGTAAATGATTCAAACCATTTTCTACATATCCTAACCTCTACACTTTGATTTATCTTCTCTAAATATAAAATTGAAATGGGGGATGTGCACTCTTGAAATGAATGATCTATGTCTTTAAATTTTTCTATCTATGAACTTGAACATATGATGCTTCTATTATTGATAATACCTTCTTCTAGAGAATATTCTTTCCTTGGTCCAAATAATATACTCCTTATAACTTAAATTTATCTCTATCTTTTAACTACTCTCCTACTAGGTACTTTTCACTTTCTCCTCACTCTATTCCACATCCTCTGTATCCCAATATTTATCCTCTTCTTTCTCAAGCCCTTCCATTCCCCACTCTACATAATCTCAAAACTCTCTAATTTCTATAATTTGTGTAGCCTCTCTATAGGCTCCCCTTTCTTCTACATCCTTTATTTTACTCCTACTCCTATTCACAATCACATTTGGGTTGTCTTGTTTATTCTACCTTCTTTGTTATCATAACTCTCTTTCCAATCCCAAAATTTTCTTCTCACTCTACTTCTCTATATCTTCCATATTTTGGGTTTAGGATCAAGTTTTTTTTATTTAGTTTTGTATCATTCAATCCTACATCACATGCACCCCATAATTCTTAAAGTGAATACTCCATGTTGTTTGGGGTAGGTACCATGGCCTTTTCATCAACCAACATCTTGAACAAAGTAGGTAGTCACTAAAGTAACTTTCTTTGGAGTCATCTCACAAACAAGTCTTGCATAAATTCAAAATCCAAATATCCTTATACAATTTTTTTGGATATAATTATCAATATTAGTCTATGTTTAGTGATTTATCATATGGGTCTAGTCAGTATATAAATCTCTTAGACTTTATAAATTCTCTTCCATCCAAACTATACATATTATCTTTTTAGGCTAAAAATAATAATACTACAATATATATAACTACATGGCTAATATTCTAGGTAACCTACACCAGAAGATTTCATATCTTTCTCTATATATATTATTTTAAATAATTTTTTTCATAGTCTTTCCTATTATCTTTTCTTTTCTTCCACAAATTTGTGGGTTATTTCCTCTAATCATCTCTCTATGCATCTCTACCCTAATAGCCACTGCACCATTTTGAAAAACAAATTCCATGCTCACCACAACATTATTAGAAGAGGTTCTTAGAAAACCTATTAGAACATGTTAATATAGGTATAACTATGTGATAAGTGACAAAAGTATACAACAAACAATAATAAATATTGAACACATATATTTATTAAATAAAATAGATATATAGACACAAGAAATGCAAGACTCATTAGATAAATAACATTCAATTTAAACTACATGGTTAAAATATTTAAAAAATAAAGCATTCACTATGCATAGAACAATGATACAAAAACATATATGGAAAATTATTTTAGAACTGTATATAATCTCTATCATATCTAAACTATTTTATAATATAATAGAGAACTATATATAGAGTTTTTATAAGGTATTGTCACTTCATATTCCATCTTTTCACAACATCTAAAGGGAAGAATCTTCACATTCTGAAGACTAATGTTATGCTTTCAAGTACCAAATATTGTAGAAGATATTTATGGATTATATAGAACCTCAGTCTTGTACACTTGGAAAACTTAGACCTTGGTTGTTCCTCCCAATTCTAGACATTCACTAGTTTTATAAGTCTTGCATCTACTCGATCTTGTGCCCCTTGGCCTATTTCTTGGTCTGAATAGTCTTATATTGATGACCCAAACCTTCTATCTTGCCAAAAATTCTTAAAACCTACTTATCTTCTAGCTTTTTAAGTTTTGAGTCTGTACCTACTTTCTTATTCCTTGGAAACTAACATCCTAGATAGACACCTATGTCGATGTAGGTGCCCTACTTTGATGTAATTGTCTAGTGCCCTAAAGTCATCCAATTTTCAAATGAAATGTATCCTAATGGTCAGCCTAAGTGATTAAATGTAATTTATTTCTCCAAAGGGATTGATATAAATATAAGATCAACTCCCATTCATTCCTCACCTATGAAAGACTTAAAAAGTTCATACCTACTCATTAGGCGACTTACAAAAGGCATTCAATCAAGCATTCAAGTGAGAAAAGCTTCCCTTTTTTATCCTATTTTTATATTAGTCATAGGGACAACACTTTCATAGGTGTAAATCATTAAATGAATAACCCAAGATCTATATTTTTCAAGTTACAAGTTAGGTCACTATTGTACTTGCTTTCTACATATTACATGATTCACATATAAGCCAACATGTAAGAGAGAACTACATTAATTTGAATCCTTCTTCAAAGTATTGGATATGTAGTCATCACTCATTGATAGAGGGGTATTTAAGGCTAGCTCAACACCATTTTCCCACTAGCCCATTTTCCCCCAAGGTCATTGTGAAGATGAAGAACTAGAGTTTTATAATTTCATGAGGAGTGACAATCCATGACCTAGATATGAATGCACTAAAGTGAAGGCAAAGAAAAAACTAAAAGTATATAAGTGGTATCATCCCTTTCTAGTAGGTATCCATATAGGACACCTATATCAGGTTTATACAATAGCATCAATGTAACTATCCAATGCTGATGCTAGTGTCTATGGCTTTAGAAGCACCTAATCTAGAATCTAATGACTATTCTAGAATCCTCTTCTAGTCTACTTCTTACCTATTCTAGATATATAACTATGTTATTAATAGAACCAACTAAGTACATTACTTCTCTGTCATTTATATATATAGCCTAGTTATACTTGTTATTTTAGCCTATCTTAGTGTAATGAATTTAACATATGTTATATCTAAGTTTAGCATTTAATTAGCTCATTATAGAGATAATTTATAACCCTTGTATATTAAGCTATATTTATTAGCTTTAACCCTAAATAACCCTAATCTATAAATTTTTAGGGTTAAATATTTGGTGAACCTAATATTTAAGCACCTAACCTTGGGCGGTTTAGGGTTTTTGTGTTTTATGTTTTCATAATTGCTATACTTTGTTGCAAATTTTAAATTTTCCATTTGTGAAGCAATGAAAAATGTTAATAGAAAAACTCATTTTCAAATGGAAGATAAGAAGCATTGGATACTCATCTCAATAATAACAAGAGCTTAATGGATGCATTTTTATATGTTATAAGAGATGAAATAAGTAAACATGATAAAACTAAGGCTTCTTCACCTAGTGATGGTGAGTCCTTATAAGGTACTACAATTGATTCCATATCAATAAATCTACCTACATCTAGAGAAGGCATATATTGTTTCTTCCAACATTTGTTTCCCAAAACTACTATTTCTACATCTATCATGGGGCTAACAAATGTTTCAACTCAAATACCAGTTTATATACCTATTCTAACCATGATTACATCCTATTTGGTGACTACTCAGCTTGCTAATCTAAATCCTAATGGGTACACAATTCAAAGACTCCTTAAAGTTATAAATACCTTAGAGGACAAAGTTAAAAACATTGAACAAAATTATTTAAAGTGTCCTCATCTATTAATTACCATGATGTGTTGCATAACCCTCTTGTACTTTATATATATTTGAACCCATTGATAGTTAGTTTTGTTACACCTAAGTTCACATTTTATAATGATAATGGTGATATTGAAAAACATCTTTGATCATTTTATGTGGCATGCCTTGAATATGTCTTAAATGATAAACTTTTAACCAAATTATTCCCAAGAAGTATCAAGGACTATGATTTGAGATGGTTCTATGATTGTCTCTCCAATCTATGAAATAATTCAAACCTCTTGCAGATTAGTTTTTAGCACACTTTTCCATTAATATTTATGAAAAGGTTTCCTATGCTTAAATTACTAAAAATAAACAAAGAACAAATGAACCTATCAATGAATGTGTATTGAGGTACAAGACAATGTTAGCTAAGATGACCAATCCTATGATAGATAAGGAGTTGTAAGACATATTCAAGAAAATTTTACTTGCTCCTTTACACGAGTCCATTATTTTCAAAAAGTTCAAATATTTTGATCAATTATACCATGTATGTGACTCTGAATAAAGATTATTTAATTGAATATGCTCAATTATGTATAAAACACACAAGTTGTATTTACATCCAATGTCAAAATTATAATCAAACCAAGCTATAAGGAAAAGCCTCTTGAGCCTAAAAAAGAAACAACCAACATGATTAACATAGTTTCACAGTAGCCTAATTATCTTGTCATATTTGATGCACCAATGAGATAATTTACATGCTTACCTGAGTCTCCCACTTCATTACTCCCATGGCTAGTAGAGTGTTATCTTATATCCTTCCATTATCCTAAAGATGTTGATATGAATAGACCTATACGCAAAGGATATGATGTGCATGCTGATTGTGATTATCACCATGGACCATGACATTATATCAACAAATGTTTTACCTTGAAGCAGAAGACCCAAGACCTTATTGATGACCAAAAGATTAAATTTTATGATCCTAGTAAAGAATCAAGTTCATAACCTGGTGATCATTAGAAACATAACATATTTAACAATTATTTTTTAAAACCATTCTATTAAGGAACCAAAAGTATAAATGGAATATAATGCACATCCTTTTCCATCACATTATGGGCACCTATTAGATGGTATTACTGGTACTTATACATGACATATACCTCCTATAGTTATGAGACCTTCTATTAATTTTGATGAAACTAAGATCAATAATGATGACTATGATATTCATTCTTTATTCCTTCAAGTATTCTTTGATCACTAGACTATACATAATGTTATGATTGATAATGGTGAAATAAAAAATGTTTGCACCATGACATTACTTACATATATAGGTTATACTCATCATGATTTTCATGTTTATACTAAATTAGCTAAATCATTTAATAGGACATACCATAAGGTCCTTAGTGATATTGACCTACCTTTATAGGCTAGTCCTGTACATGTGGTTACTACCTTTCTAGTTATACCTTCCAAGAGAATCTTTGATAAGTTATTAGGAAGACCTTAGATCCATACACTTCAAGCAATACCTTCTATAATGCATGGGTGTGTTAAATACATTGTTGCACTTGTACTATTACTATCTAGATATTGCTATGATATTTATCATGCATCTTAGGCCTTCATGTGATCACGTTATTTTATGAACTTCAATTCTACATTTACCTAGACATATTCCTTCTATATGCTACATGGTTCCATTCATAGATTATACAGTTGTCTTGTATTTTTGAGGTGAGGTAGCTATAATTTTCTATTCTTCCCTCACCTAAAAGGGGGGAATAATAGTGGGGGAATGTCATAGAGGCATGCTATTCACATATTGTATAGTTTTCAGCTTTAGTGGGGGCATGATTTAGAAGCATGTTTTCTATACTTCTTCACATTTGGCATAGTTTTTAGATTTCGTGGGGGCATGAAATATAGGCATGGTTTCCACAAATTCATAATTTTTAGATTCAATGGGGGTATGCATATAGGCATGGCATCCACACATTCACAATTTTCAAATTTAGTGGGGGCATGCTTTGGAAGCATTTTCTCCACACTTATTCAGTATTGGGTACAATTTGTAAATTCAATGGGGGCATACTTTGGAAGCATGTTATCCAAACTTATCTAGTATTTGACACACCTAGATTCAGTGGGGGCGTGTTTTGGAAATATGTCCTCCACATTAACACTTATTTTAGTTTCTAGATTTTTCCATATATAGTGAGAACATGTTTTGGAAGCATGTTCTCCATACTTAAATTTTTTTTGAATTGGATAAAGTAGATAGTTATATAATTTAAATTCATAATTATTGTATAATTTTATACATTGGTACCATTATTATACATAGTGTCAACATGAGATATATCTATGGTGTATATGCAATGTAATGTGTGCCTAATATTGTAAAATCCAAATCAGTTGCATATTTCAAAACACTCTTGAGGACTATCATCACCTATTAGGATGGAATTTTAGGACTATATTGAGCCATTCTAATATAGTAGTTGGTTCCCTTTTGGTATGGTTAAGGTGATTAAATATCTTAATCTTGCTAATTTTTTAGGTTGTACTTGATTGTTTCATCTAACCTTACTAATTTAATAACATGAGTTGACTTTGTTCACTCATGCTCACCAAGTTAAAAGTATGATTGGGTTGCACGATTGAGCTAATCTCAGTTTCCAAGTGGAAAAAAACCTTTTATCCAAGGTTTGGGTATGTGCCTTCTAATCTCTCTTTCCCTTTATTTCTTTAGATATATGCACTTTCTAAATTTTTATATTTTTTTCTTGATCTCAGTTTTAAAGCCTTAAAATGATACATCTTTTAAATCAACTTACCAATAGGTAAGACAACTATATCGATACACAGGTCAATCAATAATAAAACACTCACACTAGACTCAAATAAAGGCAAGGTTGTTATACACACCCAGTTATGCATTTATTCTCATTTAAACCAAAAATTTCATCACTATATTAAAGGGCAAAATGTAGATGATATTTATGGATTATATAGCACCTCAATCTTTTACACTTTAAAAAATTAGACCTTGGTTGTTCCTCTTAGTTCTAGACCTTCCTCACTTTTAGAAGTATTGCATCCACTCTATTTTGTACCCCTTAGCCTATATCTTGGTTTAACCAATCTTATGTTGATGACCCAGACCTTATATCTTTCCTATAATTCTTAAAACCTAATTATGTTCCACCTCTATAAGTTTTAAGTCTGTACCTACTTTCTTATTCCCTTGACACTAGCATCTTAAATAGACACCTATGTTGATGTAGGTGACTTACTTCGATGTAAGTGTCTAGTGGCCTAAATTCATCTATTTTACAAGTGAAATATATCCTAATAGTCAACCTAAGTGTTTTAATGTGAGTTATTTCTCCAAAGACATTGTTATAAATATAAGATTAACCCTCATTGATTCCTCACCTATGAAAGACCTAGAAACTTATTACCTACTCACCAAGAAACTTATAAAAGGCATTCAATCAAGAAATCAAGTGAGAAAAGTTTCCTTATTTTATTCTAATTCCATATCAATCATAGGGATAACACATATACATGTATGAAGTAATGAAGGAGTAACCTAAGAGCTATATTTTCCAAGTTATAAGCTAGGTCACTGTTATACTTACTTTCCACATATTATTTTATTCACACACAATCCAACACATAAAGTAGAACTACATTAGTCTGAAGCCCTATTTAGATTATTATCTATGTAGGCAATACTCATTGGTAGAGGGGTCTTTGGGGTCATTTCAACACCATGTTCCCACTAACCCATTTTCCACAAGGTCACTATGAAGATGAAGAACTAGGGTTTTACAATTTCATGAGTAGTGAAGATCCATGATCTAGATCAAAATACACCAGAGTGAAGGTGAAAACAAACCTAGAAGCATCAATGTGGTCGCATCCTTTTTTAGAAGGTATTTCATACATGACACCTACATCAAGTTAAGGCAATAGTGTCAACGTAACTATCTAAGGCTGACATTAGTGTTCACATCTCCAAAAGCACCCAATCCATAATATGATGACTATTCCAAAATCCTCTTCCATTTTACTTCTTTCATGTTCTAAATCCATAACTATGTCAGTATCAAAAATAAGTACATTAATTCCTTGTAATTTCTATATCTAATATAGTTTTACTTACTATTTTTAGTCTATCTTAGTTAAATTAATTTAACATATTTTATATCTAAGTTTAACATCTAATTGGCCTGCTATAGAGAAAGTTTATCACACTTGTACCTTAAGTTATCTATATCATTTTAACCCTAGATAACCCCACTCTAGAAATGTTTAGGGTTAAATAAATACATATAAAAGATAAAATAGTATGAGTCACACACATATCCACCAATTACATTATGATTTTTTTAGCCTTGATCTACTCACAACATTAGGTTTTGAGTAGTATATAGTAATTTATTAAAAATTAACCCATTCAAGCATGTGTAATAAATATAATAAATACTGAGTAGTCAAGGGATAAAGATATCATATCTTGTTTTGTACTTTATTTTAAACTATAATAGTGATTTAGATCCATCTTAGGCCTATGATGAAACTCTATTTTATGTTCATTCTACACTATAACTATCCTTTCTACTTAGACACTATTGTTAGATCTAGACACTATTGTCGATGCTAGTGTTCGACTATGATGCTGGTGTCCAACCTTAAATATGCACTAGAATTGATCTAAACTTTTCATGAAGGTGCAATGTCACTAGTAATGATGTTTTATCTTTTTGAATAGATATAATTATGTGTGAAATATGGTTAATAATAAAAACCCTAGCTACTTTTGTCTTTGACCTCCTGTGACTTAGTAAAAAAGGGTTAGCATGTGAGTCAATCTAACCTTAGTAACCTCACTATATCTGAGTGCTGCCTAAATAACCATATACTCCAAAGAGGGCCTTATACTCACATGTAGTTCTCCCTCCTTGGTATGTGTGTGTAATGATTATTATGCAACATATACTATTTCTCCTATTATAACCCTTGGTATAAGAAATACAAGTGTAAATTGGTATTTAAATACTTTAGATTTATAATTATAATTTTTTTTTATATGATGCCATTTAATAGCTTTTGAATAATACAAAGTATGTGCTAATTGAGAAGCTTGCTTGGTGTTGTGAATTATACCATAACTTTGTATATATAGGGAACCTCTTAATTTTGAATTAAAAGATAATGAAAAGTAAAATCTAATAATAGAATAAATATATGGGGATAAACAAATAGTCACAAAGGGAAAAGTATGAAAAATGATCAAGAGATAAGGCTTGACACTGTTGTTGAATTTGGATACTATAATTGATGCTAGTGTCTTGAACCACTAGTACTGTCTAGGGGCTAAAAACAAAAAAGTGATAACAAAAATAACATGGATCCTTAAATCACATTAGATATAGGCATACTAAGTAATACAAAAAGATAAGAAAGATAAGGTAAAATCAATAAAAGGACATTGATCGAAAGGGTCCATAGAATATCATACCACTAGATGCCTAACTCTTTATCAAAAGGTATATATGTGCAAAACTATGAAAAACATAATATAAAATTATTCTTGTACCAAATATGGGTATATGATTTCCCCCCTTTAACCTAGTAATTCATGAAAATGAAATTATTAGTTTAAATGAAAGAGAAATGCATACCTTAGTGTGTATAAAACACCTCATCTTTGCTTGAGCTCTATTTGAACATGTTGTCTATAAACAAAAGTATGTCATAATGTAATCGACGTATATAATCTAAAAATGATCAATAGTATAAATTATCTATATAAAATAAAGAGAATGGATAGAATGCACCTATGTAAGTGTTGCATAGTAAATGATTTTTGGATATCAACTCTTATACGCAAGATGAAAAAGTGTGATGAACCTAATAAATAGATTTATGAACTACAAAAAATAATGGAATAATAAAAATAATTTCATTAATTAACTTAGAATAATTCAAATATGTTATATTGATCACAGGTCACCTCAAGGGGGAAACCTCCTTTAAGGAAGCTCAATACAATAATATTCATCAATGCCTTCATTAGGCCTCAATACTTACTTAAATACTAATTCTATTATATCAACTAAAACTTCCCATGCATGTGGGATAATTCAAATATGCTACTTAACTATTAATTCTATTCTATCAACTAATACTTCCTATGCATGTGGGATAATTCAAATATAATAAAGGGATAACTTACAAAGCATATGCATCCATAATGACTAATACACTAATAATGAAAAAAAAGGGTAAGACATAGGTTCTTAACATCACCTCCCCCTTAGAAAAAGCTTTATCCTCAAATCTTTAGATGTGGGAATTTTTGCTAAATTTGGAATAATGGTTCCCGTGTGGCATATTTGGGTTGCATGCTTTGCCATTGGATTAAGACTTCCAAGATGGAGTGGGAGTGAAGTTGGTGGGTGCACCTATATAGGATATATTTAAGTTAAATAAGGATGGATCCTTCATTATCAAGTTTGGGTAAAATTATCTGCACTCTAATGGTAGGTCTAAGAACTTTTTTCAAATAAGAGACATGAAAGACTAGTTGAATTCTGAAGGAAGGTGGAAGCTCCAAATTGTAAGAAATAAATCCAATCTATTAAAGAACCTTATATAGCCCATAAAATTTTGGGGAAAGCTTATACCACCCTTTTAGTTTCAAAGATGATTATTTATATGGTTGGAGATGAATAAAAACCATATCACCAGGTTGAAAGGTGCACTAAGAGTGGTGTTGATTTGTCTACTACTTCATTTGATTTTGTGCTAGATGGAGATTATCTTATAGGATGTTGAGAATCTAATAATAATGGTAAAGATTAGTGTTGACTTCTTAAACTAGGTAAGTACTAGGTGTATATGGGAGTAGTGTTAGGGGTGCTTGACCATAAACTACTTCATATGGAGTCATTTTAGTAGAAGTATGGTATGAGGTATTGTACCACCATTTTGTGAGGGGGAGACACTTTTCCCACTAGTGCCATTTTTATAATTCAAATAAATGAAGGAATGTTTCTAAGCATTTTTTAATGATTTTTGTCTAGCCATCGATTTGGGGATGATACCTAGAGCTCATCTTCAGTTATGTGCTTATGCATCAAAATAGATCTTTCCAAAAATGGCCAATGAAAGTTGCATCATGATAAAAGACAATTGAAGAAGGGATGCCATGAAGATGGAAAATTTTATCCAAGAAAACTTGTGTGACTATGGAGGATGTATAAGGGTGGCTAAGGGCATAAAAATGACTATGTTTAAAAAGGCAGTCGACCATGATAAGGATCATTATTTTGCCACTAGATTTAGAGAGACCTTTAATGAAATACATAGAAATATCAATCCAAATCCTAGAAAGGATGGGTAGGGGTTTGATAAAACCAATAATTATTGTGGTTTCATCTTTGTTACATTGGTAGGTATCACATTCAACCACCATCTATTTAGTTTCCCCTTTCATGCCTTCTAATTTTTTTTTTGATGTGCCCACTCATATAATTTGAGAAATCTCAAGTGTCCTACTGATGGAGAAGCATGAATTTCATAGAATATAGTCTAATGAAGTTATATGCTATTGGGAATTACCAAATAACCCTTATAATGCAAAGAATCACCATCTCATGAATAATGTGTACTGTAGAGGGGTTAATGGTCAATTGATGAATGATTTGGTGTAAAGAGGGATCATGTGCATACCCATAGTATATAGATTCTAACCAGTTTGGAATGGGAATGGAGATGGAAGAAAGGGAAGGCTAGTTCTCAAATGTGTGAGAGAGAGCATTCACCACTACATTGTATTTACCCTTCTTGTAAGTGATCTCATAATCACAGCCCATGAGTTTTATGACTCATTTATATTCTGTTTGGGATGAGAACCATTGTTTGAGGAAATATTTCAAACATTTGTGATCAATTTTAATATAAAAATGATTCCCAAGTAAGTATGGCTACCATTTTTATACTGCATGTAGAATGGCCATCATTTATTTTTCATATGTAGACAAAACCAAATTTCATTTAGAAAGGGATTTGGTAGTGAAAGCAATGGGATGACCTTCTTGGAGAATAATAACATTGAGGCCATTACCACATGCATCAATTTTGATGGTGAAATTTTGGTAAAGTTGGGAATGGCTAAAATTGGGATGCAACACATAGCTTATTTGAGTACCATGAAAGCTTGGTTATCTAAAACATCCCATGTGAATTCATCCTTCATCAGTAAGAAAGTTAGAGGAGTTATGATATTTACATAATCTTTGATGAACTTATGGTAGTATATTGTAAGGTCAAAGAAGCCATGAAGGCTCTTGAGTGTCATTGGTTAAGGCCAATGTTGCATGTCACTAATTTTATCTAGATCCACATGGACCCCATTAGCTGAAACAATGTGCCCTAGATATTCAACTTCTTCTTGATTGAAGGAACACTTGGAATACTTGACACATAATTGATTATCTTCTATAATTTATAATGCCATATCAAGATGCTAGATATGCTTATCTTATGTGCATTTATAAATAAAAAATAATCAAAGAAAACCAAAGCAAATTGATAGAAGGGATAAAAGATTTTATTCATTATGGCTTGAAATGTTGAAGGGGCATTTGTAAGTCCAAATGGCATGATCAAGAATTCATAATGACCTTCATGCATATAGAAATCTATATTTGGAATGTCATCAACATGCATGTAGATCTAATGATAGCTAGAATGAAGATCTAATTTGGAGAAAATGTTTTCCCCATGGAGCTCATTGATGACCAAACTTGGAAACCTGTCTTTGATAGTGATGTGGTTAATGGAATGAAAGTCAATGCAAATGCATCATGAAACATATTTTTTGTGGACAAGAAGCACTAGGGAGGTGTATGGGCTGGTTCTTTGGTGAATAACTTTGAACTTGAGGATTTTTCGTACTAGCTTTTCAATCTCTATTTTCTATAGATGGGGATAGCAGTATGGATGGATGTTGGGTTGGGTACTTACTAGAAGGAGTAGAATGCAATGATATTTAGGATGTGAATGGAGTAAACCCATTAGATCTATAAATATAGTTGCATACTTTTCAAGGATGGATTGAAAATTAATAGGGTAGTTATTAGAAGTGGGGAGTTGGAGTTGGGTGGAGTACAGCTAGGAAATGACCCCATATGAGCCTTTATTTAGAAGGTTTTACATGTGATGGGAATTGATGATGTTATAAGATCTAATGAATAACCATTTTAAGGTATGCTTCTAGCCATTATCAATGAATTACATCCAAATCTTAGAGAAGTCCCCTAAAATAGGTCCCGATGTGTAGAGCCACTGCACCCCTAGGACCACATCACATCTCCCTAAGGGTAGGGAGAACATATTTGAGCAAAGAGTGTAATCACCTATCACAATAAACATATTATGATACTTATATTTATAGTTTAATGTTCCCCTATTATCAATCATGACTTCAAATCTAAAACAAAGGTGTATAAAGAAGTCTACATGCTTAACAATGTGAGGATCAATGAAATTATGCATGCTACCATAGTCAATGAGGATTATGAGATGAATATTTTTAAATAATCCCTTTATTTTCATGGTTTGATGAGTGGTCACACCTTTGATTACATGGAGAGAGATTTTAGGTTGGGTTTTTTGAGCCATGGAGTCATTAGAAGGGATTTTTCTACTTCAAAATCCTAAAATTCTTAGATATTAGGCTCACTATCTCATTCTAATAGTGAGTCCACATCTAAAAAGTAATGTTTTTATGTGATGTACCAATGAACCTTAACTATTTTTTCATCACAATTATAACACAATCATTTATCATTATGAGTCCACATCTCTACCTCAGTAAGGTACTTGACCAGTGTGGTTGTGGATGACCTCTAGTTTGTTGTGTTCATTATGGGTTGAAAAGCTAGAAGTCAATGTTGCACTAAAAGTCTATCTTTTGAAATTTAGCTAAACCTAAGGAGGTCATCAAGTTAGTGGGATAAAACATTTTCACCTTCAAGTGGATTAGCTCTTTGATGCGACTAATAAAAAACTCTTGAAGAAGTCGTGATAACCCTTCAATGTGTTGATCTAGTTTCTCAAATTTAATCTAATAATCATGAATGGTGTCTGTCTGATGGAGTTTGGTGAGAGATCCTATAACATCCTCAAATGTTGAAGGACCAGACATACCTATAAGTAAGGATACAAAGGTTTTCCAATTGAGTTAATCATTCAACTTGAGATATTAATGATACTATTGATGTGCTTCTTGTTCCAAGTGAAAGGAAACAATTGGGACTTTGCTGACATAATAAGTATTATGAAGGTTAAAGAATTATTATACTTGATATATCCATCCAATAGGATCTATACCATTGAACCATGAAAATTAAAACTTAGGCCCATGTGATGTTTGTGGATAAGAGAAACTATTCTCTGAAAAAGACTCCTATAACTTGTTGAAGAGAAAGCTATTCTACTAATTCAGTCCATGCATCTTATTAGTTAACTCAGTGACCTGGGATTTTAATGCAATGAGTTCTTCCTCCATGATTTTTGTGCCTGTATGGGTGACTACCAAAATTTTTTTTTTCTAAGGGATAGAAAAATAAGTTTTAAGACACGATTAGTAAGGCACTTTTTTAATTTGGACTAAAATAGAAGGGGTAAAGGTATGTTTACACTTTTTTTGCATTGTCTAGGTATGATTGATGAGGTAAGGGAAATTTTGAAATTGAAATGGAAAAATTGAAAAATTTTTCCAAGAGGGACAAAGGAGAATAAAATTGAAATGAATACTCTAAAAGAATTTTGAAGTAAGAGGATAAAAAATGAAGTTATGGCAAAACCCAAAAAAATAAAAAAATGGGATTTATGGGTAATAAAAGTGGAATTGGGAGATATGACATCAAGGAAGAAAAGGTGAGGAATTAAATTTTAGGTGTCCTAGTAAATTTTAATGATTAAAAAATATAGAGATGGAGATATATGAAAAAAATGAAAAAAAATACTCTTTCTTTTTTGAAACTGGTTTTTCTGGGTTACTATTGTCAAAAGTCTATCCATAGGTTTGAAGTTACCACTATGTGAATTTGAAACTAGTTTTTTTTAGGATGATCCTATCAAAGGTCTATATGCATGTTTTTAATTACCACTGTGTTAATGTAAAACTAGTTTTTCTATTGATAATCTATAGAAACTAATATGTTTGATATGTGCCTTAAGTTTGTTTAGATGCCTAAAGGTTTTTAGAAATCTCTTTGGCCACCAATGCTGTCTGAATGAGTACCACTCTTTATAAAAATTTGGCCATGGTTTTACCCCTAAATGACAATCTTGGTTTACCTTTTGGGTGGGAACTAGTCAATCAGGATGGGTCCATTTCCCTTTTCACTTGCAGGTCCTCTCAATAGGCAAGCTACTTTAGGGTTCCTATGGTACTCCTCACAATGAGTTTTAGGGATATATACCCAAGTACTTCCCATAGTTATGCATAGGCATATTTTACCCTTATATAAACTTGTAAATGAAGATGTAAAAATAGATATAAAGAAAAATAGTTTTTTTAAAAATAATATAACTCCTGGAAAGCCATTGCTATAAGGAAAAAAATCTCCAAAATCTATCTGTCAAGGAAAGTGCTCTGATACCAGATATGACTAACTTGTTGCATAGATTTATAAACTATAGGAAATAATGGAATAATAAAAATAAATTTATAAATTAACTCAAAATAATTCAAATATGTGATATTGATCACATGCCACTTTAAGGAAGAAACCTCCTTTGAGCAAGCTCAATACAATAATATTCATCAATGCCTTCATTGGGACTTAATACCTACCTTAATACTAATTCTATTCTAGCAACTAAAACTTCCCATGCATGTGGGATAATTAAAATATGCTACTTAAATATCAATTCTATTCTATCAACTAATACTTCCCATGCATTTGGGATAATTAAAATATACTAAAGGGATGACTTATAAAACATATGTATCCATAGTGACTAATACACTAATAATGCAAAGAGAAGGGTAGGACATGGGTTCCTAACATGAAGTAGAAATGGATTTGAGACCTCATCCATTTTCTAGCTAGGAAAATTAATAAATATAAAAGTGGTCACATGGGTTGTACCCTAGAGGTGCCAAATATGAAATAGGGAGAGTTGGATGAGATCACAACCACAACCTAGTATAAATAAAGTGGTGTTATGATTGTCGAGAATATTACATCTTAACCATCATAACTCAAGTGTAACACACACACACACACACACACACACACACACACACACACACACACACACACACACACACACACACACACACACACACACACACACACACACACACACACACACACATATAATCTGGTGTATGATGAGTGACTTAATTAAACTCATTATATAAATATGGTGAGGTTGGTATATTTAATGAACACAAACTATAATTTGGTGAGATTCAAGGATTTAATCACATCCAACCTATAAATAGAATCAACTATAGTAGATGAATAAGACTCATTAACAATAAATCTTGGTGTAATCAGTGCATCCTTGTGAAATATTTTTGTATATTTGTAATCTAGTGAATTTAGGAGATAATTCAATGCATTTGTTAAATAATAGAAGGAATGAACATCATTCATGCCCCCTATCATGTCTAGTGTGAGTAATGTGTTTTTTTTAGCTTGGTTAAAGTGTGGAGGTCATGAATTTATGACATGCCCCCACTAAAATTTGGAGATATGAAAAATTAGGTAAGTGTGGAGACCATGCCTTTATGTCATGCCCCCATTAAAATTTGGAGATAATAAGAATTAGGTAAGTGTGGAGACCATGTATTTATGACATCCCCCATTAATATTTGGAAACTATGTAAATTTGGAGGACATGATTTTATGACATACCCCCATTAAAATCTACCCCTATTTTGAGGTGAGGGGGATATAATCTTATAGTCACCACATCAAAAAAGGATGATGTGGCTATAATGTATATGGATCGAGTGTATAGGATTCAATTTATATATAAGTGATATGTCTCAGTAATTTTGTTAATATGGTATGTAGCATTGTAAATTAGTATTTGAAATTTGAATTGTTTTATTATAATTTTAGGTGATTTGAGATTTGTGAAGAGTTGTTATGAAATTTTTATAGTATAGAAGGGCTTACTACATAGATCCCAACACAACTTGTGGTTTTGTATTTGGATATTTGATGCTTGAAATATTTCCATTTGAAATTATGAGAGTTGAAAATTCAACAACTATATAAATGTATTTTGAAAATAATTTTTCATTTTATTTTTATTTTGAACTTTAGATTTTTTGCTCTGGAGTGATTTAAAAAATGCCTCATGAAGGAGTTGTGTAGACAATGCAATTTGAGCTACTTTGAGCCACCTTAAGACGATAGGATCTTGAGGAGTTAGTAAGTAAAAAAATTCTTTAAATTTTTGTGATTTTATATTTTTAAAAATTTGCATTTTTTGTTTTTTTTTGAATTTTTAGGGGTTGACAAACATTATCATTGATGAATTGGATAGTACCATCAATCCTTCGATGGTAACATCTAATTTTTTACATTATTGTCCTACAATACCATCTTAAACTAATGGTAACATCAATTATAGCTTAGTTCTTGAAAATTTAGTGCTTGGGCATGTTTAAAATAGTTGGTATCTAACAATTAATACATGTTTTTATTTGTTTTCTTATGTAGAAGGATGTGCATATTTGTGAGTTTAGGAATGGGAGGAAATTTTCTACCCTTACTGAGCTTGATTTAGATGATGACAATTGGGGCATCATTGAGTAGATAGGGTTAATATATGTATCCCATTTAATGTAGGTACCTTATGTTATCCATATCATGATAACATTAGATGGGAGATGGAGTCTTGATACTTGCATGTTTTTAGCTCTTGATAGGGAAGATGAAGATTATGTTGGAGGATGCTTACTAGATTTTGAGATTACATATCACATGAAATAAGGCATAGGGTTTTGAACATGCTAGTATTATATATATTCAATGGTCTCATTTTTAATTTATAGGGAAATGGTCAACATATGCAAAGCTATGTATTACTATCTACTTAAATACGCTAATTAGAATTGATGTTTCATGACTATAGAAGTTTATTTATTATTTAATTACTTCTATTATAGATGTTGATGGTGGTGGGTTAGTGATATCTTACCAGATGTATCACATTATCCATTAAATTAAGGATTAGGGAGTTAGATTTTCTTAGGGACGTATGATGGTAGCCCATTTGTATAAATATTTATTTAGGTTTTGATCAGAGACACAAGGTGGTGGTCTAGGTGATAGGACACTCTTACATGTATGGGCCTATGAACAAATTTTAGTTGTGTTACTAGTTAGTGGACCCTTAGCAAGATGGGCCCACCTTCAAGAATTTATAACATGATGTGTGGTCCCTTGAGGTAGAACACATACCACCATGGGGTATCATATTATATGAGATCATTTTACACCAGACCAGATCATATGTTGGATATATATGAAATTTTAAAGGTGGGACAAGGATTAATAAGAGTATTATTGTGCTTATGATAGTATATGGTTTGTTGATTTATTTCTTAGGGTTTATGATAAATTTCAATATGATCACATTTTAAGATAGTTTAGTATTGCACAGGGGGTGTCCTTAATTCATATCCATGGCATTATATAATGAGATTTATCCATAGGCCAAAATGATGTACCAACCCCTTAAAAAACAAACTTGGTCCCTTTTCCACTTGGGGAGAGAGATCTAATTGTACCACTTACCATAGGTAATGATGTTAAGTGCACAAATGTGTATATGTAGTTGTGGATAGGGAATCAATGTTCATTATTATTTCCAATGATTATTTCCCCCTTGGTGCAGTACTCATAACATATGAAGGTGATGTAGGAGGTATACATGGTGGGGACTCAATATGTCCACAACCTTGTGATGAGGCTAGAATTAGAGCCACATGTGAGTATGCTATATATAATTATTTTTTATTGATATGATATTAGATAGGTGTATATGATAAATATATATGATTTTTTATTTATGATAATTGGTTTTAGGTAATCATAAGTGGTTAGTGATATACAAATATTGAATTATAGTGCACACATGGACATCATTATAGAGGTTTTTGTAGAGAGTGGTGGACATTATGGGTGCTCATTCACCCTTATTTTATCTTATTATGAGAGTAGTGGTGGCATTCTATATAGTAGCCATTAAGTATGATGAGTTACATGAAGCTCGATACATGAGATGTGCTTGAGTAGAGATAGATTGAGATCATGTATGTTTTGATTGATTATTATGATGCTCTTCATTGATATCATGAATAGACATTGCATTATCTAGGTTCACTAGAGGAGATACTACATGAGCGATCTTGATCTTATGGGATAAGATAGGGTTTAAGAGCCTCCACATCTAGGAATGTTAGGTTTATAGAGATAGATAATGATGATGATTCATTTACACTTGGGGTTATGGACTCTACTTATGACTAATGTTGTTTATTATATAAACTTTATATCATTTTAAATATATATGATGATGTCTCTTTGTTATATGTAAAATAGATGTGCACTCTTGTGTCTTATTAATTTAAAAATGCTTTATTTTATTTACTTTGGGTAATATAAATTTGGATATGGTAGTTAAACTTGTGGGAAAATATTGGTAATTTAATTTTAATTTGTTTATTAGTGATTTTAAGGAAATAACCATATGTAATGGATTCTAGTTGGAAATAAGAAAAATTGACTATAATGATCAAGTGGTAACTAGTCTCTCACTCTTAGTTCTAACACTATAATTGGTGTATATATAAAGGTATCAAGTGTATCTATTAGATCTATATCTTTATGTTCTAGTTTTGGTACCCAAATCTATTATGTAGATATGCAAGTAGAATCTATCAAGTTTGGATCAATGCCTTATCCATGTGTCCCTCTATCGAGAGTTTGATCAACCAATGGTTCCTTGGTTGGATTAGTGTGGTAAATTTTAGTCTTAATAGAGGGTACATTAGGAGGACCTCTTATAGTGGTTTATTTTTATAGAGGTTGATATACCACCCATTCTTGAAAAGGAATACAATGGGATGTTTCAATCTTGTTAGAATGACTATTAAAGAAGTTGGGAAAGATACCCTAGTGTGTATTTTCAAAATGTAATGATCCTTCCATATATAAGTTGTGATTTTTTTGCCTCAATGTAAAAACATCATTATCATGATGTCCATTAATACCATGGTAGGTGAAAAAAGGTTGTTTTTTACCTGTTCAAATATGTGTGGTGGGTGGTGATAGTTTGGAGGAAGGGTAATCAACTATTTATCTAATAGTGTATGTAATATATCATGTGATCTATCTTTACATTGATCAAACTGAAGTGATTGCCTCTTAGTAGAGGTATATATTTTTACTATAGGAGGTATTTTGGATGTAGGTTTCTTTATTTTTTTCAATACCTATGTTATATGTTCTATGGTATGCATCACTAATTTGGAAGAAGGTATTTGAGGTAGCCCATGAACCTTATTATTTTGTGATTTTTATTTGCAGGCATTATTTTTAACATGCTTTTGTAGACACTATTTATGAATTATATAACACCTCATTTTTATACACTTAGAAAATACATATCATGGATGTAACTTCAGCTTCTAGACCTTTCCTTCTACCAAAAGGATCGCATACACTATCTCTCTATACCTACTTACTTATCTCTTAGTCTGACCAATGATATTTTTATGACCTAGGCATTTTATCTTGCCTAGAGTGTGATAAACCTACTTATCTTCTATCTCTACATGTTTTGGACCTGTACCTATTTTACAACTACCCAAACACTTACATCCTAATCAAACACATACATCAATGTAAGTGTCTTGTTCTGATATAAGTTTTTAGTAGCCTAAATTCATCTAATTTACAAATGAAACATATCCTAAAGGTTGAAATAAGTGCCTCAATGTGAGATATTATCCAAAAGGACTAGTATAAATAGAATATTAATCATCATTCATTCCTTACCTAGCATAAACCTAGAAAATACCAAGGTAACTTACCAAAAAAACTCAATCAAGCACTTAAGTAAGCAAAGCTTCCCCATTTTATCCTATTTTAATATCATTCATAGGGATAACATATATATATGCCTAAAGTATTGAAGGAGTACTTCATGATCCACATTTTCCAAGTTATGAGCTAGGTCATTATTGTACTTGTTTATCACACATTGCATGATTCACACATAACCTAGCATGTAGGGGAGAACTACATAAATCTAAGGACCTCTTCAAATTATTGGTTATGTAGATAGTGCTCATTGATAAAGGGGTGTTTGGGGTAGCTCAGCACTGTGTGCCTACTAACCCATTTTTATGATAGCCACTATGAAGATGAAGAACTAGGGTTTTTACTATTTGACAAGGAGTGATAGTCCATGACCTAGATATGAATGTACCAAAGTGAAGGTGATACAAAACCTAGAAGCATCCAGGTAGTCATATCTAGTTTTAGTAGGTATTTTATACTATCCACCTATGTCTAATTTAAATAATAGTGTTGACGTAGCCATCTTAGGTTGACATAAGTGTCTACAATTATAAATGTATAATCTATATAATTAAGTGACTAATCCATAATCTATATCTACTCTAATTTTTGTTTGTTCTAGATCTAGATTTATGTTAGTGTTGTGTTTAGGTTGCACCTTATGAGGATATTTTTTAGGCCTCCTCACCCAATTGACATAATGGGGAACCCTAATTCCATAGGTCGCCTATATTTGTAATGAACCTCTAGATAAGGTTGTATTCCTCTTGGTGAATCGACTAAACTACTACACTTTCAAAGAAAAGGGAGAGATAATGCTTAAAATAAAGAAACTAAAAGTAAGCGGGGGTGATGAACCAAAATACAATGACATCCTTTACCTTATTGAGTTTTAATAATGGAAACCTTGAAACTACAACATACTCAACTCAATAATGAACATCCTAGCATCAATGTTTCATAGAGAGATACATGAATCTATAACAACATTAGAAGGAGAAATATTCATCACACAACTAAAATTCCATAAACACTAGAACACATAAAATATGACTTACAAAAGAGAGTTTACTTTCATGGAGGTGAGGTGAAATTAGACACAATCAAAAGGAAAAACACTTCACCATAATGAGAACATCAATAGATCATAGAGTACACAAAATTCAAGTCATTAAGAGGGAAAAAATAGTTATTCATTGATTCAAAGGCATAAGAACAAGGTAGAGGGTTAATGAATAGATTAATTTTTACATCATTTATGTACTAGAAATGGTCCCTTTGCAATAATAATCCTACTTATTTAAATAGGTCAAATATTCAAATATTGGGTTATTTTATGGTCTTCCATACTCTCGAGGTGGTTAAAATTTATGATGATGATTAGGGAAGGGGTTGAGGTAGTGAGAATATCCTTAGGATCACTAAAGCTAAGCCTACACAACTACCAAAGTCACACCTACATAACTACCTACCATGTCCCCTCAAGCCTATAACTTGTCTTCTATATATGTATTCTCCACTCACCTCTATGATGAATAAGGCTAGATTTCATTACCCTCACATCATTTTTATAGAATTTATATTAAGCTGAATCATGATTTGTATGACAACCCATTCTACCATTGATTCTATGAATCAAATGTCATTACATAACTTGTTCATGAGTTTGATGTTTGAATGAGTGAAATGAGCTATCAAATTTTCTTTAGCTGGTTCCAGCGTAGACACCATAAACATTCATGTGTTGACATCATCCTCATTCTAAGATTTTATACTGATATATGTATATTCCCCTAGGATCCACATATTTAACATTTTATAGAGTCTTGATCTTACTTAGAGCTCACCAACTATCTTCTTTATATTGGGCTATAAATCCCTAGGATCTGCTTAATCTATGGGTTAGATTCTCATTCTTATATTTACTTGGGGATCTAATTTTGTTTTTAGGATTATATGGAATACCATGGGGCTATAGAGTAGTGGGATTGCACCACATGGTGCCATCCTGATCACCCACTAGCCTAGGGATTTAACATATTATTTGTGATGTACAAAAATCACCAAGAGAGTAGGGTAGAGGGATTATGCCTCATGACATCATCTCACAAACCCACTAGCCTAGAGGGTTTTAAAATATATGGATGGTTCAAGATTCTAGGTCATTAGAATTATGACAAATAGGAGCATGCTACTAACCTACTCACCTACTCACCTAGAGGATTATTGATGTCATTGCCTCGCTAGACAACTTCTTAAAAATTAACCAAGTCTTTAAAAGACTTGTTTCTCTTAATTTATACTCATTTCTTAATTTTAAAAGAAGATAAAAAAATAGTAATAAGGGTGTGGTAGAAATACTTGGTTGGTGATGTGCACGTAATCAAGATGAAGATGGAGAACTCCTCCTTAGCTAGGAAGGATTAATCTATAAATAAGAAATCACTAACAAAAGGGGTTATTAGCAAGATATTTAAAGGACTACCTAGTGTGAGATAGACCCAAGAAGCATATGTTTGATAGGAGGATATCAATCCAATATTGATAAGAATCAAGTTGAAAATGATAAAAGTAATGTACTTGCATAAAGTAAATGAAATACAATACAAGAAGAAAGTAGAATGCTTGTTAAATAAAATGACTAAATATAGCAAAAGTGGGTCAATACTTGTGCTAAAGTGGATGAAATTAGGTTCAAAAAATTAGAAAAGGGTATGTGAATAGGTAAGAACATATAGATTTAGGTTTGGATGGGGTTAAGGGGATAAAAATAAGTTGCTATTATTTTTTTCCATAGTGACCATCGATGGTTAGGTGAACCATTGGTGGTTGGGTTGATCATCAATAGTTGGGGGTGATTGTCAGTGGTTAGGTAACCATTGATGGTTTCCTATGGGTTTCTAAAGTTCATTAAAATAGAGGTTTTAGAATGAGTGAATGATCAAATTAAGGCTCTATTAAAGATATGGTAGAGAGGAAACAAATTACAGATAGGCCTAATTAGGTTTGGGGGTTATAAATACAAAATAATAATGCTAAAGTACTGATATACCTATAGCTTTCTTGTTAGTTGATGGTTGAAGGCTAAAGTAATTTTGAAAAAATAATAATACTTTGTCCTTAAAAGCAAATTTGGTAGAGGTTTGGTTCTCTTTTAATGATGTTGAGTTACTGAAGGAAGATTGGATGTTGGAGAGCTTGAATACCTATGTGAAAGAAGATTTTACATCTTGAACATGAATCTTTTTCACCTCCCACTCCCCTCTTTTTATAGGTAAAGAGATATGGATATGGAAGGTTACCTAGAAGTTAAGGTGTCTAATCACTACGCTTGGAAGTTCATTAGAACTACATAAGGCAAACTTATTAAATTATGCCTTTTTATCTTACACATAGCTAGTGATGTGTTAAGAAGGTGAGGAGGTGAGGACTTGACCATTGATAGTTAGAATAACTATCAATGGTTAGGTTGATCATCAATAGTCAAGTGTTCTAGGGAAAAGGGGTTAAAGTTAGTTAAAAGGGGTTGGTTAAAAGGTTAAGTTAGTAGGTTGATGAGTTAGTTAACTAGGTGGTCAGCTAGACTCAAGGTCTGATAGGGGTCCTAAGGCATTTTGATGACTAGAACTATTGTGAGTATTTTTTTAGTGTCTATATTTTACCCTTTTTTATTATATGGCTTTGAATTAATAAGCTACAAAATAACAAATGGATTGCTAGTCAAAGGTCTGATTGCCCTGAGTATGGGAGGAGGTGTTCCCCCTTCAAACTAGGAGTTGATGAGGTGAAACCAAAATTGAGTTAGGGTTTAATAAGTGGTATATGGTGAGTCATGAGGTTTGGTGACAAAAAGTGTGGTTGGGCATTTGAAATTTAAACATGCACATAAAATATGACTAAGTGTGATAGTCAAGATCATGTAAAGACTAAGATTTCCAATGTTGGTAATAATAAAGTTGGTTCTAGAAGAACAAGTGATAGGGTAACTAGTCCACAACATTGATCATAGTTGATCAAGTTAATCTATATGTCTCCTAGACATGGTCAATGTTTTTATAGGTATCTGAGGTAAAAAGTGATCCATTGAAAAACACAAATGGTTTGGTTGTGCATAAGGTGGTATAAATTCAAATGGTTAACATGGCAAGGTCGATCGATACAGTCAAAAAGACCAAGTAAGGCCATCATAAAATATGTGAGTGTTCAAGTTAAAAATGGCCAACATCAAGGTGGACATGGTCAAAGGGTTGGTTGAAGAAGGGTAGCTTACAAAAATTTTAAGTTTTGTTGTGGTGGAGATTAGGTGATCTCTAATATTATAACATTTAGGTATAAGTGCTTAACATGAAAAAGCGTGGGACCTTAACCATTGACGGTTAGGGGAAAACCTTAAAAAGCCATAGATAAAAAGTGAAAAACAAAAATAATTTTCACCTTTTAACAAGTTTATCCTCTATGTTTTCTATGTTCTGGTAATTTTGTACTTTGGCATTTTTCTAGGAGATTGTTTGATTGAGTTTTTAGGTAAGGTGGTGGTTGTAGATTGGTTGAGTGTGTTTTGAGGAGATCAGCTAGGACCAAACATGTAGGGTGGAAAAGGACATGGTCAAGCAACAAGACATGAGCTCTGACCTTGATAATGATCAATAAATGAGGTAGGGGGTGTATTAAGTTTGTTAGGCAATTGATTTTGGTTGTTGAAATAAAATTTGGGTATTTTGGTCATTATTTGGAAATTGGGTGTGGGTGGTTTTACCCTAGTTTAGGTTATGGGTGAAATTAGAAGAAGTAGTGGATGAATTTTGATTTTAAAAGAGGATTTAGGTTAGGGGTGGGTTTTAGGATAGTTTTAAATAGTTTACTTTGTTTTTTTGATTATTTTTGATGTTTTTTTAAGGTAGGTAAGGTTTAGGGTTTTGCCACTAATAGTCATACACAGTGAACATTGGTGGTTTGACCCAACCATCAATGATTAGACTGACTATCAGTGGTTGAACACCAAGAAAAAAAAGGGTCACATAACCATCAATAGTTCTAGTGAACCATCGGTAATGGAATGTTTTGTGGAAGATTTGTTTGAAAGGTGTAGAGGAAGATTTATTTAAAAAAATGGTGTGGTTGGATTAAAATGTTAAGTGTAAGTTTAGGATAGGTGATGTGTTTGAGTGATGGGTTAGGATGATTTAGGAAAAGTGTTAAGTAAGAATGATGTATGAAGTTGATAGCTAATTTGATGGTTAGTGGATAGAGTTAGGTGTTATTTGATAGGTTAAAATAGGGTAATTGTTAAATAAGTTTGATGTTATGAAATAGTTTATTGGGTAAATTTGTCTAAATTGTAATTGTGGATTATTGTTTAGATGCTAGAGTTAATGTGGTAGATATAATGGGTTAGTTTGGAATAGGTTGAAAAAGACAAGTATAGGTTAGTACTGAGCTTGATTTGGAAAATAAGTGCGCATGCTAACATGGTTATTTTGTAGGAACAAGACCAGATCTAGATGAGTCCCTAAGATCTTTTTAGAGATATGTGATGAGATGACTGAAAATGAGTGGATACATATAGAGGAGGTTAGCTTAGGATTCATGGTTCACTATAAGCACCTACCACAAGATGCAGCTATGGTCATGTTCCTCATTGAGAGATGAGACCCATATATGAACACATTTTTGTTGCTGATAGGAGAGATTATCATCTTACTAGAGGATGTTCATAGGATTAAATGATTGCCCATTAGGGGAGAGCCAATTTACCACATTGAGAGTGAGGAGAGGGATTACCATATGAAGCTATTATATGGTGAGGATTGGGTCCATGCTAGGTGACATTATAAAAGCTTCAAATATAGGCCTTTGTACTAAAGGGATCCATAGGACTAATGCTTGATGACCATGATGATGATGGTAGTGTCTTGTTTTGTGTTACCTAATTCAAACAATGGTCAATTTCCCTATCTATTGTTGGGAGTATTAGTAGAGATGTTTTTAGGTAGGATAGTGTTCAGGTGGGCTCCTATTTTATTAGTATATATTTATAGGGAGCTCTAAGGATTTTGAGTTCACCATCAATATGTTATTAGTGTTGGGTTTGTGCTTCATTTCTAGGCATATGAGCACATTAGGGTGTTGAGGCCATTGGGGCTACCATGGGATGGATATACCTAGGTACACTTTATAGTAGGTTTCTTATGATGGAGGGGAGATTATGCATTAACTAAAGTAGGTGGAGGTGATAGAGACATTGAACATTTTAGAGATTCCTTAAAGGGTCTAGCTGTAGGTGATGTGGTGTGGAGGCCATATGTGGGTTGGCCTATGTGGGGCATGTTACATCTATATCACTTTGTCTTTATAGAGTTGGAGATGGACTTATGGGTGGAGAGAGGGGGAGATCGAGCTTATCCCCTTTGATCAAGTTTGATGGTAGTTTGGTGTTATGTAGGGAATTATGTCTCCTTTTTAGAGGTACAAGAGAGAGGATGCAAAGTTTCTACTTCTATAGCTATAGCCATAAGATGTAGTACTAGACCATAAGGAGCTACTAGCAGAGCAATGATAGATGATGTTAGTTTGTTGATGGATATGTGATATGGTATTAGGGCCTATATGTAGCAACCAATTTTGGATGGGGTGATGAGGGTTAGTAGGCCATCGATGTGGATCTAGTAAGGGCACTAATACAGGGTGGTGGCCAAGATAGATAGGTAGTGATAACACTGGTAGCTGCACAAGCTCAAATCATAGGGTTTTAAGGATATGTGGCCACTCTACAAGGCCAAATTATCACTTTATAGGGTAAAGTTACCACTTTGATAGGAGAGTGAGATTAGGTAAGGATCTCTCTTAGTTTAGTGACCCAAGAGAGAGATACCTTAAGATAGAGGGTAGGAATGGTAACAACACCAGTAGGAAGACCACTTGATATGATTCCAATGACATAATACTTATCTACAATTGAGGAGTTGAGATACTATGAGGTGAAGTATTGTTATAATGTCCACAAGAGCTGAGATATGGAGAGTATAGGGCTAACTTAGTAGGTGGTCCAGCTATAACTACTATAGGATAGTGGGCCTCTACAATGAGTGGTAATATAGGTACCCAAAGAGGACTAACACTAGATGGTAGTGTAGGTGGAAAAGTAGGAGGGGCGAGTGGTAGTAGTGCCCCAAGGGCCTGATATATGATATTATATGATGTATATGTTTTGATACTAGCCTATGTGCTAGTGATGTGAGATGTATATGAGAGAAAGATTTCATACATTATTACATGTATTATTTATTATGGACATGATGTGTATGATGATGTTTGTGATGATATATATATATATATATATATATATATATATATATATATATATATATGTACATGATGTATGTTCATGGTTGCATGTTTTGATGTGATGTTTATGATCATGTTTATGGTTTATGGTTTGATGTCATATGATGTTGTGATGATGGTGATTTTGTTTATGGTTATGCTGATATGGTTTTATGATTTGATGTTATAATATGAATTATTATGATGTTATGGTAAATGGATATGATGATACATAGATAGATAGATGATATATGATGTGGTTCATGATGTTTTAATTATTTGATGTTTTGAAGATTTTGTTTATGGATATGATGATGAATGGTTTAATTAGGTTTGTTTATGATATAATGTATTTTCATATGATGTTTTGATGGTAAATGTATAAGATGATATTCTAGATAGAGAGATGATGTATGATGTGATTCATGATGTTTTGATCATAGATAGATATATGGTGTGGTTCATGGATTTAGTTCACAATGTTATGTTCATCATTTATGTTTGTTTGCTCATGATTATGTAGATGTGATGTGATTATGGTTGATGATGTGATGAAAATAAATAAAACAAGTTAGATAACAAAGTAAATGTAGGAAAAAGTGATGAGAATCATGATATGCATGTCTACATGAACCAATGATAAGGGGGTAAAGGAAAAAAAGCATGATGTTTTTTTATTGGTAAGGACCTAATAAACCCAAATTTAGATTGGATTAATGAAAATAATCCTTTAGAATGATTTTCATTAGCATGCTTAGGTTGATAAACAAGTGTCTTGATCATAATTATGTCAAGTAAGCTCAAAATCCCTTGATTAAAAGATGGTATGAAGGGAAGGTAAGTGGTAGGTGAAAGGTAAATGAGTGGATAGGTAAGGTAACCTTATGTGGTTTAGTTTTCCCCTTATATAGGTGACCTAAAATCCCTAATATACAAGTCCATGTCATATACTAGGTGTATATTGATCGATGTAAGAAGTCTACTAATGCTAGATATGAAAGCTGATTGCATCTTTCTTGGGATAGCTGATTTTGATATAGGGTATTTTGTTTATTGCTTTTGTTTTTGATAGTTTGTGAATCTGATCAATGTGGGAAGCTTTAAATGATTTCTTTTTATCTATTTAACTTATCCATCCTTCAAGGAAGTGGTCTAAGTTTGGATATGTTTATTTTGGTAACTATCCTTCAAGGGATCAATCTATCTTTTTAGCAATTTAGAGGATTTTTGGTAGTTGTCCTTTAAGGGAGTAGTCTTCAATGATATAAATATGTGACCCAAATAATATTTTGGTATCCCAAATTGTTTTGATGTAGGGGTTTTAGACATGGAGATAGTTTATTTAGCATTAGAGGTTTACCTTTATGAGGGAAAAAATTTTAGCACAAAGAGGTTAACGGTAGGTGAAAGGAATGGTTTTGAGGAATAAATGATCATGGGATTCCATCTAATTAGAGATGAAAAGTATCAATGATATCCATGCCATGGGTAGAGCTATGGTACCCATATTTAGGATTAGGCTATAACTATGATGGATAATCACATAGTTCTATGCTATAATCGATTGCCTTTAAAGGGATAAGGTGAAGGTATGAGGAAGGTGAAAATATCATAAATCAAGGGATGAGATAAATTTAGACAAAAAGGTGAGTTTGATCCTTGTTTAATAGAAGAAAGGATGTAGATACAAAGTATTGAGAGGCTCACATTCTAGTTTGTCTTTGAGAGAGGACAAATGATAAGCTTCTAATCCATACATATGGGTTATGATGTAGGGTCAAAGCCAATTGAAAGAAAACTTACCTCTTTTGATTTTATCCATATTAGTTACATGTTGATTTTCCTTGAGGATGAGGTCTTTGATATTAAATTATCATTATTTCAAGTGCTTGTTATAGGCACACTTGATTCATTCTTAATAGACATAAAGATGGTTAAACACCATGAGGTGATGTTCATCAAGTAGCTGAAGTCATACAAGACATTCATGACAATAATCACTCCTAGAGATGATCTCTTACAAAGATATGTGAATAGATGGAATTTGGACTTCAAGAGGTAAGATTTCCTCTACTTTGAAGACTAGAGAGAAAGGGGTAGCACCCGTAGAGGTTTGAATGCTAGTGCAATAGGCCCACAAGGTGAAGGGAATGTGAAGATGCCAATTCTAACCTAAAACACTAACAACTTTGGTCAACATTTTGTTAGAGGCTTTCACTTGTCTATTTTTTTGTGGATGATAAGATGAAGAAAATCCTAACTTGATGCCAAATGTGTCACAAAGACCTTAGACTTTCTTATTCTTAAAATATTTACCATTATCATTGATGATCTTATAAGGAACACCAAAACGATAGATGATATAGTGGTTGATGAAGTACATAATTTTATTGGCTTTGATGGAGATGAGAGGAATGGTTTCCACCCACTTGGTGAAATACTTAGTGGTGGTAATGATGGATTGGTGTCATTATGATGAATGAGGATTGATTTCCGCAATAAGATAAAGGACCCATTGTGAGAATAGCCAAAAGTATTTAGATATTTGAAGGCCATGGATAGGTGTGTGGTGTAAATTGGAATGTTGTTGACATTTGACACATTTCTTTACATAATCACAATAGTCCTGGTTGAGGGTAGGCCAATATTACCCAAGGCAAAGGATGCATTTAGTGATGGATAAACCACTAAAATGTCCCCCATAGATCATGTCAAGAGTTTTCTTGATGGCATAAGATGCTTCATGATTGAAAAGGTAATGGATAAGAAGGATATTGAAGAAAAGTTTGAAAAGGATTCCCCCTAGTATGGTGTAATGAGAGGTAATTTGAATAAAGGATCTTTGGGCATTCTTAGAGAGGTTAGGAGTAATGATACCAAGGTTGAGGTAGTTAAAAGTTTGTTCATACCAAATGTCTGATGGAGAAATTTCTACATTAAAAATGGTAGGAAGGTTAGAATATATATAGGATGGGGTGATAAAATGATGGATGGTAATAAAGAGTTTAGAGTTAGGAGGTTGAGATGGGATTTAGGAAGCAAGGGAAGCCATTTTATCTATAAACTTGTTGGTAGATCATGGAATTGACTGGATAAAGTAATGATCAAATGATGTTAAGAATACATCTATGAGTTGTTTTTAATTTAGTAAGACATCATTCTTACACTAGTAGGATCCATTGACTTGGTTGACCAAAAGTTGGGAATTTCTAAAGATATTAATGGTCTTAATTCCTAAGGCTAGAGAAGTTTGGAGACCTATGACTAGGGCTTCATACTCAGCCATGTTATTGATACACTCAAAGTCAAGTTTAAAGGAAAGGGGAATAGGTTTTCCATCAAGGAGAATGAGAGTAACTTTGGCATCCCCATTGCATTGGCATTTATATCCATCAAAGAACATGGTAATTTGATAGGTGGGGTCCTCTTGAGAAAGAGTCATAATGGACTCATCTAGAAATGCAAGAGGAAGGGGTTGGTTATTTGGTAGAGGAGCTTTGGCCAATTGGTCAACAATCACTTGCCCTTTAATTGAATTTTTTTGGAGGAACTCAAGGTCAAAATTTGACTAAAAGCATGAGCCACTTAGCCATATGTTGGTTTTGGTATGGTTTGGAGTTAATGTACTTGAGTAAGTTGATGTTAGTGATGATGTAGGTTTTAGATTAAGAAAATAATGGTGAAGATTGGAATCCACAAAGATGAGGGCTATGCAAATTTTCTTAGGATGGGAATACCGAGTCTCATACTATATAAACATTTGACTTATATAGTATACAACTTTCTCTTTGTTTTATTCAAAATGGTGAGTGTGCATTGCCCCTTGGGAATGGTCAATGGTAGAGATGTAAAGGTTGATCCTCTTTAGGAGGGGTCAAGATAGGTGGAGAAAGAAGGTATTATTTAAGTGGGGCTTGTTGACAATTTTTAGTTCACTTAAATGAGGTATCTTTTTTAAGAAGATGTTGAAAAAGTTGACATCTATCTAATAATTAAGAGATGAAATGTCAGATTGATTAGAGCTTCCACTTAAATCTATGGATTTTTTTAAGGTGGATTGGAGGTGGCATTTCCAAAATTTCTCTAACTTTGTCAAGGTCTAATTTGATTCCTCAAACAGAGACAATGAAGCCAAAAAGCTTTCCTAAAAGGACCCCAAAAATACACTTCTTAGGGTTGAGTCTAATATATAAATAGGTAAGGCATTCAAATATTATTTTGAGGATGTTTAGATGATCCTTTCAATGTTTGGATTTCCCAAGGAGAACATCTACATAGTCCTCAATGATTTTATGGATGAGGTCATGGAAGATGTAAATCATCACACACTGGTAAGTTTCACCCATGTTCTTTAGACCAAAGGGCATGACTCTATAGCAGAACGTTCCCCATGGGGTGATGAAAGAGGTTTTATGTTTATATTTGGGATCAATAAAGATCTAATTGTATTTTGAGAAACCATCCATGAGAGATAACATCTCATGGCCAACTGTAAGATCAATAAGTTGGTCAATTCTAGGCAAATAAAAGTCATCCTTTGGATAAGCAATATTAAGGTCATGAAATATGATACAAAGGTGAAGTGCCCATATGGGTTTGGTAATGGGAAAAATGCTATAAATCCATTATGGATAATCAATGGGCTGGACGAAGTCAATAGATAAGAGGTGTTGAAGTTCCTCTTTGACTAGAAGGGTGATGCAAGGGTGCATCTTGCAAAGCTTTTGCTGATTAGGCTTAGCATCAAGATGAGTGACAATGTTATGAAGAGTGATAGAAGGGTCAATTCTAGGCATATCCTAATAAAATCAAGCAAATACTATGCTTTGGTCATGAAGGAAGGAAGGGTAATCTTGTTGTTCTACAAAATTTAAAGATTATCCAATCTTGAAAATGTGGGGGTTATCTTGAGTAACCAAGTTGACATCAATGGTAGATTCATTCAACATGGTTTATTTTTTAGGAGGAAGGGATTTATGGATAGAAGAATACCCTACACCAAGGTAGGTGAGAATGGAATCATCATCTTGATGTTGGATGGTGTTGATGGTTAAGGAATAATTTTCTACCATTTTAGGATGGATGAGAGGAAGGGTTTTAGTTCAGACATCCTTTTGATAGGTCAGGGGCCCAAACTAATAGTATTGATCAAAAAAAAATTTATAAGGGATGATATCAAAATCCTTAGACTTCAAAGGAGATGGGGTTGATGAGGATGGGATATCCTCATTGATGGTGGTGATGGTTTTTTATGAGGTGGGTTATTCTAGTAGTATGAACCCAAGGCCAAATAACTCATGAGGTTTTTGAGTTTTGATTATGGGTAGTTCATGAGGTCTCTATTCATAAATGCCAAGGCCAAACCCCTTCCAAGCACACCTATGAATGTATGATTTTATAAAGGTGGGTTTGTTGAGATATGAGAAATCATAGGTAAATGGTCAAATATGAGGGGTAGTAAAGGTAGCAAGAAGTGGATGGCCAAGTCCCCCATAGATGAAATTGGTTTGATTATTAGGTGGCCTAAAATGGATGATGAATCTGATGTTAGGATCATAACTAGGATCATGATCAAGGTTATCATACTCTTGAGGAGTAGGAAAATGATATAAGGCTATAAGGCAATACTCCCTAAGTGAGAGATGTTGGAATATGGGTTCCAAAAGGTCCTCCACTAGGATCTATGAAGAAGGGATGGATGAGCTTGTTGAATCTTCATCAAATATAGGGGTGGAGTTGTTGGTAGTTGGTGGTGAAGTGGATGGATAAGGAAGAAGAACATCATTTAGTTAGTATGTTATATTTCAAGATGTAAAGGTATTAGGGTCAACCGGTATGGTGATAACATGACCTTTGTGCTCAAATTTTATGCAAAGATGTAGATTAGAGGGGACACAACTCATAGTGTGGATCGAAGGGCATCCAAGTAAAAAATTATATTGGAACTCACCCTATACAATATAAAAGAGTTTTAAAATGGTGTGAGGTCCCAAAAAGATATGGAGAACAACTATTCCCAAGGTAGTGGCCATGGTGTTGTTGAAAGAGTGAATAACAACTGTAATTTTAGACATGATGTTCTTTGGTAAGTCAAGTTGGTCATAGGCATGAGATGAGATAATGTTGATTCTATCCTCTCCATCAATCATCACCCTTTTGATATAGGTTTGATTGATATATACTATGATGAAGAGGGGAGGATCATGATCCTCAAGATATATAAAAGGTATTTATGAATCCTTTAAGGTGACTAGGGTGGAAAGTTGGAGGGATCCGACAAAGGCTACAAGGGGTTGAGGATCTTTAGTTTGAGCCTTTACAGATTAAAAAATATCTATTAGTGTTTAATGGTGAGGAGGTGAGTTTTTGATTAAATCATATAAGGTCATCCTCACTGGTGTTTGGTAAAGGTTTTTCAACATGACATGTTGAATGGATTCAGAAAGGCTGGAAGGAAAAGCACCTAAAATGGATATTTTGGGTTTTGGTAATGGTGAAGGTGTTTGGGTTCCATTAGAAGGTTGAGAGTTTAAAGGATAGGTCCATGGTATGGACACTTTTTATTTTCCCTTATCTTTTTGTTGGGCTCGAGATCGAGTAACCATATGAATAGTGTGGATAAGAGGAAGTGTTGGTTTGGATTAATTCTTTGATTCCTCCTTAGTATTAGGTAAGAGTGGGGGAGTAGGTAAATATTAGATGGTTTGAGTTGGTGATTGGGTTGGTAAGGGGCTCAAGGGAGGTTAATCTAATAAAAAATAATCCTCATCCCATAGGATATGGACTAGTGTTTGGAGAGCTTTGCATTTCTATGTATCATGTCTTGGTGTCCTATGGTATAGGAAAATCAAATTATCATTAAACCATGTTCGTTTAAGATGTGAAGGGTCAAAAGGTTTGATGGGTGGTAAGGTTAAAGAAGAGATTTGCAACAACCTTTGTAGAATGGTTGAATAAGATTCGATCAAAGGTGTTGAGGGTATTGGGTTTTGGTTCTGGGAGTGGGAACCTTCTTGGGAGTAGGCTTTACCACAAAATTTTTAGGTGGTGGGATGGTTTTGGTAGGTGGTTTTGGTTGGGATTGTTTGGTTATGGTTGGTTTAGAGGTGGAAGATTTAAAGGTGGAGGGTAAAGATTTGGTGATAGGTGGGAAGGTAGAAGTGGCTAAGTTAGTTAATAATGATGGGGATTTTGTTGTTTTAGTAGAGGTAGGTGTAGGTAGACTAAAAGGAGAAGGTTTAGTAGAGGAGGAATAGGTAACGGGGATAGTAGATGGATGGGGTCCTAAAATTGAAGGTAGGTGTGAGGGAGGTGGTATGGGTCTAGTTTGAGATGGTTTTGGTGGTTTCACCTTTTTGATAGGTTTATTCAAAGTTTTCTTTGGTGAAATTGATGGGGTCAACTCCAAATTAAAAGAGGGATGAGCTAAGATATGAGTAGGAAGTATTCCTAGATTATTGATGGGTTTGTTCAAAGGGTAAGGGTGATTTAGTAATTTTAGATTGAGGTTGGTTGGATGGTTCCCCTATGTTTTGGAGGAAGAAGCATCTAAAGATGGGTTTGAGGGTAGATGTAAGTGAGGTTAAAGGTTATTATTTGTTTTGGTAAGGTATCCCAAGATGGTGCCAAAAGGTGGCCCTATCTAGATTGGGTTGAGAATTAAAATCTAGATTTTGGACTAATCTAGAAAATGGTTTATAGATGGGTTTGATTCTTAGGTTATTGGTTTCAAATATTAAGCCTGTAGGTTGAGGTGAGGATTTGGTTTCTTCACCTTTATCTTGGGTGGAGGGTTCTATGGTTTGGGAAGATGATGGTGTCTCTATGGAAATAATAAAGGAGATGATCTATTCCTTTGGAGTGGTATCCAAAGAAGGAGTGGTTAGTTCAATGGTAGGTAAAGAGGGTGTGATTTGTTAAAATAAAAAAAGGGAAGTGGTTGATTCCTTTGTTTAGATGTCCAAAGGAAAGAGTAGTGATTTCACCACTTCCATAAGTGGATTGGAGGAAGAAGTAGTTGAAATAGTGGTTGGCTCCTTTGGTATTTCTATCAAAGGAGAGGTGGGTAAGTCAATGGTCTCTTCAATTGAAAGAGAGGAGGTTTATTCCTTTGTTTGGTTGTCCAAAGGAATAGAAGAAGATTATACCACTTCAATAATTGGGGTGGAAGAAGAGGTAGTTGAGGTAATGGTTTCTTCAATAATAAGTTTAATGGTAACAACATTATTTGTGTGCACCTCATGAGCATAAGATGATTCTGGTTGGTTATTGTCATGGTTGGTGGAAGGTGCATGGTTAGGAAAAGGTTTCTGAAAGATGTATAATGATTATTTTGGAGGTGTATTAGGATTATCCAATTCTAGTTCACCCTTATCAATCATGTTGTAGACAATAGTTTTAAAGGTGTTTCACTTGCTAACATCATGTCTAATAATGTGATAGAAGGCATATAAATCATTTTCATTATACCAACCAGGTGTGGGGTGAGAGGCATCAAATTTTTGGGGAGGTTTAATAGGAGGAAGTTGTATAATATTATATTTAAGTAGTTTATCCAAAATTGAAGCATATGATTCCCCAATGGGAGTATATTGTCTTAGAGTAGTTCAATTTTGGTTATGAGTTTATTAGTTTGATGGGTTAGAAGGATTGGTTTGATTAGGTTGGTTGATAATTGGAGATGGAGTAGATTTTAAGACAATCGTGTTTGTAGTTGCTTTTATCTTTGTGTTGGGATGGTTGGATGGATTGGTGGTCTTGGTTGAAGAAGGGTCATTAGATTTAAAGCTAGAATTCTTGTTTCTCAGTTTCAATTTCCCTTCATCAATGGCTCTAATTTTAAGTTTGCATGCCATTTTAAATGCATCATAAAAGGTTCTAAAAGTCTAAACCTAAAGAGTTGGAGCAATATGTTTAGAAAAACCTCAAGAAAAGAGTTCAATCAGTTCAGGTTAGGGAAATGAGAAAGAAAGTTTGTTAATGAGGTCTCTCCATCTAACTACAAAATCAACAATCGATTCATCATCAAATTTCCTAATGGAGTAAAGGTTAGTGATGGAAACCTTTTGAGATATATTAACTTAAAAGTGATCTAAAAGTATTTGGGCTAGTTGAGAAAAGGAAAAGATACAGTTCTTGGTAAGAACACTATACCAATCCAAGGCTAGTCCAGATAAGGACATGGGGAAGGTATGAAGGAGAAAAACATCATCACATGCAATCAAATAGAAAGAATGGTAGAATGCTCTTAAATGTTGCTGGGGGTCCTCCTTACCTTGAAACTTGGAAAACTTAGGTAGTTCCCATTGAGGAGGCTAAGGTTAGATAGGAATATATGGATGAATGGGTTCATTTCAGATCTTATCATAAGATAAAAGGTTGTGATCCATAGAAATAGATGATTTAAGATTGGACATTTTATCCATTAACATCTCAACTTAATTTTTTTGAGGTTGGGGAGCTCCATAGTTGGGTAGTAGGTTTAGGTGAGGTTGGGTGGCTACAATGTATGGATAAGAGGTGGGAGGTTGAGAAGGTGCCACATATTGGTATGTGGTAATGGAAGGTTGGGATGATGCCCCATATTGGTATGTGGGCACAAAAAGTTTGGTAGAAAGTGGTATGTATCCTTTTGGATTAGGAACATATTGGTAAGATGTCATGGGTATTTGTTGAGGGATTGAGAAAGGTTAGTTTGGAGGTATAGTTGAAGTGATAGGTTGAGGTTGAGTGGTGACCCTTATGCTAATGGGAGGAAGGGCATGATGTATGGAAAGTACCAAATTTTGGAGAGGGGTAGAAATTTAGGGATTGGTAGTGATAAGGGAAATGGTGGAAATAGGGGTAGAGGATATCCCCATGGTATGTGGGGTATAGGTAACAAGAGGTAAGGTTTCCCCTATATTAGAGGTGTTGGTTGGTGTAGGAGGAGTTTGGTTATAGGTTGGAATGTTGGATTGGGTTTTGATGGTGGCAGTGGATGGGATATTAGTAGAAGAAGAGGCTTGGGTGATTAAAGGTTGGGTAGAAGTAACACTAACCCTAAGAGGGGGAGGCATACCAAAGGGTGGATCTATGGGAGGAACCAAAGTAGTAGAGGTATGGTGATATAAGGTGTTAAGGTAGTGTTGGAGGGATGTGGGGTTATTATTAAGGAATGTGGCAAAATTTGCATCAACCTCAACAACTATTTGAGGCATGGTTGTAGGAGGAGAATGAGGAGGAAAACCCTCAACATCTAAAGTTTACTCCATAGAGGAGGAGGAAGATGAGGAAGGTGGTCCTTGGTTTTATTTCTCAAATTATATCTAGTAAAGACCATGTGAGAAAATAAGAAGGGAATGAATAAACTCACACGCCAAAAAAATCAAGCAAAATAAAAGATTTCAAGGCAATTTAAACATACACTAAAAGTGAATTTAAACTTAGGATTATTTTTAGATCGCTTTTAGCTTATGCCTTAGAAAGTGTGAAGAAGAGAATTTGGCCTATAGATCAAGTACTAAAGAGGAAATCTAAGGTTGGTTTTAGGTTATATTTAGGTACTCAAGAGAGAAATCTATATTGGACTTCAGTATGTAGCTTGGTATTAGGGCCTACCCCCTCACTTCACACACTGCAGTGATAAGGGTCTTGGGTGCTTAGCCAAAATATACTAAATTTCAAAGTTTATACTCAACCAAAGAGATGAGTTGATTCTCCCCTTGGTAATGACCTCCAAGTAGGATTTTTGGGAAAGGGTAAGGTTTACCACTAGGTGATGAAATCCTAGTTGGACCTTGTCTCAAGTTTGTTTTGATGTGTTGATTGATTATGTGTTTTGGATAAGTGTGTGATAACAAGAGTGAAATTGAGATTAATTACTTTGACTTTAAGTTACTAGATGAACTAAAAAAAGCAAGCAACCAATGTATGAAAAGGGTTTATTTTATGCCAAAATAAATTTCAGATTTTATTCAATGAGCATAGAATAAAATAAGAATGAAGGGGCACCTAGATGATGCTAGGGTCCCACCAGGCATGCCAAAATGTTTTTCTTAATTTATGCTCATTTATTAATTTTGGAAGAAGATAAGAAACTAGTAATAAGGGTGTGGTATAAATACTTGATTGGTGATGTGCACGTAATCCAGATGAAGATGGATAACTCCTCTTTGGATAGGAAGGAATAACCTACAAATAAGAAAACACTAACAAAAGGGGTTATTAGTAAGATAGTTAAGTGGACTTCCTAGTGTGAGCTAGATCTAAGAAGTATACAATTTCCAGGAAGCTATCAATCCACTATTGATAACATTCAAGTTGGAAATGACAAAAGTAATATTCTCGTATAAAGTAATTGAAATGTAATACAAGAAGAAAGTAAAATGATTATTAAACAAAATGACTAAATATAGAAAAAAAAGATCAATACTTGTGTTAAGGTAGATGAAATTAGATTCAAAAAATTAGAAAAGGGTTTGAGAATATGTAGGAACATAGAAAGTTATGTTTGGATGGGGTTAAGGGGTTGAAAATAACTTGATATTATTTTCTACCATAGTTATCATTGGTGGTTAGGTGAACCATTAGTGGTTGGGTTGATCATTGATGGTTTGATAACCATCTGTGGTTGGGGGTAACTATCAGTGGTTGGGTAACCATCAGCTATTGCCTATGGGTTTCTAAAGGTTACTAAAATAGAGGTTAAAAAATGAGTGAATGGTCAGATCAAGGTTTTATTAAGGATTTGGTAGAGAGGAAACAAAGTACAAACAAGCTTGATTAGGTTTGGGGGTTAGAAATCCAAAATAACAATGCTAAAGTACCGATATACCTGTAGCTTACTAGTTGGTTGATGATTGAAGGCTAAAGTATTTTTTCTAGAGTAATGATATTTTATCCTCAAAAGAAAATTTTGTATAGGTTCAGGTCTCTTTTACTGATGTTGAGTTGTTGAAGGAAGCCTAGATGCTGGAGAGATTGAATACCTATGTGTAATAAAATTTGATAGCTTGAACATGGATCCTTTTCACCTCCCACTCCCCTCCTTTTATAGGTAAATAAAGATGGAGGATGGAAGGTTCCCTAGAGGGTGAGGTTATTGATCATGATGCTTAGAAGTTCATTAGAACCATATAAGGTGTACATATTAAATTATGCCTCATTATCTTGCACATAACTAGTGATGTGTTAAGAAGGTGAGGATGTGAAGACCTAATCATCAATGGTCAAAATAACTATTGATGATAAGGCTAACTATTAGCAATTTAGTGTTTGAGGGAAAAAGGGTTAAATTTAGTTAAATGGGGTTGGTTAAAAGGTTAAGTTACTAGGTTTATGAGTTAGCTAACTAGGTGGTCAATTAGACTTAAGGTCTGATAGGGGTCCTAAAGCATTTCGATGACTTGAACGATCGTGTGTAGTTTTATAGTGTCTATAATAATTTTAAACATGATCGATACTACTAAGAGAGTGATGCATGCCATTGAGAGACCTTTGAATATAAATGGCTAAGTATCGATAAGTTCAAAAGTGACACATGTATCTAAGCAATCACAAAGAATTGATTAAGTGTCAAAAAGCATTTTGAAAGGGCATGGGTCATTAAGAGATGTAAATGATTACCACATGGCACCATTTGATTGATCTAGAGTTTTTTATGATTAACAACTTGATAATCCATCAAGACATCATCAAGGCCCCATAAATTTTAATGTCATCACATCCTAAAGCCATCACTAAGGAAAAACTAAAATGGCTAAGTGTTGAAGTGCTTTCTAGCACCTAATGCTTTTGCATTCCATTTTTTTCTAAATGCCTAATCCATTGGGCTATTTTTTAAAACTAAAAAATGGATAAGTATTGGAAAGACTTACTTAAACTTGAGAAACTACTAATTCTTTGCAACATTTTTTTCACTTAGCCATTTTTAAAAAACTTGAGTGAACTTGAAAAACCTACATGTCTGCTCCCAAAACCTTGAACTAAAAGTTACTCCTCCATGGTGATTGAAAATGGTCAACATTCTTGGTGACCTTTGTGGGCTGATTGCCTACTAAGAAATAATCTGGTAGCCTTTTGAAAGTCATAGAAGCCTTCAAAACTCTTGATTTTGAGAGCACAACCCTATTATAACCTGCTAAGCCTGATGTTGAATAATTGAATTGAGATTCACCTCTCAACAAAAGCACAAAACATAAATAAAAAATGTGACAAAGAACTTAGAGGAAAGAGAACAACTAAAATAATGTGCAACAATACTTATTGGAAAATAAAACAACTAAACTACTATATAAAAACTAAAAATAGGGGCTTCAAACCACCTAGATAAAAATAAAATTTTTCAAAACTTTATTGAATACCTATGAGAAAATTTGCACTTGATGAATAGATTCTATTAGAAGCTTTCTTGTGAGATGAGAAGTATGATTTACCCATTGGGATATTATCATGTTTAAGACCTTATTGATTAGAAATCAGGACCATCTCCTTCATTTCTTCATATGTTAGATGATCATGGAAAACAAGAACATTATAATACCTTACCCAAGTCTAAATATTTCCATAAATAATTCAAATTCTGATTCACCTAAATGTTTCTTTTGACTATCGATGGACACTTGAGGAGGCTCCTTCAATAAGCTAACCTCTATAATTAAATTAGTGTCTTCATTGTACCTTCTAGGAGAAGTAGATCTACCAAGCACCTTACATTCTAAAATAAGGTGATATTATTGCTACCACTAGTTAGTGGAGTCTTTTTCTTATTCACTTGGAGGGAGAATCAATTCAACAACACCTTCATTATTTTCCTCATGAGATAAAAGCCTATTAATATCTTTAAATTCTTTGTAGATTTCCAAATAAGACTACCATGTGTCATAAAAACATTCTTGATCCTGACTTGTAGCTTTTTGAGGTCTACTAAGAGTTGCTATATTTTATTTTGAGTCTCCACTTACCTCATGTTCTATTGTAATGTCCTATTATACATCTTAAATATGGACTTCATGAATTTTTGGGTTTCCAAGAGTCCCACACTCTTCAAGAACATATTCATTCTGACCTTTAATGACCTTAGATCTACTAAATACATCAAGTTCCTTAATGAAATTATGGTAAAGTTACTACCATGAATCATCAAGTCATTCTTGATCATTAAGAATTGATATAAATCCTTTCAATATTTCCCTATGTTGATTAATTAAAACAACTATTTCAGCTTCCTTTGTGAAATCATGACACATCTCACTTAGAAGGCTATTATCTAGTTCATTTTGTTTACAAAAATAAATTGGATCATCATTCACAATGAAGCAAGGAAGTTCACTTGGGATGCTTATCTCTTCTTAGCCACTAAGAATTTATTCATGATAGACCTCTTGAGGAACACTTATAGTAGTAATTTGATTTTTCTCCTCATCTTCTCTCCATATAATAAGTCCTCCATTGTAAAGGGAGGTGGTGGTGGGGAAAGAATATCCACTAGGTGGAATAGGAACATAGGGCATTATGGGCTACTCTTGAATGGGATTTAGGGTTGAAGAGGTATTATTCCAACTTACAAACTTCCTTGGTTGAGCTTCTACCACTTTCCCCCTCTCTTGATCTTGGATTGACACATGAAGAGTAGATAAGAATCTTGGAAACTTCTTTAGTTGAGGAGTTTGAGGGACTTGACGAAGAATGGATGGAGTTTGCACAAACATAGACTCTTTCAAAAAATGAGAGCCTTTAAAACTTGGAATAGGGGAGGCTAATCAAGGTTCAACCTTTTACACTTGTGCCATCACTTGACACATCTATTCCTCTTTGGATATAATTATCTTAGCCAAAAACTCCTTTATGATGTCTTTATTACTCATTATTATGCTACTGTAGCTGATCATACTCATCCTCTTCTTGTAGTAGGTCTGATTTTTTTTGGTTTAATGAAAAAAGAAGGTGTTTCACTAAAATTTGTCTATTTTAAGTCTAAATAAAAATAGAGAAGAAGGATAGGGATAAGTGATTAGAATGAACCTAGATTGGTTTCTGCATCATATCCAGACATTGTGAGCACTCTTCTTTGGTTGGGGAGGAATACCTATAAGTAAAAAATAACTACCACAAAATGTCTATTAGTAGGTATATGAGTGGTTTACCAAGCTACACATTTGTTCTAGGAAGTGTCAAACTTCCTTAGAAATGATAATCCACTTTTGAGAGACAAAAGAGTAATAAGTAACCATGAGAGAGGAAAATAGAGATAATGTTACCATTATTTAGAACCTGAGTACAATAGAAAGTAATAGAGTGTAGGTGGTATATTTAGTTTGTATTATAGAGGTTGTTTGGGAATGTTTTAGAAGGGTTACTACAAATCCATAGTTGCTGATGTCGGTTAGGCTACCGAGGTCAGTTGACAAGTGTGATTGATATCAGTTAGGTTGCTAAGGTTGATGAGGAAGGTGACTAATATCAATTGAGTGACTAATGTTGGTAGGGGAAATAATTACCTAGGGGCTTGTAAAAGGATTTTTTGGGTTTTGGAAATGGTTTTGGTTAGGCTTGGAAGTTTTGGGGGAGAGAGAGAGAGAGAGAGAGAGAGAGAGAGAGAGAGAGAGAGAGAGAGAGAGAGAGAGAGAGAGAGAGAGTATTGTTTGGATGGATCTAGTTAGAGGTTTGGTGTGTTAGAACAAGGGGAAACAAATAGTGAAGATTTATAACTCCTTCACATGGGTTGGATTAAGAATATGTAAAATAATAAATAGTAGATATAAAGTGATTTCAAAGTAACTACTTAAAGAATTACAAAATAAGTGATGTACTTAGCTAAAGTGGTGACTAAATGATAAGTCCCGAATGGATGGCTCCTATCAAGCTTGCCAAATTGATGCCTTAAATAGAGAAAACAAGTAGGTGCTATTGGTTCTCAAGAGCTTGGTTCCTAATTTGGGTTAACTTATGCAGAGTAACAGTAAGCTAAGATGTTGAAAGTTGAATTCCAAAAGATTATATGCAAATAAGAATGAATTTTCTTGATTTTTACTGACCTAAACATCAGTTTGGAGTTTGGCTTATATAACTGATGTTGATGATCCCACTAACATCGATCATGGGTTGACTGATGTCGATGGTATGTGAATAGGTAAAATTACTATTTTAAACTTGTTTTTTGTTGTTTCTCATGCCATGTGTGGTATCCATTACAAAATAGTAGAAATGGGAGGTTTAGAAGGATGTGGTTGGTTAAGAATTTATTTTTGAGGTGAGAATAAGTCATGGGTAGTTAAGATAAGGGGACTAAGTCTTGAGGTGACTCATCAGGTGAGAATTAGTCTTAGGATGAGGTGGCTAGGTAAGGTGGCATAAAGGGGTTTTAATTAACTTAATTAAATATTTTAAATTAATTAAATGTGTAAGGGGTAAAAGCATGGGTTAGGGAGACTAAATATTATTGAAAAGGGGCTCAAGGGGGGGTTTAACACAGGGGGTTACACACATGTGTGATGTAATTTTGTCTTATAATTTTCACTAACAAGTTGTAAGACAAAAATAGGAGTTATATTCTCTAAGTTTTTGATGAGGTATCCCCCCTCAAAATGGGAATTGATGGAGGAGAAAATAGAATCAGGTACCAGTTTGAGAAGAAGTGAATTATGTGAGTGGAGGAGAATGTGGTATCACTACTTGTGTGTATACTACTAGGAGCTATAGTTGATAACATCAAAAATAGGTAAGGTTGAGGAGGATTCAGATAGAAATAAACAAAGCACAACTTGTAATTGATAGCTGATAAGGTTAAAACAATCAAAATTATAGCTGTAATGGTCAATGTGTGCCAGGTATCAAAGGTAAGAAGTACCCTTAGGAAACATAAAAGGTTGAAAGTGATAATATGAGCTTAGTCACCATCTAAAATACTTAATATACATGCATGTGTATAATATCCAACTATAGTGAAATAACATAAGTGGTCAAGACAAGTAATGCAAGGTTGGTGTAAAAGGGTTAATGATCAAGGAGATATTTATGATCTCTAGTCAAAGTCATCATGGGTGGAGATTTAAGTGATCTTCAAGGGTGGTTATCATGATTGGGGAGATATATATGATCTCCAAATTGTCCCATATTATGGGCAGAGTTTAAAAGATTGTGGGTGTTGGTGGGAACTCTAAGGCAAGGGTGCTAACATTGGTGATGTCATCAATGTCAGTAGTAAATAATGCCAATGTTAGTGATGTTATCAATGATAGTAGTAAATAATTTTGATATCAGTGGCATAGGGCAAGGTTACTAAAATAAATAGGAAAAAGTGCCAACATTGGTAGATTAGGTCAAGTATGTCAATGTCAGTGGGTGACCAAACCTAATAATAAGAGGTTTGGTGGCCCACTATGACTCATTTTCAACATTTAATTGGAGAGAAAAAGAACTCTAAGTGCAAGTGAGATGGCACAACTAGGAGGGGACATAATAGGAGGTGCAACACCATAAGAGATAGCTATTCCAACCTAGAGGAGATAGAGAGATGAGGTAAGATCCCCTTCAATTTGATTTGGAATTTGAGTTGGTTAGTTTTCTTGTTATAGGATAAATTTAAAGTTTGGGTAGAAAAAAGGTGTTGAGGGGGGTATGAAATAAGGTGGGGTAGGTTTAGGTTAATTTGGGAGGGATTTGGGGGTTGGTTTTAGGTTAAAATTTAATGTTAGGATATAGGTCATTTGGCCCTAGGGTTGAACTAGTCATCGATGTCGATGGGGTCCACCAACATTGGCTGACACGGTGTTGATGTCAGTAGGTTTCTATCAACATCAACTGATACCAAATATTGATGTTAGCATACCAAAATAATGTCATTGACTATATAAAACCCAAAAATAGGAGAAAAGGTTAATTTGGATCCTTAATTGAAGTAGTCAACTATCCTAATGGTTAAACTAACCTCAAAAGACCCCATGTTGACTAAGTGCTACCTACATAACCTAGGTGAGGGCCTCAGGCCAATGTAGTTCTCCCAAAGCCTAGGGAAAAAAATTTAAGGTATGGTTAAAAGTGTGTTAGGGTAAATGGGTAAAAAGGGATAGGTTGAAATAGGTTATGGGACCTAAGGCTCAAAAGATAGGTCATAGGGTCTAAGGTTAGGTAGATAAGGCATGAGGCCTAGTGTTGTGATAGGCAGTTGGGCCTAGGGTGGAGAGAGAGGCAATGAAGCCTAGGATAGAGAGGGGAGAGTAAGTTAGATATTTATGTGGGTATATGGCTAAACTAACCTCAAAATACCTCATGTCAACTGAGTGCTACCTACATATCCTGGTGGAGGGCCTTAGACCAATGTAGTTTTCCTAAAGAGAAGAGAAGGGAAAAAGGTAGTGGTAGGTTATATTGGAAAGTATGTGACTTGAGTTGTGTGTGTATAGATATAGGCTAAGATGGAGTTGATATTATGGGATCACCTATCAATGTTACTAACATGGATGAAAAGGGATGTCACCCCATATGAGTGGGAACATATGGTAGCCATAGGTTTAGGGGGAGTATGCTGATATTGTAGAGTCACACGAGATGTGAGTTTGATGATAGCATTGATCAAGAGGTGGGATCACACCACCAACACCTTCCATCTACTGATCGAAGAGTTGATAGTGACCCAAGAGGATGTATATAGGATTTTATGATTACAGTTATAGGGTGAGGAGCTCTTCTCATGTTTGAGAGAGGAACATGATATTAACATGGTGGATTTATTTGGAGAGCATGTTAGTGAGGATACCTATCACTTAACAACCTTTACCTATGAGCCACTATACATTTCTGATGAGGAGAAACATTGATTGAGCATCTTGATGATGATAGGGATTATAAGTGTATGCACTACCAAATGTAGATGGTGGGAGATTTCCTATTGCATTGATAGGTGTTCTAGCATAGATGGTTGAGCAGTGGATTATATTTGCATGGGGACCAATGTTTTTGGCACATTTATATAGAGAGCCATGGGGGTTGAGACTATGATGGTGATAGATTTTGTGTGTCAAGTATTTACTCCATTGTTGGGTATATGAGCATATCATGATGACATGACCATTGGGTTTACCTACCATGATTGTAGTTGGTTTTAGGATTGGTTTTAGATGGTGGAGAGATGGTATGGCCCAAACATGAGTAGATGGCATAGTGTGGGATATTGATCACTATAGGTGAATGATAGAGGGATTGATCCCTATAGATGTTATGTGGAGACCTTACTTGACATACCCTACATTTAGAGGATAGGCAAAATAATTGGTTGGTTTATAGAGCTCATTATAGGTTAGAGGGAGATAAACCAATGAGTTGGAGATGATACCCATGGCATGGGTCAAGAGACAATTTGGCTTGTTGTAAAATGTATCTCATACCTTCCCTTGATATAAGAGGGATGATATAGAGGCACCCCTACCCTTGTCATAAGAGACAGATGGGCTAGATTTTGAAGAGTTACTAGTAGGGCTAGGTGTAGTAGATCTAGGATGCACAATGGCATATCTTGCTTGGTGGATAGGTTTACATCCCATAGTTGAGGTCAAGAGGCCACCACTAGATTTTTAGGGGTTGATGAGAGAGAGATGTAGCTGTATAAGCATGAGATGTGGTGATATAGGCATAAGATGTAATAGTGTAGGCTCGAGATGTAGCTTAGGCATAGGTATTGGATTTATAGGGATAGGTGGTGACATTATAGGGTCAAGTTGGGGTATTATAGGGCTAGGTCAAGTTATTACAGGGCTAGGTCAGGGTATTATAGGGCTGGGTTACTACACTGATAGTAGAGAGGGATAGTTTGAGAGCAGCAGGTTAGGCTACTCCTCCTCCTCCACCATAGGGACTAATATAGGTTGGGCCTTTAGTAGGTATGATGAGACCATCATAGACTATATCTCCAGTGAGGTATAATACTTCTCTTGATGAGATTACTTATTATGAGAGGGCCATTAGGTAGTTCGTATAGATTCAAAGGTATTTTGAGTTTAGAGAGTAGGAGAGATCAATGACATGTGCCACAACTTCTAGCTCATGTAGATACAAACAAGCAGAGAGTGGTGATGACATTGCTTCTTGATGACCACACAGAGAGCCTCAAGGACTATGAGTGCCTAATTTTGTTATTTTTATATATGTTATATGCACATCAACCTATGAGCGAAAGATGTATATTTTGAGAGAGAGATGATATTGTGATGATGTATTGATGTACATTTATGTTGAGCATATATATATATATATATGAGATGTATATTTATTGTGATTTATATGATCATGTTGATGTAGATGATTATTTTAATTTTATGTTAATGTTGAACATGTTAGTTGATTTAGACTAGCATTTCCCATATGTGTGATGGTATATACATAGTTGATTTTTTAGCTTCATCTTAGTATTTTTCCATATTTTGTGATGATGCATGCTTAAAATGGATAGGTTGTTTCTATTATTATTTGTATGAAGTTGTCATTTTAGTAGAGAGATCGACATGTGATGTGGATGGGAAATAAAGAGGAAAAATGATTGTGTAGTGGTAAAGACCATAATCATAACATAAATAGGCTCAAGAATATGAGCCTCTTTTATTCTTTGCATCATTGGACCATTTTAGTTGTTAGAGAAGCATTGTGTTCACTTTGTGTTCAGTGAGTTTAAAGTCCCTTGAAAGAGTATAAGGGAAAAATGGTAAAATGAGTGAAAGTGTTGGGGTAGCGAAACCTTCAAAGTGGGGATGATATGCCCCTACTATGGGTGACTCGAGAGCCACCATAGGCAAGTCCATGACTTAAATTTTTTTTTTGTGTGTGTAAGCTGATCAATATAGGAAGCCTACAATGGGATTTTTTATGTGTTGAGGTCATATGAAGCTGATCAATATGAGAATCTTATTATTTATGTTCCCTTTGATAATAAAGCTTGGCCTAGCCATCCTTCAAGGGAGTGGTCTAAGCATTTTTTTTGAGTTTAAATAGTTATCCTTCAAGGGAGCAGTCTATTGATAATAGCAAAGAGAAGTTACACATCTATCTTTCAAGGGAGCATTCTAAATTGAGAATCACGACTTGAGAGATTATAACTTGTCTACATATCCCACTTTTTTATTTTATTTTAGTCATGGACAAGACTTTAGCGGCTTAGGAGTTTTTCACTTTGAGGGAAAAACCATAGCACTTCATAAGTTAACTAAGTGTGTAGGAGTAAGAGTTAATAGGAAGGGAGATGAATTTAATAGGGGTGCTCAAGGGATGAGCTCAAGTTAAACATGAGGTGAAGTGTTACTTGGTTAACAAAATAATGGTTATAGGTGTAAGGCATTTAAAGGCTTGATTTTTAGCTTTCCTTTGAGAGAAGACAAGTGATAAGTTCCTGAGCCATACTTGTGAGTTATGATGTAGGTTCCAAGCCAATTAGAAGAAAAATTACCCCATTTTCTTTTCTCCATGTTCATCACATGTTGATTTTATTTTAAGATGAGATCTCCAATATTGAAATATTGTTCTTTGAGGTTTTTATTGTAAGCATGTTTGATATTCTCTTGATAGATTTGGAGGTGGTTGAGAGCTATGAGATGGCACTCATCAAGCAACTCGAGTTGAGTCAAACATTCTTGGTGAAAGTCATCATTAGTAAGTATGTATTTTAGAGAAATGCAAAGAGAAGGAATATGAACCTCAAGAGGAAAAATATCATCCATCCCATACACCAAGGAAAAAGGTTTAGGACCCATAGGGGTTTGAATGCTAGTGTGGTAAGCCCATAAAGAAAAGGGAATGTGTGTGTGTGTGTGTGTGTGTGTGTGTGTGTGTGTGTGTGTGTGTGTGTGTGTGTGTGTGTGTGTGAATCTTTGCCTGTATCATTGACTACCTTCATTAGAATTTTGGTCAATGTTTTTTTAGAAGCTTTTACCTATACATTTTCTTATGGATAGTATGGTGATGGAAAACTTAATTTGATTCTAAATATATCACAAAGACTTTAGATAATCTTATTTTTGAAATATTTATTGTCATCTATTATAATTTTATGAGGGACACCAAAATGATAGATGATGTGATGGTTGATAAAGTCAATAATTTTATCAGCCTTAGTAGAGATGAGAGGAATAGCCTAAACCTACTTGGTGAAGTATTCAATGGCAGTAATGATAGAATGATGATGGAGGGATGAATGAGGGTTAATCTCTTTGATTAGATCCAAGCCCCATTGGGAGAAGGGCAATAATGAATGACTTGGAATGTAAAGGAGGTTAGTGTGTTGTTGACATTTTATGCAATTTTGAATGTAATCAACACAGTCTTGATGGAGTGTTGGCCAATAATAAGTGAGTCAAAGGATACACTTGGAAACTAAATGACCATTAAAATGTCCACCACAAAACCCATCATGGAATTCCTTAATAGCGAAGGGAGTCTCAGTACTAGTGAGGCATCTAAGGATAAGACCATCAAAACCTCACTTGTAGAGAAGTCCCCCTAGCATAGTGTAATGAGTGGCATATTTTATGAAGTCACATCTCCCATTATTAGAGAGATCAGAAGGGGTAATAGAAAAGGAAAGATAATCTATGAGTTTCTCGTACCATAATTCACGTGGGTTGGATGTTACATTTTCGATAAGGAGGATGTTAGTTGATACATAGGAGGGTAATGTTGAGTGATGCACGGTGACATAGATTTTTGAAGAAGAGGATGAAGAGGGTATATGTGAAGTAAGTGAAGCCATTGTGTTAGAAAACTTATTTGTAGATCAAGGAATAGTTTTTAAGAGGTAAGAGTCAAATGATCCCAATAACATATCTACATGATGTTTATACCACTGTAATATTTCATTTTTGCATAGGTAGGAACCATTAACCTAATTAACCACTACTTGAGAATCACTGAAAATAGTTATGGATTTGATACCCAAGAAGAGAGCCATTTGAGGCCCTAAGATCAAATCCTCCTATTTAGCCGTATTGTTAGTACATTTAAAATATAGTTTAAATGACAAAAGCATAGGGTCACCATCTAGAGGAATAAGAATGACCCCCATACCCCCATCATATTGACATATAGATCCATCAAAGAACATCATCATTTGATAGGATATGTCATCGATGGAGAGAATTATGATGGATTCATCAAGGAATTTGAGATTTAAAGGTTGCTTGTCAGGTAAAGGGGTGGAAACTAATTGGTCAATGATCATTTTCCCTTTGATAGACTTTTGTTGAATAAACTCTAAGTCAAATTTAGTAAGGAACATGAGCCATCGAGCTACACATTAGTTGTGATATGGATTAGAATGCATGTATTTGAGGGGATTAGTATGGGTGACCATGTAGGTTTTGTTATTTAGGAGATAATGGCAGAGCTTGGAGGCTAAAAAGACCAATGTGAGATAAAAATTTTAAGTATGGGTATATCGAGTTTCATAATCAATACGTGTGTGGCTTATGTAATAAACCACATATTCTTGATGGTGATCATCTCGATGTGAAACAATAGTACCTAAAGAATGGTCTGTTACAAAGATGTAAAGGTAGAAAGGATAATTTTACTTAGGTGGAATAAGAATCGATGGGGAAAGGAGATATTTTTTGAGTGCTTCAAAAGCTTCTTAGCAATGTGCATTCCAATGAAAAGAGACATATTTTTTGAGGAGATGGTGAAAGGGTTGGCAATGCTAACAACTAGGAGATGAAGTGATAGATTGACTAAAGTTTGCCTTATAGGCTACAAAGTTTTTTGGTATTATTAGGTGGAGGTATTTCTAGTATTACTCTAACCTTAGCAGGGTCGACTTCAATACCATGAAGAGAAAGGATAAAGCCTAAGAGCTTAGCATAAAAGACACCAAAGATAAATTTCTTTGGGTTTAGTCAAATGTTATATTAGAGGAGATGAATATATATGATTTTGAGAATCATCAAATGATCTTGGTGAAGCTTAAAATTTCTAAGTAAATTATCCATGTAATCTTCCATAATTTTGTGTAGGAGATCATGGAAGATGTAAGTCATAGCACCAATGTTCTTCAGACCAAAAGACATGACCTGATAATATAAAGTCCCCCATGGGGTAATGAAAGTTATCTTGTGTTGATCCTCAGGAGTGACAAGGATTTGATTATATCTAGAGAACCCATATATAAGCGATAAAATTTCATGGCTCACTGTTAGATCACTAAGTTGGTTGATACTTGGCAATGGGAAGTCATCTTTTAGACAAGAAAGGTTTAAGTCATGGTAGTTAATGAAAATGTAGATTCCCCTGATCACTTTTGTGATAGGAAAAATATTGGAAATCCATTATGGGTAGTTGATGGGTTGGATAAAGTTAACAGAAAGGAGGCATTGGAGCTCTTCTTTGACAAGGAGAGAAATATGAGGATGCATCTTATGAAGCTTCTACTTAATAGGATTATCATCTTGATTGGTGATAGTATTATTGGTGATGATAGAGGGGTCAATACCAGGCATGTCATTATAATACCAAGCAAAGGCTTTGCTATGGATATTAAGAAATGTGGCATAATCAGGTTGCTTAGAGGAATCCAAATATTGGCCAATCTTGAGGATGTGGGGGTTATCATGAGAGGGAAAATTGATGTCAATGGTTGATTCATTTAACATAGCTTATGTTTCAGATGGGAGTGATCATTGGATATAAGAATCATCTGCACCTATGTATATGAGAATAGTGTCATCATATTGACATTGGATAGTGTTAATAGTAGGAGAGTCATCATCAATTATTTTAAGATGAATGAGAGGAAGGGACCTTGTTTCTTTACCCTGGTGATAAGTGAGAGGCTCTAAATGGATGGCATTTATTGAATTTTTTTAGGAGGTATAGATACCTTTGATTTAGTAGGTGATGATGGAGAAGAGGATGGAGAAGGAGAGACTGGCTCCTTAATAATTGGTACATGGGAAGTTTTGGTGAGTTTAGTTGGTTCATCATAACCCACACCATGCCTCTTTTTAGCATTTTCAATGGTTTTGCTAGTGGGATATTGAATGGGCGTATGGACACCCTACTTGTAATGACCCAAACCAAATCCTTTCCAAACACACCTATAGAGATAGGTGTGAGAAAATATAGGCATTCTTAGGAAAGAGAAATCATAGGTAAATGGTTATGGTGAAGGGGATAGATTGCTAACAGTGGGAGCCTAATTAATTCCCCCATATGTGAAATTAGTTTGAAGGTTAGGGGACCCATAAGGGATGACCATCCCAATACAGGAATCATAATTTGGGTGCATATGAATCTTTACATACTCTTATGGAGTGTATAACATGTTGAGCATCAACAAACAATATTCTCTAAGTGACAAAAATTTAAAAGTTTCTTCCATGGGATCCATGTCAGGCATTTGTGTTGCCGGTATCTATGTAACTGGGGTAGTGGAACTCATGGAAGCTTCAAAAGTATCATGTAGAGAAGATGATGTATTTAATGGAATGAGAATATCATTGGGACTATAATTCATGTTGCATGTTTTAAATGGAGGTGGGTCAGTGGGTATAACATGCGCTTGCTCATCATGCTCAAACATGACACAATGGTGCAAATTTGAGGGTACACATGCCATAACACGTATCCAAGGTCATCCAAGTAGGATGTTATATTATAACTCTATTTATACAACATAAAAGAGATCAAAAATTGTGTGGGGACCTACATGGATATGTATGATAATAGTTCCCACTGTAGTAGCTATGGTATCAATAAAGGAGTGGATTACCACATCAATTTGAGACATGTAATTCTTAGTAAGAGCTAGCTATTTGTAGGCATGGGTGGAAATAATATTAATACTAGCTCCCCCATTGATCATGACTCTCTTGATGTGATTTTGATCAATATATATGGTGATAAAAAGGGTATAATATTGATCTTTAGGGTGTTGAAGTAGAATTTCCAAATTACTAAGGGAAATCAGGGAGATGGAATTAAGAGAGCTGCCAAAGCTATAAGAGGTTAGGGATCATCAGGTTGTACCTCAACCACTTGCAAGGCACTAGTCAAAGCTTGAAAGTATTGGGATGAGTTTTGGATTAACTCATATAAGGACATTTTCATAGGAGTTTGGTGAAGTTGTTTCACCATTGAGCTTTGAATAAAATCTGAAGATGTTAGTTTTGGGACATCCAAAATGGGAATCTTGGGATTTAGAGGAGTGTCTTTGGAAAAGGGATGAGCCCAAGGAGCAGTGAATTTTTCCTTACCTTTATCCTTTTGGTTTTGTGACTACATGGCCACATTAACTGTGTTAATTTGAAATATAGGTGAAGGAAGTGGCAAAGAGGGTATGACAACATCTTTGTGTTTGAATTTAGGTGGAATAGTAGGAGGCATTGTGGATGCCAGAGGTGGAATAATAGGAATATTAACAAGAGTATCAACAAAGAGCATGTTGACATCAAAGTGTTTCCAAATGAATGTTATGAGGGATTTATAACTCTCAGTATCGTGTCTAGGTGAATGATGATATAGACACACTTGTGTATCATTAAACCAAGATGGATTCATTCTAAGAATACTATAAGGCTTAATAGGAGGAATAATTATTATGGAAGATTGAAACAACTGACATATGAAAAAGCTCTGAGAGCCTACAAGTGGGATTGCACTTATTATGGTAATATGAGTAAACACCTTATTTTGTTTAGGAGTCATAGGGGTGGTTTTGCATGGTGCCTTGTTTGGTGGTAGTGGAGTTACATGTTTGCTGACACTTTCTTGGTGTTAGGTATCATAGTGTCACATGTGAAAGGCCTACCAAGTAGAAAAGGTATTAGTAGAGGTAAGTTAGCCTTTTATTTTGCTTAGATCAGTGATACTCCAACTAAAGTAGAGGGGTGTGGTCCCAACATTAATGATAATGCTGAGGGTTAAAGAGGGAAGGATTGACGAGATCTAGAAAGCTTAACATTTTTCTATAGTTCAAGTCACAAAACCCCAACTTATGACTAGAGAGTTAGATCTAATTTCACCTATGGATGAATTAGATTAGAGATGGGGCATACACCTAAAGGCCTAATCTACTTTAATGTGGTAGATGCCTATGATGGTGAGGGTTCTGACATAGATGGATAAACTTCTAGTGATTTTGGTGAAGAAGCTCTAACTTTGTCAAAGACCTTAGGGTAAAGGATAGTGAGAGGGTTAGTGATAAAGGTCGACACTCATTGTGTTGGATAATGATTTTTAAGTTAGTCCAAAAATGCCATGTGATCTAGTTTTATGGAGTCGAGAAATTCTAGACTATTCACCAACCGTGAGAAGGGTTTAGATGAAGTTGACATAGGCCTTATGGTTGCATATTTAGAAGGCTAAGGTGTTTGAGAAAGAGGGAAATTTTTGGTATCTTCTACTTCGGCCAAAGATGAGAAAGATCTAAAATAGGGTCTTCTTTGACAAAGACATGAGAAAAATCATGGTCTTCCATAGGTGTAGGAGAGGTAGGCGAAGAGGGTTCCTCAAGGGGGTAAAACATAGATATAATTTATCCCTCAACATGTGGGATAGGAATAGGTACAGTATGATCCTCCATAGGTAAAAGAAGTGATAAGAGTGGTGGAATTGGAGTAGGCACAATAGGTCTCTCATCTCATGTGGGAGTAGATAACACTGACTATTCTAGGTGCAAAGGTGGAGTGGAGGGGGTATTACTCTCTATTAGTGGAGGAGAGGTAGGTGAATAAGGTTCTTCAAGAGGGTATAAAATAGGAATTATGTGCCCCTCACCATGTGGCTAAAAAATGGGTAAGACATGGTCTTTAAGTGGTAAAATGATAAGTAATATTGGTATAAAAGGAACTGGCAATACTTGCTCCTCTGATGGTAAAATAAGTGGTAAAGGAGGCTCTTCCTCACGTAGGAGTAGAATGAGTGAAATAGGCTCTTTTACCTATAGAAGAAGTATAGGAAAAACAAATGCCACTGACTATGGGGGAGGAGTCGATAAAATGGGTGCCTCTTATTGTGGGAGAGGTTGAACTAGAGCTAAATGAAAGACCATATTAGCTGTATAGATATTATGATCACATGAGTTAGTCATGATCTGAACAATATTATGATTGGGTGAATGGTTAGGAAAAGGCTATTTGAACACATCCATATTTTGATATTAGGTGCATTAGGATTATCTAAGATGAGATAACCCCTATCAAGCATGTCTTGAATAATATTCTTGAATGTTTTATAGTTATTAGAATTGTGGCCTTTAACTTGATGGTAGATGCAAAACTCATCCTCTTTGTACCAAGTTGGAATAGGAAGGGAGAGGTCAAACTATATAAGAGGTTTGATTTGAGGAAGGGTTATGACACCTTGTTGTAATATTTTTTCAAAAGTAAATGTATATGACTCAGCAATGGGAGTGTATTGTCTTTGTTCACATTGTTGTTGGAATTACTTGGTTGGATTTTAGGAAGTCGAGGAATTAGGTTGGTTTGTGGTTGTGGAAGAAGATAATTTAATGACCAACACATTGGTGGAGATTTTAGATTTTTTTTTAGAAGGAAAGTTTTAGAAGAGGAGTCATTCAATTTTGAATTGGCATTCTTACTATGTAACTTGACTCTGCCTTCATCTATAGCTTGAATCTTGATTTTTCATGCCATTGTAAAGGCCTTATCAAATGTGTGGAAAGTTTGTACTTATAGTGTGGATGAAATGTGCTTAACACATGCCCTTGGGAAGATCTCAATAATCTCATGTTGGGGTAAGGAGAAGGAGAGTTGATTGATCAAGCCTCTCCAGTGAGTGATAGAATCTATGATAGACTCATCATCAAATTATCTAATAGAATAAAGGTCTATAATAGAAACCTTTTTAGAAATTTAAAAAAAAAAATAGTTTAGGAATATTTGTGTGAGTTGTGTAAATGAGAAAAGGGAGTGCTAATTTATAGAGCTATACCAATCTAGGGTAGCACCCAAAAGAGACATAGGTAAAGTACAAAGTAGTAATGCATCATCATGCCCTATTAAATAACAAGAATGTCTAAATGCTCATAAATGCTATTGTGGATCCTCTTTACTCTAGAAATAAGTAAATCTAGGGAGTTCCCATTGGCTTGGATAAGGGTGAATAGACAAAAGGATGGATGGGTTCATTACATATTTGATCATAAGATAACACATTCTTTGAACTAGAAACAAATGTCTCTAGATTAGACATCTTGTCCATCAGCATCTTAATGAGGCTTGGAGGGGGATTAGTCTGGGAGATACCCCCTAAGCTATAGGGAACCTGATAGGAAGTAAAGGGAGTGTATGATATAGCTTGCTGAGGTTGTGTTGGCACAACATAAGGATAATGAGTCACAGGCTGGGGGTAGAAAGAAAAGGGGCTTGTCCCATTGGGTTAGAGACTATGCTTTGGTTGGATGTTGTTATGATATGTTGGGTTATTGACATGGTTATACTAGATGAAGGGTGAGTCATAAATTGGGTAATTATAGGTGTAAGAGTAGATGGAATAAGTACCACTAAATTTTGAAATGGGGTGAGACTTGACTGAACTACTTGTGGTTGTGAAAGTAGAGAAGTCACACTGGGGTTTAGGTGGGATTAAGCAGTTGGCAATGCTAAATTTTGGACATTGTTTATGGTTGGGTTACTTGTCGAGGTGGTGGTTTGAGTAACCATAGGAAAAATAATGGAGATAGTTGAAATGAAAGTTGTCTCCATTAGAGAGGTTGGCATACCATAAATTGGGTCACTTGAATAATTATGGGTTCAACTCATGATAAGGTAATGTTAAAGGGCTGCCATATTGTGATTAAGAAATTTAGAAAAATCTTTATCTCCTTTAGGCATAATGGGAATTTGGTCAGGAGTGGGAGTATGCTCTGTATCTACAGTATCCTCCATAATAGAGTCAATAACAAGAGGGGAAGGTGGAAGTGGTTGTCAGCTTGTGTAATAAACAAGAATTTTGTCTTAAGCTCACATCAATACCATGCAAGAAGAAGTAAGAATAGAATTAATACTCTATATTAGTGAAAAAATAAGAAAAAACCAAGTTTCGGTACAAGTAAGTAGGTTTTTTTAGCTTACTATTTTGAGAAAATTAGAATTACATAGTCGTTGATGTCAATCACTTGATCAATGTCAGTAGTAAAATTTTGTTGACATCGATGAGATTAATTGATGTCTGTAGCTAAAGTCTACTGATGTTAGTGTAGTTAACTGATGTTGATCACTGTGATCTGTTAGGAAATAGTAAATCCAACATTTTAGAAACCCATAGGTAGAATCTAGGTAAAAAAAATGATGTAAGAGGTTTGTGTAAGAAGGAAGAACACTTAGAAAACATAATATAATAGGTTATACAAACTAAGTATTACAAATAGTGTTGTTTTTGTGAATCAATGGAAAAACATCCTTAATAACTCCAAAATATATAAGGTGATAAAAAAGTAGAAAAAGAATATACAACCACTAATTATTAACTCCTAGAGATTAATTTTAGTCTCATGTTGGCTTATGCCTTAATCAGATAGTGAGAGGAGAATTTGGTTAGCAAAGGTAATAGAAAGCAATATAAAGCTAGTTTTAGGTTAGTTTTAGTGCTCAAGAGGAAATATATGTTAGACTAGGTATGTGACTTGTTATAGGAGCTTGATCCCTATACTTCATAAACCTAAAGCCAAGCTAGGCCGCTTAGCCAAAATATACCTTCTACCTAGAGTTTATACTCTACCAGAGAATGGAGTGGGTCCTCCCTTTGGTAGTGAAATCCAAGTAGGATAGCTAGGTAGGGTAAGGTGATCCATTAGGTGATAAAATCTTGATGGGCCTTGTCTTAGGTGATTTTATATGTTTGTTTTTATGAGTGTGATCTGGTTGTGTAACATAAGTGCACTATAATTAATTCATAATGCTTGTAATTAACTAGGTGAGCTAATATGCAACAAGCAAATAATGAAGTGCAGTAAGTTTTAAACCCAAATCTGAAATATTTAGATTTGAATGAAAATAAAGATGAAATAGGATCAAAAAATGAACTTTACTATCCTAATATGCATGCAAGAAATAAATAAAGAAAATATTCTTTTATCTTGTAATAAAAATGACAAATTGATTTTAGAGGCAAAGAGGAAAGAAGAGTGGCAAGGAAGGAGAAATTTTAGTTTATTTCCCTTTAAACAAAAAATAAAATGTTGAATTTTTAGCTTTGAGGGAAAAAAGAAGGAGAAAGTGCAAGAAATGAAATTTTCACTATAATACACCTATATGAATGCTTAAAATAAGAAATGAACCCAAGGAGAACTCCAGGGTCCCATTGAGTGTGTCAAAAATGTTTCACTAAAATTTGTCTATTTCAAGTCTAAATAAAAATAGAGAAGAAAGAAAGGGATAAGTGATTATAATGAACCCAGATTGGTTTACATTGTGAGCACTCCTCTTTAACTGGGGAGGACTACCTGCAAGTAAGAAAGCACTATCATAAATGTTTGTTAGTAGATATATGAGTGGGCTTCCAAGCTACACGCTTGTTTTATGAAGTCTCAAACTTCTTTAGAGATGACAATCCACTTTTGAGAGAAAAAAGAGTAATAAATAACCAAGAGAGAGGAAAAGAGAGAGTAAAAGAGATAATGTTACCATTATTCACAACTTGAGTGTAGTAGAAAGTAATAGAGTGTAGGTGGTATATTAAATTTGTATTTTGGAAGTTGTTTGGGTAGGTCTTAGAAAGGTTACTAGAAATCCATAGTTTTTGACATTAGGTAGGTTGTCAAGGTTGGTTGACAAGTATGACTAATATCGATTATGCTGCTAAGGTCAGTGAGGAAGGTGACAAATATTAGTTTAGTATTCAATGTCGGTAGGGGTAATAATTGCCTAAGGGTTTGTAGAAGCCTTTTTTGGGTCTAGGAAATGGTTTTGGTCAGGTCTAGAAGGTTTGGGGAGAGTTGTGTGAGAGAGTATTGTTTGGATGGATCTGGTTATAGGTTTGGTGTGTTGGAACAAGGGGAAACAAGTAGGGAAGATTTATAACTCCTTCACAGGGGTTTGATCAAGAATGTGTAAAGTAATAAATAGTAGATACAAAGTGATTATAAAGTAACTACTTAAATACTTATAGAATAAGTGATGTATTTAGCTATAGAGGTTACTGAATGATAAGTACTGAATGGATGGATCCTATCAAGATTGTCAAACTGATGCCTTGAATAGAGAAAATAAGTGGGTGATATTAGTTATCAAGAGCTTGGTTCCTAATCTAGGTTGACTTATGCAAGGTAACAATAATCCAAGATGTTGAAATTTGAATGCCAAAAGCCTGTATGCAAATAAGAATGAGTTTTCTTGATTTTTACTGACCTGGACATTAGTTTGGAGTTTGGATTATATTTCTGATGTCAGTGATCCTATTGATGTTGACCATGGGTTGAATGACATCTATGGCATGAGAATAGGTAAAAGTACTATTTTAAACCTATTTTCTAGTGTTTCTCATGCCAAGTGTGGTATCCATTAGAAAATAGTAGAAATGGGAGGTTAAGAAGGATGTGGTTGGTTAGGAATTTATTTTTGAGGTGAGAATAAGTTATGGGTAGTTAGGATAAGGGGACTAAGTCTTGAGGTGACTCATCAGGTGAGAATTAGTCTTAGGATGAGGTGGAAAGTAAGGTGGCATAAGGGTTTTTTAATTAACTTAATTAAATATTTTAAATTAATTAAATGTGTGAGGGGTAAAAACATGGGTTAGGGAGGTTAATTATTATTGAAAAGGGGCTCAAGGGGGGTTTGACATAGGGGATTATGCACATGTGTGACATAATTTTGGTGTCTATAGAAGGTCATTAATGATCATTTCCTCATCATATTCACTTGAAAACTCCTCCTATTCATCTAAATGGTCTTTATTTGCTCTTTGTAGAATAATTCCTCCTTTGAAAAGGGAGATGGTGGGAGGGTAAGAGGGTCCAAATAATGAATTAGGAATGTCTTTAATAAGGTTTTGAATCTTAAAAATTAGGATGATTGGTCTAATAATGTTGCCATGGTTGAGAAGCTTGATGCTCTTCTAAATGATGAGGAAGAATGGGATTTTGAGAGGGTTGTTCCTAAGGGATAATAGGTTGATTTTGCATAGGTGTAGACTTTTTCAAAGAGTGTGTTATTTTAAATCTTGAAACTCTAGTCTTCTATAACCATTCTCTTTTCTTATGTAGGAGTGGACTTACCAATATTTGGTATCTTAAAGTTATGATGTCTAGTCTAGGAAGGCTATCTTGGTTAAGGTATGAAAAAAGACTTATTTGGCTCATTAAATGGATGATAAATCAGCTATAAATTTTGATACGAATACTGATGATTAAGGGGAGGATAAAGCTCATGATAGGGAGGTGGAAAGTAGTTTGAATATACCTTAAACCCAACCATATTATAGGTATCTCATGGAGTTCTAAATAATGGAAATTGATTAAAATAACAAGTATACTAAAACCACTCAAATTTTTACCTAAAAAAGATGTTTAGGTTGTTAAAACTAGCTGAAGTAACTTGGAGTCACCATTGATGTTTGTAGAAACTACCATGAAAGGATGTTATATTAAATGATAACACCAATAATCCCTCAATGGATGAAGTACCTTGAGTACTAGTCTTCTAGAGATAAAAAATGATTAGTGTTGATAGGTGATTATTTAATGTCTCAACACATAAGCTTAATAAGATTAACACTAAATTCTTAGCTGAAACCTTTTAACTCAATATAATTGAGTAGAGGTCCCACTAGGCATACAAAAAACTATTATCAAATTTGGGTTATACCCTATGAGGAGATGTTTGAAGCCTCCTCACAAAATAAACACAATGGGGACACCCCAAGGCCATGGGTCACTTATAGTTGGAGTGAAATATTAACCCTCTAGGTTACCTTCACCATGTAGAACTCACTAGGGATTGTGTAAGAAGCATCTATGTTGTGTAGTATTAATTTTTAGAAGTTATTTTGAGTATAAATGATTCCCATGATTGACTAAAGGCAACAATTGACATTAGTCCATGCCTTAACCAAGTACTCATGTCATGATTATGTACCAAGTTGAGTTGCATGACTGTGAAAATAGGTTACATATCCCAGTACCTGAGATCCAATCATTTTTAGGTTGCACCTTACCTTTTACATGGATTATTAAAACTCCAAAAAGGAAAAGAAAACCTACACAGAGAAATGTGTTGAGTGGGCATGAATTCATACATAAGCTAGAAAGTGAATAAATATCTAAATCATAAGAGTTATGGTAGGCATGTGACTCCCTCAATGTGAACTCTTAGCACTCAACCTATGCAAGACCAAACCAAATTCAAGTATGCAAGGATTCCCAAGAGAGCAGGGCATATATTTATATCACATGCATAGGATGACATGAAATTTTTTAAAGAGAAACCCATGTATCTCTCACATTAGTAGGATAATTTAAGTGTCTGATAAATGATAGGTGGAGTATGGGTGGTAGTTGGTTAATTGAGTGATGGATGAGGATATGTTATGATGGTTGTATATACAAGTAAATTTTAGACGTCAGAATATGGCCACATGCCTCCTTTGATAGCTTTGATAAGTACCAATTCTAGGTGCACATGATGATTCATGGATATTCTTCTAACTAATTTCAAATTTAGATTTTTATCTCAAGTTTAATGAGCATGGTCTATAGTGACTATTATGTGGTGATTCAATATTCTTGATCAAACTCAAACCTTGAGTGCCACCTTTGAATTCAAAGCTCTTGTCTACTCCCTTAAGTTGGGTTTTATTATACAAAGGCTTGCTATCTTTATAAAATCTTGGATATTTTCATTGTTAAAGGTCATAATTTTTTAGGAAACCTCATGCTACCAAAATATACCCTCCAAAAATGCTTCTATTGGCTAAACATTGCACATTAATGGGAATTGAGTTCACATCCATTCATTTTTATTTCATCCTATGTATGATTTGTGTTTGTTGATATTTGTCTGTGGATAATTTTTTTTCCCTTTCATTGTTGTCTATTCTTAGCACTTTTGTGTAGAACTGGAACTCATCTATAGGTTTTATTTTGGGTGTACTTAGGTATGTGTAGGCTTTGACAATAAATAATCTCATCCCTCTCAGTGTTGCATTGTGTTACCTTACCTCTATATGAAACACTTATGCATTTGGAGTATCCATGGTGGAGTCTATGTGATACTATCTCACTCTTAGAAATATTGTATTGAACTTGATATTAAATATATGTAGAAATAGCCTTAAGGTAGGGAAACACCATATAATACTCCTTTAAGAAGGAATAACTTCATAATGTCTCTTCGAGGGGACAACCTCCAATATCCTCTTACAATAGAAGACTCAATGCTTACTTCATATATTTACCATGATAATCATCTCCTATATATATACATCTATCTAACCCATGGATGGATAACCTCCTAATCCTAATTTAGGTTGACTATTACCTAATGTACTACTTCCACAAGTTACTCTATTATCCTAATATATTGTACCCATATAACTAAGGGGATGTGTGCCACATGTTGGCATCTCCATCAACCAATATACATCAATATATCATATCCCTAGGTACATAGCATTACTTCCCTCTTTGACATGTTTCATCCCCAAAACATATGAATAAACTAAATAATGAGTGTGCTTCAAATCATTGCACACTTGTCTCCAATCTCAATCATCTAACCATTCATATGTGATCTTGGCAGGTGATATCTCTCCAAGCTTGTGTCCAAAATCCATTGTGCTCCTCTGATTTTGTTCATGATCATAATTATACTACTTTGGTGTCTAAGCATAATTATTCCTCTTTTTATTCCATGTACCATATTCTGCTATGCTACTCTGATTCCAACCATGACCATAGTAGGTATTCTTCCATGCATACTCATAGTGATTTCCCCATTCATTCCATGTGCCATAGTATTTTTTCTTTGGATTTCATTCATATCCATAATGATTGGAAATTTTATTTCCCGTACAGACAAAATGATTGTTGTTATGACACTTCCTCACCTAGTTCCATGATTTTTTCCTCTCATGATGATGTGGGTGTCTATATACCTCAACTTTTTCCAATGTCTTAACCTTATCTACCTTTGCTTCTACCTCTTCCACCTTTTCCTTCTTTGTCTCTTGAGTATATGAAGTGTTCATTTGTAGTGTGTCTTTATCTATATCATCTGAATCTTCATCACCTATTTCAATCTCATCCTTATGATCTACTTGGATTTTTATTGGTGCCTTTTTCACTATGATATCTTGTAAAGTGATCTTCTTTTTCCTATACCAAAACTTCATGAACTTTTTCTAAACATTAATATTCATTGTTCCCAAAGTCTCTAACCATGGATATCCAAGAACTATATCCACATCATCCATATCCAAAGCATAAAAATCTAAATGTAAAACATATTTTTCCATAATGAGCTTCAGATCTTTAAACATTGAAATATTCTTACCATCTACTTGAACCTCTTTGATATTCTTTGCTTGAACATGTTGATGAAGTTATATTTACTGGTAGGGTTTATGGACACAATAACCCTTTTCTTTTGAATGCATCCATGAAATTAAAAAATTGACTCATATTTCTTTATAGCCAAATAATTTGAACCTTTATCATCCAATTCTTCTTCTTCTTTTTCTTCTTCTTCTTCTTCATCTACTTCTTCTATTGCTTCTTCTTCTTATTCTATTGATTCTTCTATTTCTTCTACTGATTCTTCTTTTTCTACTTCTTATTTTATATCCCAATGATCTAAAAAGATCTGTTCCATTTCTTTTCATGAAGAAAACTTTTCTGTACAGCTCAATTGATCAAACCAATGTAGTGTAGGCCCAGACAAAAAAAGGAAGTAATAGTCTTTGCCCAAAAGTTTTTATAAAATGATTCTCCAAAAGGAGCCACCATTCTCTAGCATCAATATCATCTTCCCTTGAAAATTATTGCAACTCCATGATCTACAAAAAAATTAAGGTTCATGAAACCCTAAAATGTCAAAACTGATCCATAAAATTGTAACAAATAACTTCAAACAACTCAAAAAATTCTGAAAATTTTAATGTGATTCTCTTATATCTGCTTACATCTCTAGTAAAAAATTTGAATAAAAATTCCCTATTTTTTGGAAGATATAACAAATTTATTATAAATCCTAAAATAGCAATAACTCCCTCAAAACTAATAAAAAAATCTCGATTTTTTTTATATTGTGACTAACTTGAAATATTATCCATATATAGTACAAAATTTGTGGAAAAATTTTCAACCAATCAAAATTTATTGATGATTCAAAAAAAATGAGGGTTTCACTCCACAAATTGCCCAAATCAAAGCTTTGATACCACTTGTATTGAAATTGATATTAAATATATGTAGAAATACCCTTAAGGTATGGAAAAACCATATAATACTCCTTTAGGAAGGAATAAATCCACAATGTCTCTTCAAGGGGACAACCTCCAATATCCTCTTAAAATAAAAAACTCAATGCTTACTTCATATCTTTACCATGATAATCATCTCCTATATATATACATCTATCTAACCCATGGATGGATAACCTCCTAATCCCAATGTAGGCCGACCATTACCCAATGTGCTACTTCCACAAGTTAATCTATTATCCTAATATATTGTACCCATATAACTAACTAAGGGGATGTGTGCCACATGTTGACATCTCCATCAACCCATATACATCAATATATCATATCCCTACGTACATAGAAAATATGTAATGTTTTCTTCAAGGTAGTGGAAGTGTTCATTCTATTCTTGGTGCATCACCCTTTTACCTTATATAAAAACATCTTACCTTTTCCCTCACTTTCCCCCTTATTAAGTGAATACACCTAAATATGCTCACCTTAATTTTTCACTATTCCTATTAATTAATCCCATAACCATTGTCCTAATATAATTAATTAAATCCTATTCCATATCATATATTTTCTACATCACGCTAACCTTTCTACACCCTCATGACATATTAATCCCTTCATTATCACACTAACATCCCATCTAACCACTAATATCACCTCATTAATTAACTACTTGCCTACTTGTCAATTTAAAATTCAAATATATTCTACCTACCCCCATAACCAACCTATCCATAGCACCTAGAACCTTAAGATGACCTAAACCCCTAACTAATCCCTATTAACTCCCTAATCCAATCTAGAATCCTCCAAAATATAGAGCCTTCCCTAACTTTCTATAATTCTCTAAACAAGAGAGTTCTAAATGAATTTAAAATTCATCTAAATACTCCTCCATCACCTTATAAATAACCAAGCAAGGAGCTTGACTAATTATAAATCTTGTAAGCCATCCTTGCATGCATATACTAGCTCTCTTAAGCTCTCATACTCTCTTGCATCCATTCTAACATCCAAAAATCCATTAAACTATCCATCTTGAAGTCATTATCAAGTAATCCAACAAGCAAGTCAAGCAGCACCAAAGAATTGGTTTGAAGATATTGGAGGGAAGCTAAAGATGAGTAAAGTGATGGTTACAATCCATTTCTAATTTTGATTTATTATATATTCTTTCCCTTCGATGTTTTTATAGTTTTGGGTTATGGTTACTATTTTTAGTATTTTCAATCTATAGCTTAAATTTACAAGCATACATTGATGATCATAGTGGGATCCCTCCTTTAAACTAGCCCTTTTATATGTAATAATTTAAAAATCAGTTTGCAAGACTGGTTAGAAGAAGATTGGGATCCAAAATTTTCAAAATTTCACATCCCAAAAGAAGTACAGTATTGCACTATAAATTATAGTTTTGTAGAGGCAAAATTGTAGATCCTAGCTATACTTTTGCTTAAAATGTACAAACTAATCATTAACCATTAAATTTTATAGTAGGTTTTTAGATTTTTTCAAAACTTCCTCATGATAGAGGTGATTTTTAAAATCAACTGTGGTTTTGATAGTATAATTGTGGTTTTTATTAAATATTAAGCTTAATATTAAGTATCTTGACTTCTTGATGGTGTTTTATACTATGTGCTAACCTAGTTATCTTGTAGGGGCAAAGTAAAGTTTTGTCATTATTAACATTAGTAGGTTTTTTATAATAATCAAAATCACTTATCCATAGCCATGATATTGATTTTCAATTTTAGTTTTGTTTCTATAAGAAGCAATTTTCTTTTAACTTTAGGTGAATAACTAAAACTTGTAGTTTTTATTATCTAATAATTTTGTAGTCTCTATCTGATTTTTACGTGCTTAAAAAGAAGGGGAGATTTTGTCTAGATAAAATAAAATACTCCTAAAATCACCCTTGTGACTATACTCTACAATATCACCTATACACAGTGGTAGTTTTAAATCCTAATTATGGTTTTACAGATTGCAAAGCCAGTTTCAAAATCAGATAGATAGTAGTTTCTATTATTCTATTCTATGATATTTAGCCATAAATATTTAATTTTTTTAGATAGATAGGGTTTTATTCTCAAAAAAGGTCTAAATATACCTTTTGCACATTCTGTATATATATTATAAAATTTAAATTGTGTAAAACTGCCTTTCGATAGAGGCAATTTTGATTGTCATAATTGGTTTTGAACCTTGATAGGAGATTTTGAATATAGTTGAGAACTAAGTCCCATTGTTCATATTTAAATAAATCATCCTTTTTTAGTAATTTAGTTTAGTGTTTAGATTTGTAAATAATCTATTTTTTAAAAACATCATCCATTCTAGACTTTTAGCATTAATTTGTATATATCTATTTTAATTTGCTTAGAAATGAAACCACCTCTCGAAAGAGGAAATATTAATAACCACAGTGGATTTTGAAGATCCATCAATGGTTTTGACTTAGGGCATCAATAATACATCTACCTAATTAGTACCTAGTATAGACTTAATTTTAATAGTTCTAATAGAATATAATATTTTTTTAGCATTTTGTAAATATTTTATTCTATCTTAAAATTTATTGCTTTTCCTATATGTTATAAAACCACATTTCAAAATTTATGATATCAATTTGTAGTTGCGGTATTGCACTACCCACAGATTATTTTATCTAATCATATGGTCACAACTAACTAACTTTCTAAAAAATGGCACATCTCTCAGAAGCAATTTTGATTTTCAGCTATGATATTACATTCTCTAGAATTAGTTTTGATATTCTAATTGTGTAAGTGCATTTTTGCAGTTGTCAGAGGTGATTTTGACTGCTGAAAAAACTAATAACAATTTTCATGCAAGACACCTAAGCAAGAGGCCCTAAACTAGTTTACTAACTTATTTCTTTGTAGAATCAGGGCTTAGTATAGAATTCATATTTTGAATTTGTGTATATCTCTCTTTATTTGCTTTTATTTTTATCTCACATAGTTAAATAGTTGGTTAAATAAACTTTTGCTTACCTGTTTATTAACCCAATTTTGATTTTATAGGGGTTCATTAAATAAAATTTTATGGAATTCATCTCCATGTACTAGCCTAATCAATAGGGGTTGATGATTCATATTTCATAACCACATACTTAACCACACTCGATATTCTAGTGGAGTATAAATATCAGAGACAATTGTCATTAGGCTAAGCGGTTGAACCCATACAAGTTTTCTATGAAGGGAAAGAGTTAGTTCTATGAACCAGTCATTAGATATCATCTTACATGGATTTAGGTCCCATGTACCTTGAATATATCAGGGATGCCCCTAGAAAATTTATGTAAACCTAGCTTAAGACCTATTGGTCATGACATGTGATTTTCTATTAGAGTCAGGATTAGCTCCCAAGTGATTGTCAAGCATAGATGGGGTTGAGAGGGTTTGGGAGATTTCATAATGAGTCATCAGCCTATAACCTCACCTATGAAGTTATCATTGGGTTACACACCTTTTTGTTTAATAATATTAGGGCTTTTGACTTAATGTGATTATGTGTGTGTTGTGATAGATCCGTATTATTTATGAATCAAGTCAACCTTATCCCTTTTTCACCAAAACACCTAGATAACATTTAGGACACATTCCATCTTAGGACTTAAACTAAAACATTTTCATCTCATCAATCATAATATTGAGTTTTATATTTTGTCTTAAGACTAAGCTATAATGGTCACCCATCTCTTCCTAAAAATATTAAAATCATCTTATTCATCACTTCAACCATCCTACCTTGATTAACTATTATCAAATTATATAACTCTATTAGGCCTTATCTAGAACCCTATTATCTTATCATCATACCTATTCATGCCTAACACCCATCCAATCATTGTCTTGATAGTGCAAAAAGGCATCTAGTCTTATCATCACTTAGTCTCCTTAATAGATTGAACCTTTATAGAGTTTTTACATTGGTAATATTTAATCAACCTAGTCCTTAATATCTAAATCTAAATCCTATCATATCCATATCTTGACCACTCTAGTCTAAAACTCAATACAAGCTTAGTGCTCAAAGTCACATTCCTTTTCATCCCACACCAAATCAACACTTAATCACCTTCACATCACCCTAAACTATCCACCATGCCAGTCAAGACCCATGCCCAAGTCTTAAGATTGGGACAAGGATCAAACTAGGAGGATGATGTCCTTAGGACAATAGGTGAGTAGAGTAGGGATAATGAATAAATTCAAAGTGATATGCACACTCATAGAGGAAATATTACCCCTTATACGTAATCCCAATATATTAAAACATATCATTAATCCATCATCGACACCTAACACTCTACCTCACCCAAATGTCACAGACCAAGAACAAGGGGACCCTAAGCTTGTAGATGATGAACAAAATTTAGGAGAAGAAGAACCTCTTCAAAACAACCACATATAGGCTGAAATAAGTGGATCCACCTTGGAAGATCATCTAGACCAATTAACCCAACAAATAAATTCCCTCTTATCCTAATTCCATAATAAAAACTAAAGATCTATGTTACCCAAATGAACCAATAGAAACAATAATGTTGACTTGTTATGACAAAAAATAAGCCAAAATCATACTTATAACCCCTTAATGAATCCCTCATTTTCCCAAGAGTAGAAGATGATGAAGGAAACTCTTTAGAAAATTGAACCTCTCCCTTAGGTAATGAGATATAGATATGAATACTTTGAACTAGGAATTTTACTCAAGAGAGGTGTTAGTATCTTGTTAGTGACAAAGTGAAATCAAATTGAAAAACCAACACACTAGCTAGAATACATCTCTAGGCCTAGTTACTAGGGAGAGCTTAGTGAGGGAAATCCATTTGAAAACACAACTAAAAATGGAAATAAATAATAAATATTAACACAAAACACCAATTTCTTACCAAATACTTGATTACTCCAAAAGGCTCCTTCTTTGGCTTGCTCAGCTTGTGCTTAAAGAGATCTTCTTCAATGGAGTGTGGCTACCTTCATCTCCTCTTGGCACCTTTGGCTTTAGCTTGGATTAATAACTTGGAATTATAAAACTAAGATGCAATGATTTTTGAATGCATTTGGGAATTATAAGTTTGGCATAAAAGAGCTTAAAATTCAATAGGCAAGGCTTCATATTTATAGATTTTTGAAATGGTTTGAGGATCAACCCTGACCGTCTATCTCAAGATTGAGATGTGTGGCCATGAATAAATCCAAATATGAAATTCATTCTAAAAATATCCCCATTAATATTTGGGAAAGAGGGGTATTTAATAGGCATGGAGGGTCTTAATGAGGCATGGAGGGTCTTGATGAGGCATGGGAGACCCATAATTCTGATATTTTATGCATTTATGGCTTATGGATGCCACCCCATATGATGATGTCACCTGATGATGTAGTTAATATAAATCAATTTCCAATAAAGATTTATTCAACAAGTTCCATGGAAATTTAACTTAAGGCCCTAGTTTGGTTTAATTAACCTAAAACATGATTAGTCAACTTTAGTGCAAATTTTAGCTCTTGGTGCACAAATTAACCAAATTGGTCAAAATGTCTTGTTATTGGTCCAAAATTTGATTGGATTAGAATTGGAAGTCAATGTCAGATGCATTGGATCTGTTATCCCATTTAGGATGTTACCAACATCAAATAACAAAGGCACTGTCTTGTATAAGAGATTTGATAGAAAAGAGCAATCTAGAGCACCCAAGTACAAAATTGGCTTTTGACTCAAAATGATGTGATCAAATTTAGCTGGAACATAAATTACATTGCCCAATTTAATGATACTCTAGCCAAAATCAGCACTTGAATACATCAATTTCAAGTCATTTAATGCATTTTAGCATTTTAAAGCTAAATTGTACATTTTGGTGGAAATTGGTCAAAAGCCTAGTTGGAGGTTATCAGTGGCCAATTTTAGGTGTCTATAAAGACTTATTCACATCCCCATTAGACATGATCATTTTATAAATACCCTTCCCAACACACTTTGAAGTTCTAAAATTTTAAAAATATAAAGGAAGAGGGGACCCACGTGACCATGTTCAAGATTTTTATGTAGCATACCATGAGGTTGCATATAATGATGCTTATTTACTTAGTTTCTTTCCAAAAAGTATCACAAGACACACTTTTGAATGGTTCATGCATTTACCTAAAGGGTCCATTACAAGTTTTGAATAGCTAACAAGAAAAATTATGAGACATTTCTCATTTAATATTGAGTATAATATTTACATAATTGATCTTTACAACACTAAATGGAAGAATGGGGAGAGTCTAACATCATTCTTACAATGTTAGAGAACCTAGCCAATCACTTATGATGCATGGTCCTTGAAAAATAATTGGCCAAGATTTTCATTGATAATCTAAATGCTGAATTAAAATCCTAGTTGAAATTACAGTGTGCCAAATCATTTGATGAAATTATAGAGAAGGTTATCCAGATAGTGAAAGAACTCATTGAAAGAAGAAAAATCAAATTATATACCCAAAATAAACAAAGTCAAAGTCAAAATAATGCTTTCTTGGGTAAAGAAAAAGTCTTCAACAAAAACAAGAACATAGTAAGGGATGGTGTTGTTAATACAAAACATGTACAAATAGCACAAAAAACTCCCCCTACTACTAGAAAGCAAAATATATCCAATATTACTATACAAAGAGAGAACCAAATCCTATAATGGGAAAAACACACATTACTAGTCTTGGTGTATCTATGGAAATGGTCCTGCAATAATTAATTGCTTCCAATATGACCACTCTCCCAAAGATTCGACCATTGGATGATGATAATCTATGCCCTAACTCGTACTGTGAATATGGGTTTTTCCAATACCACTAATTCAAAGGGCATGATAATAATAAATGTATGAAATTAGGACATTTCATCCAAGACCTAATAGAAAAAGGATAAATATATGTTGAGGGAGAGAGTCAAAATAACCAATAAAAAAATCAGCAATTGGGTATATATCAGGTCCCTTTACCTAAGCATGATTAGAGGTAGAATGAACCATTGAGGGATTGGGTTCAATATTCCACCTCTAAAAAAATTGACTACCATTTTATCCCCTACTACTACATTAATACCATAAAAATCCAAGTCCCCACAAATCTACCATCCCCCATACTCAAAATCAATAGGGCCACTATTGATTGTATAGTCACTACAAGACGTGGAAAAATAATAGTTCTTGGAGAACATACAAATGACCCACCTACCTCCTCATCAAAAAATTCTCCATCCCTAATAAAGTCTCAAATTATTATGATAAACCATATGATATCATTTAGCAACATGAGAAGACCCCACCTAAATCTCTCTCATGGATAATATCAAAACCTCAGCTATACATCAGGAGATATTAAATCAAGTCTTGAATGATTTAAAAGTTTTAAGGGATATTGACACAAGAAAATTTTAAGCCTTGGTGGGTCATTTATCCTCATCACAATAGATTACCTTCAGTGCCCAAGACATGCCACCCATAAGACCTTATCATAATTATCCATTATTCATTGAAATCTCCATCACTAATCACAAAATTCTATAGGTACTTATAGATGGAGGATCAACCCTAAATTTGTGTAATATTGAATTTATTAAAAATTTGGGGTATTATTAATCTTTGATAGGGTCCACTTTAATAGTTATTACAACATATGATGATAATGAGAGGCCATCTACTAAGACAATATATCTTCCTATAGTTATGGGGCTTGTAGTCCACTGAACCTTATCCATGTAGTGGATGTAGATCTCCCATATAATCTAATTTTGGTATTCCTATGGATCCTTGAGATTAGAGTGGTACCCTCTACCCTCCACCAATGTCTCTAATTCCCACATTTAGTAATGGAGGTCACCATCCCAGATGAAATTGAGCATTTTCATAGTTACCAGATGGAATAATCAAATCCTATTTATTATTGACCCAATACCCAAAGTTCATCTTATAATCCTAAATATATGAAATATGTCCACCCTAATAGTCTATCACCCACCTTATTTTAATCACTAGATATCACTCACCTAAAGATTATCTCCAAGGGATATGGGGAATATGAATACAAAAATCTTTGTGTTGGATATCTTCCCCTATCCCCACGTAACTATGGGTCCCCAACTATGAGGCAAGATAAACATATTGTGTATTAGTTTAGATTGACAACCTTCACAAGTATAGGGATGTTATCAAAATAATATTTTGAATAACCTGATGATTCTTGGATCATTCATGAAGATGAGGCCCTAGGGTTTCATAGGAATATATCCCCAACTTTAGAAAATGCTTCAAAATATGAATTATAGGGAAAAGTGATTAGGTCAAGAAGAACAAGGTAGGATATAACCTATTAGTGTCCATGAACATCAAAGATGACTTGGCCTAGTGTACAAACCACCAGGCATTGACCTAAACACTATTGCCATAGACACTTCTTTGATTCCTAAAGAGTACTTATAATGAAGAAGTTGAGATAGGTTTCATTTATAGCCTCTATGAAGACCTAGATTCCAAAAACCTCTTCTCTAACACTACCATTTATAATATCAAAATCTCCCTCCATTACCATACACTAATCAATTGGGATCAAAATAATGAGCCATCCTTTGGCATGTTTCAAAATGATGAGGCTATCATTGAATATCTAGGAGCTTGAGATTTTATGCCATCAAGAGATCATAAAAGAGGATTCCATATCCATTTAAATAAGTCTTCCTATTTTGGATAATAATACGAGTCATTAAATCAAATATAATAAGAAAAATATGATAAAGCTAACCCCTCTCTAAATATATATAAGAAATCCAACCAAGCCCTGATGAACAAGAGTTATATCAAGAGCTAGATGTAGATATCCAGATGAGTTTACTTTAGGAGAAGAGATACCAACACCCCCATAATATATTCAAGATCAATCACCTTACCCAATTTAGGAGGTCACATAAATCAATATTGGAACATATGAAAATCCTAGAATTATCAAACTAGGGGTAATTATCACTTTTGAGGAACAATGAATTCTCATTGAGATTATTAAATAATTTATAGATGTATTTACATGGAGCTATTTTGACATGCCTAGGTTAGATCCTACCTTGGTGTTACATCACTTAGTGGCCCATCTAAATGCTAAGCCAATAAAATAGAAGCTCCATAAGATGCACCCAAAAGTAGCCTTATTAGTCAAAGAAGAACTATTAAAATTCTTGGAAGTAGGATTCATTGAGCATGTTGACTACTCTGAGTGGATCTCTAATATCATCCCCATCACCAAAACACAAGGAGGGTTACTAATTTTTACTAATTTTCAAGATATAAATGAGGCATGTCCCAAAGATGACTTTCTTTTACCCAATATCAACATGATCATGGATTATGTCATAGGATATGAAATGCTTTCCCTCATGGATGGATTTTTTGGCTATAATCAAATCAAAATTGCTCTTAAAGACCAGCATAAGACTACATTTATCACTCCATGAGGGACTTTTTGCTATGAAATAATTCCCTTTGGCCTAAAAAATACTAAAATGAGCTATCAAAGGGCCATGATAGTCATATTCCATGACATGATGGATAATATTATGGAAGATCATGTGGATGACATCTTAGGAAAGTCTAAGCTTAGATCAAAACATCCAACATTCATCCAATGGATCTCTGAGAGGCTCAAAGAATATAAATTTAGATTGAATCCTAAGAAATGTGTATTTAAACTCATTTTAGGAGAACTCTTGAGATTCATAGTCTCTCAGTGAGGCATTAAAGTAGATCCTGCTAAGGCGAAAGATATTATTAAAATGCCCCCACCTAAAAACCTAAAGTAAGTAAGGAGCCTTCAATGGAAATTATAGGCCATTAGTTGATTCATATCTCAATTGGTAAATAAATGTCATCCCTTTACTTATATCTTAAAGAAAGGAACTTAGTTTGACTAGAACCTGGAATGTGAAAAGACATTTGATAATCTAAAGGAGTATCTAGTGAAGCCTCTAGTCCTCTCACCACCTATATCAAGAAAGCCTTTGTTCTTATATATCTCTACTACACCATGTGCTATAGGGGCTCTATTAACTCAGCATAATGATGAAGGAAAATAAAGAGATATATATAATTTAAGTAGAACTTTAATTTCATATGAGCTCAATTACACCCCTATAGAAAAATATTAATTGGCTATGGCCTTTGCTTCAAAAAATTAGGAATTATATGTCAAATAACTAATTAAGCTAATAGAAAAAGTTGATCTATTTAAATACATGTTATCTAAGTCAACCCTAACTTTAAGAATGGCTAAATGGATCATGTTGTTAGGTGAATTGGATATTGAGTATATAAATCAAAAGTTTATCAAGGGGAAAGTTATCATGGATCAACTAGAAGCAACACCCATAGTGGACACCAAGCCATTAATCACAACCTTCCATAATGAATCTATATTAACAATTGAGGAATCACTCAAATGGAAATTATATTTTGATAGATCATTTACCATGCATAATTCAAGATTAGGAATTCTTTTGATAACCCACAAGGATACCTAATACCTAAAGCCTTTTTAATATATTTCCTATGTACCAACAACATTTCTGAATATGAGGCATTAATTGTTAGGTTATAATTTGCCAAATAGAGGAATATTCAACATCTTCAGGGCTTTAAAGATTCTCATCTAATTATCAAGAAGGTGAATGAAGATTTATATACTAAGGATGAGAAGTTACTTCCATATAAGCAAAAGGTTGATCATTTAAGGAAAAAATTTAAGTATATAACTTTTGAGCAAGTGCCTATAATAAGTAACAAAGTTGCTAACACAATGGCCACTATAGGGTCTTTAGTAGATCTCTTGAAGGATGTACTTGAAGGTAATTTTCTAGTTGAATAATTATTATTACTTGCCCATCAAACATTGGCTCATTATCAAATTTGTGTGATTCATGATCCCATAAAACCCTGGTACCATGACATCTAAACCTACCTCCATGATAATACCCTTTCCAAAACCTCAATTGTGACCAACATAAAGCCTTCATCCAACACACATCCCATTACACTATCCTTGACAACATGCTCTATCGGTGAGGTTATGATGAGACCTTATTAAGATGCCTGACATTAGAATAGGCCATTCTTATAATCAAGGAGGTCCATGATGGTATTTGATCCATAAACTTTAATCAAAAATATGATAATTTAATTAAATTTTGATTTAAAAATAACTTGAAAAATAATTTAAAAATTTGACTTACGAACCATGATTTTAACAAAATAATTCACAACATTCAACAATAATTTGATAATGAAGTTTGGAACAAAGGCCTACATCTTCGAGTCTAATATTGACTAATATATTAGTAAAAAAATTTAAAAATTAATTACAAATGTTTCCAAATTGAAAAGTGAATAACTACAAAGTTGTTCTTCAAGAAAAAATAATGCTAGTCTCTTTTTGAACTTTCTCCAAATTCTGCTTTAAAATATTTCTACAAGCTCTGCAAACTCCTTATAGTCTTTAGCTATGGCTACTAGGATTGTTTTTAAATTGCATTAAAAATGTAATTTCTCATGATTTATATAGTGTTTCCTGCTATAGCCCAGTCAATTGGGCCTTATCACTTTTAGCTGGGAGGATAGGGTTCAAATCCCATGGTTTATGCATAGGATTTAAAATGTTATCCCACATTCATAGGGCTCAAGTTTTTTAAGTCTTTGAAATAGTATTTGGAGACTATTTTTAATATGCCAATAAGGCATATATCCCAAATTCATGGGTTTTAAAACTTATCAAGGATTTATTAAGCCTTATCTTTTCCTTAGACTTCATGGCTTAGGTCACATTCTCCACCATTTTGCTTTATATGTCCATAGTTATGGCATGATTCTCATGGAAATGTGGGTGTGGTAAATGGGGACATGGAAAATATGTGGTGATTTTGGCATTCATAGGGAAATTATGTGTGGAATGTGGTTAGAGCATGGGGTCACATGGTAGGAATATAGGGTTATGTGGAAAATATGGTTTATTTAGGAACATTCGATAAATAAAATTAGATGGTGGAAAGCCATGTGGTGGCTTGAGGACCCACCACATGGTCCAATCTCACCATGCCACTTTTTTATTTCTCACCATGCCACTTGTCGACTACTCGTTGCACCACTTGTTGATGTCCAACTAGATGTTTCATCCAAACCCTAATTTTTTTATGCCAGTTACATTTTTAACTAAAGATGATCTACATTCACCTATCGAAGCCAAAAGATATAAACCTAATTTTTTTTATGAACTGACTACCATGTGTCACATTCTTACTGGTTCATGTTTTTTCCATGTCACCCTATTGACCAAGTTTGACCATAACTTTGACCAGCTATATCTTTTGCATATGGACTCTGTTTCACGAACCATAAATTTCACTAAAAATATCTCAATGAGCTCTAAACCATGAAACTATTATTTAATCATTCCATAATGGTCAATTTATAGTTTGACCAACTTTACCTAATTTTATTAGTTTGATTAGAAATTTGACTGGCTACACAAGGAACATATGAGCTCTATTTTTCATGTTCTTCATACTATTGGAAAGGTCTTAATAAGATCTATGCAATGGTGTAGGTTTTAATCTACTTTAGGACCTTTTATAAATTGACCTATAAATCAATACTCCCCACTAAGAAGGATTTTTATCCTAAAAAAGCTAGTACTAGTCTTGGTACTCCATATGAGGATCTTTACATGGCTCTAGCTCAGATGATCTCCTAAATGTCAGCCAATTCTAGAGGTACTCTGACAGGTCTTTAGATCTAAAACTATGAAAATATTTTAGGACATCTAGTGTTATAACAATCACTATTTACAATTGTCCTTTTTGGGTTTTTACCTAGAACATAGTTTACAAACATTTCCCTTCTTAGGTCTTTACAAAAACTGTAATAATTACAAACATTGCCCATATAGGTCTTATGTATTAATAAACAATGCCTATATTTAGGTCTTACAAATATGTATACATGCTTTCACACTCTACATAGATGAAAATATACAACCTATTTCTTGAGCTATTCCTGATGTTTTTCATGATGGCATTTCATGTTTCCCTATTGTGTTCTTATATACAACATACATGAGTAAAATAAAATTTAAGGTATTGTTTACCTATACTATCAGCGTGCTCACATGAGATATTCTATCCTTTATTTTACAATGCTATACTAATTTTCCTTCTTGGAGTAAGTTGCCTTTTTTAGAGACAAATATGGTTTACCTAGGATAATGCCACTAAATTAATGTGGAACCAAATCTAATTCAAATTCATCTAAAAAGTTAGAAGTAATTGTAAACTCTAATTTACATGTTTTGCTTACATGTACATTATTACCATCATCTTTCTTATCCAGATAATAGGGTTAGAAATGTGGCTTAGTTTATAAACCTAAGGTTTCAACAACATCTTCTGAGATCAAATTCTTTTGATATTTTTTTATCAAAAATAACATCTACTTTAGAATGCTTGATAATTATTCTTTTGAAGAAGTGTTGTTTACCTTTCTAGGGTGATAATTTTTGAACTGTCAACTTCTCATTGACTATCATCTCCTTCACTAATGCTATATTAGGTTCTGACTAATTAGATTGTGTCTGAGGAGGCTCTATCTTTTGCTTGACTAAAGATGCAGTTACAACCTTTGCCTAAGGTTGTGGATGATTCTATTGATCTTCCTTTAGCATTTAACCCTTAGCATTGAATTAAAAATCTAACTTCATGTCTTCTTTAGGCAACTTATTTTTATCAGTTTTCTTAAATTTCCTTTTAGGACTTTCTTGTGCATAATCAAAAAATACATTCAAGTATTTCTTATTTACATACCTTGATGAGTTATTTGAAGATTATTCATCCAATGTAACTATCGCTTCTATAGAGAGTACTTCTTCTAGCTCTTTAAAATGTCCTAGCTTGTTGATTGAGTAATCCTCCAGCTTAGCTTCTTGAGATATTTGTCATTCACCTTCATAACCTAATCCTACATGGAGTGGTCTCTTTGCCACTTAGATAGGCTAGACAATTCCTTGACCCATTAATGCCAAGTCCTTTTCCTTCAAATCCCATTTTAACCAATAGCTTAGAACCTATTCCCTTCATGTGATTTTCAAATGACTTTGATAAATGTTTAGGGTTAGTATATTTAGTATCCCTAACATTGTCAATATAGCTAGAAGAATTTATTTCATTGATTTCTTCCTCAAAATTTACATCAAAAGATACATCAATAATTTAAGCATTATTTTCTTCCAAATTTACAACATCATTTTCATTGATAGGACTAGTAGGAGTGTATGAATTAGAAGAATCATTGCTATAACCAGAATGTACCTTTGTAGTCTAACTTGTTCGAAACTAAATATCATAGGTATAATTGGTCATAAATTGGATTCCTTCTCCTGATGTAGTGTTTTTGGCATACTGAGATATGAGATAATAATTACCCAATGTTATATCCTTATCTTCTCTTAGAACTATATCAAGAGCTACTTGATCAAAGAATAACCCTCTAATTCCAAAATAAAAAATGCCATAATGAGTTACATGTCCTCATACTATGCCATCAGTTCCTTTGAATATCTTAGTGTGAGGTAATATGGAAGACTCCTTAGTTATAGAAATCATAAATGGCCTTTAGTAATATAATTGGCTCTAAAAATCTAGTTAACATAGATCTGCATGAACTTCCCTTCCATAATAGAAGTGTATTTCTACCTTTGACTTTCCTCAAAGCATAGCATAATATCTGGTACTTCTATTGGCAACAACTATCATATAAGAGATGTTAGAGTTACTTGATGAGGTATTATTGGTCGAATTGATTGACCACTACTGGACACAACTAGTGCCTTGCTTATTTCCTTGTTATGCCTTATAAACCATATTAGAGCTTGATTGGGGTGTAAGATCTAGCATTTCTTAGCAATATGACCTCATCAGGCACAATGTCCACAAATTTTTGAATCTCCATGCATCCTCTTCTTTTTTCAATGTTCCTATTTTAGTTCTACTCATAGTGCATCAATGCTTTGTTAGAGTCTCTCAATCTACTACTCCTATCATTGCTCTGTCACTTGTCAATTTTTATCTTGGGCTTGTAGGAATTGCATTATCGTAGTGATAATGGAATTCAATAATAACTAAATCTAGGCTAGTATTAGATCCATTATTCTACAATAACTGATTTGGTTAATAGCAAAATCACAAATTCACCTACAAATTTAGTTATGCAATCAAACTTGACATTTCAAAATAATGTTTACATAGAGGTTATCCTAGCACACTAACCACTCTGATAAATTGATCCATTAAATTTAATCAAAAATATGATAACATAATTAAATTTTGCTTTTACAATAACTTTAAGAAATAATTTAAAAATTTGACTTAGAAATCATGATTTTAACAAAATAATTCACAACATTCAATAATAATTTGATAATGGAGTTTGACATGAAGGCTTAAATCTCCAAGTCCAATATCAATCGATATATTAATAAAAATGCTTAAAAATTACTTAGAAACATCTCCAAATGGAAAAGTTAAAAACTACAAAGTTGTTCTTTGGGAAAAAATAATGCTAGTCTCTTTTCAGACTTTCTCCAAATTCTACTTTGAACTCTTTCTACAAGCTCTGTAAGCTCCTTATAGCCTCTAGCTATGTCTGCTAGGCTTGTTTTTAAATTGCATTACAAATTTAATTTCTCATGCTTTATATAGTTTTTCCTCTCGTAGCCCACTAGCTTAGGCCTTATCACTTTTGGCTAGGAAGATAGGGTTCAAATCCCATGGTTTATGCATAGGCTTTAAAATGTTATCCTAAATTCGTGGGGATTGAGTTTGTTAAGTCTTTGAAATAGTTTTTGGAGACTATTTTTCATATGCAAATAAGTCATATATCCCACATTCATGGGTTTTAAAACTTAGCAAGGCTTTATAAAGCCTTATCTTTTCCTTAAACTTCATTGCTTAGGCCACATTCTCCACCATTTTGCTTTGTGTGTCCATGGTTATGGCATGATTCTCATTGAAATGTGGATGTGGTAAGTGGGGACATGGAAACTATGTGGTGAGTTTGGCATGCACATGGAAATTATGTGTGGAATGTGGTTAGAGCATAGGGTTACATGGCATGAATATAGGGTTACATAAAATATGGTTTTTTTAGGAATATTCAAGAAATAAAATTGGACGGTGATAAGCTACATGGTGGCTTGAAGACCCACCACATGTTCCAATATCACCATGCCACTTTTTGACCTCTCATCTCACCACTTGTTGACCACTCGTTGTGCCACTTATTGATGTCCAATTGGATGTTCTATCCAAACCCCAAACTTTTTATGCCGGTTACATTTTTGGTCAAAGATGATCTACATTCACCTATAAAATACAAAAGATATAAATACATAATTTTCCATACAAAATAAATTCCTTGTGTCACATTCTTACTGGTTCATGTTTTTTCTACACCACCTTGTTGACCAAGTCTGACCACAACTTTGACTAGCCATATCTTTTGCATATAGACTATGTTTCATGAACTTTAAATTTTACCAAAAAGCTCTTGATGATATTTTCACCATGGAAATATTCTCAAATCATTACATAATGGTCAATTTCTATAGTTTTACCAATTTTGACCTGATTTGACTAGTTTGATTAGAACTTTGACTAGCTACACAAGGAACATATGAGCTTTGTTTTCTATGTTCTTTCATATTATTAGAAATGACATAGTGGGATCTACGTAATGGTGTAAGATATAATCTACTTTAGGACCTTTTCTAAATTGAACTTTGGATCATTATTTATGGAGGTTATGTCTATGGTATGGCCCTAGCTAAGAAGTTACTTTAGACTGGATATTATTGGCTAACCATGGATCATGATGTTTATCAATATGTGTGAAAGTTTTTAGATTTCCAAAAGCATAAGAACCTCATACATGCCCAAGCCCAAGAGATACAACTTATAGTGAGCCCATGGACATTTTAATTATATGGACTAGATATTATCGACAAGATTAATCCCACCTCATCAGATGGATAAGTTCATAATTATGGCTATAGAGTATTTCACTAAATGGGTGGAATCAATGTAGTTTATATACATCATAGGTCTATAAATATCTAAGTTCATTTTGAATCAAATAATTTTCCACTTTGGGATCCTATCCAAATTCATATTTTAAGAATCATAAAGTGGAAGATTTGTGAAATCATTATCATATTAATCAACATATATCCACACCCTACTATCCCCAGGGTAATGGACAAGTAGAAACAAAAAACAAAACACTTACTAAAATACTCAAGAAGATTTTCAATAATGCTGAAAGAAATTAAAACCTACAACTATATTCAACTCTTTGGTCATATAGAACCAACATCTGAATGCCTACTATGGCTACTCTATACTCTTTGGTATATGAAGTATAATTAATCTTTCCAGTTGAAGTTGAACTCCCCTCATTATGAATATCTTTTTAGGGCATGATAATAGATAATGACTATAGATAAGAGCAATGAAAAGAGTTAGATTTATTTGATGAGAAGTGTCAAAATGCTCTTGATCACTTAAGGGTATATCAAAATAATCTCAAAGGCCAATATCATAAGAAAAATATAGTCTAGGGGATTTAAAATTGGTAACCTAGTCCTAAAATAAAATCTATAAAAATACCAATGCTGAGCATGAAAAGAAGAGGAAATTTGAAGCAAATTGGCTTAGGCCCTATGTTATTATTACTAAATTTGGATCAAGGGCATATAAATTGGCCACTTTAGATGGTGATGATCTTGATAAGCCCATGAACATTATGCATTTGAAACGTTTTTATACTTAGAGGTCCTAAAAAATACTCCATCTATAGGACCCCATACTTGGGGCCACATCCATCCATCATCAGTTCACTTCCCATCATCCTTCTCCCTCTTCCATCTTCCCATTTTGTCTGTGTACTTCCCATATGACCTTGATCCTAATAGTGGGTATAAAAATATGTGCTTTTTAAAATCAGGAGATATTAATTTCAACAATGGGGTAGATTATTGCTGAAAGTGGAAAGGGGATAGCTATTGAAGATTTATCTGGAACATCTAATCCACTTTCAAAACCAATAGTTCCATTTTGACATCCTAATCCAAATACCAATCAAATCCTCCTAGATGACTCTTCTTCCTATCAGCCTCAATCACATAGAACTTTACTCATTCCCATTCATTCCTTGAGCAAACATCCACATGTATCCACTAACTTCATTACTAAAGAAAGGTCATGCACTATTTCTCCTCTAGGATGTATATTTATACATAATTGAATCCTAAAAATTCTACCTAGTTCCTAAGATTGTCATTATATTTGGTTTGATCCTTGGGCCCTATTGTCTTTGGCTAATATTCTAGGGTGCTTTGTCAAAAACCCATTTTATCTAAAATACATTGTATATAACCATTTTGTAAAGTTTATTAAAACAATTCCTCTTGTAATATAAATTGTCTTCTTTTCACACTTTATAAATATTAAACAAATCTTGATTAGCTCATCATTATCTTTATTATAATATTTTAGTGTCTTAACCTATTTTGTCAATACTCATAATTATTGTTAGGTTCACATGTGGATCATGTTAAGTTTGTAAATACTTTATACATCTTGAATTGTGTTAAAAAAATATATATATATAATCATTTTAAATATTTTTATTATGTCATGTCCATATTTGTGTCATGTGAATATTTGTTCTTAATATCCTTTTTGTGTCATGTTGTTAGTTTGTCTTGTTTTAAATAAGTGTGTAAATATTTATTGTGTCAAAATTTTCTTTTTTACTTTTGTGTTTTGTAAATATTTGGTTTGTCTTTTTATTATTGGGAATGAGGATGGCATTAAATGACTACCCATTATGAAAATTGGGAATGTCATTAATAGAGTCCCCTCCCCAAGTCCATATGCACTCTGAAATCATTATGATCTCAACTATCTAAATGTAATAGGTACACTTTTAATTCAAATGCAATAGTAAAATTGGATTGATTATATTTCCAGTGGCTTTAAGACCCCACAACCCGTCCTCCCTAATCATTTAGCTATCCCATTTGAACACCCTAATCTACTACCTGAGCAATCAACCTCCTTAGTGTAGGAGGATTTACCCATTATTAATTCATGAGACACATGATTATCAAAGGACTACCTATCTACATCTTAACACATGTCACAAGTTACAATAATTTCCATTTCGTTATAACATCACATTATAACATGAAAAATAAAAATAATAAACCATGTCATCCACATCATATGCAATATGTAACATCTATAAAATCCATAATCTTACATCAATATTAACATCCATATCTAATCATATCGTAATGAATAATAATAAACTATCTAATCTAATTCATACATCATCATCACATAAGTAAAATATATAATCATACATACATATATAATCATATCATAATCAATAATAATAACCAAATATCTAGTCTAATCCATACATCATCATGACCATAATAAAAATCCCATAATCACATAATGTCTATAAAGTCTAGTCAATATGTGTGTGTGTGTGTGTGTGTGTGTGTGTGTGTGTGTGTGTGTGTGTGTGTGTGTGTGTGTGTGTGTGTGTGTGTGTACAATGTAGGCCCCATAGGTACCCATGTAATAAATATGACAATACATGTCCAAAATATACATAATGTATCACAAAAACTAGATCATGGTTGTCCCCAAGGTCTCCTTAGTGGTTGATGTACTAAATGTGAAGAAGAGTTGGCCTTATATGATGACACACACTAATCTTCTAATACCACACCCTCATATCAATCCCTATAATAATGTTCTTCTCTCATCAAATGATATATTTACCATGTAATATCTCCTAAACTCTATCTTTATAATAAGGTGCCTCTCTCCTCCCTAGCCCTCTCAATAACCTATAACTCTACCTCTCTTTAACTCAACCTAGCTTGGATCTGACAAATCTACACTTGTAAGGTCACAATTTATGCATCTCATATTTGAATCTATCTCTATAAGGCCATTATCCACCTATCCATAGCTTGAATCTAGCCTAGTTGAGCATGTAATGATGCTATATATGCATCCTTAGTTATAATCTATCCAATCAAACCAATGATCTGAACTAATATGATCTCCATCTACCTATCATGATTTGGTGTTATAAGTCTATAATATAAGTGTGATACCTATCCCACTCTGTAGTGATCCCCACCACCTCTAACACCCTAGCCCTCATCTCATGTATCAAGCTATCAATCTAGGCCTAATTAGTTGTACTGATAAGTGGATGAGATGTCCCCAAAACTTATAGACTTATCCCCATCACATCTTGATCTCCACCACCAACCTCTTGATTACCTCTATCAATAATCATAACTACCTGATCAACCTCATCCTATCCATCCTTTCCATCTCTCCCAGCCTAGGGCTATGACCTCTACACATGTTATCTCTTTAGGCATGCCTATGACTAGAATAGCATCTATACCAATCCTCACCTCTTATCAACCTGAGGAGGTATCAATAATCTCTATGCTATCTCTAATGCCACTGCCCTATATAAGTCATAGTGATTCTCAGATCTCCCATAGGCATATGGTAATACCATACAACTAGAATGATGCTATCATAATCAACCCATGCTAAAACCCTCTCCACTATCTTCCCCATGAAGGCCTCTACCTATCACTCATAGTGAAGAGATGTTCCTCACCTTAGATGGCATGTTTCTATTTAAACTACCTCTACACCATGTCAAGATTATATCACTCAAAATATAATATTAACTCCCATTTAAATAACACTCTATCAACATATATCTAATATAGTTCATGTCTTCTGCCCACCCCCACTAAACTTGTCTATAGGGCATCTAGATGATCTAATCATCTCTTAGGCTATCTAATGCCTATCTATAGTATCACATATCTCCTACATGTGATCTCTGTATCCCCAAAATAATGTACCAAATAAAAACCAATGGATGATTAGGCTCCCTATTTACACACGTACCCAATGGTCTCTCGATAGCTATGTGATCCAAGCACTAGATATAAATTATTAGTGAAGGCCCAAAGCTTGTTGTTCCCCTATACACCCCCATGTGTAGCTCCCTATACAAGTGTCCCAATACTATAGGACCCCATGCAAAAACCTGATAGTCATGAACCATATTTATGACTATATCCCCTAGGCCCAAATGAAACCACTACCCACTCTTGTCTGGAAATAATATGCCAGTGACAAGAGATATAAAAACTAGGGTTAATTTGTCAATTAACTCATCTCTAAAATCCTTATCGATATTTATCTATGAATCTCATACCCTGACATGTAAATTCCTATTGTACTCATATATAATGCAAAAATTGGTAACTTGAGTGTGACTTGTGACATCCATACCATAGGTCCCATTAGCGTAGGACTATAGCACCCAAATTGGACTATAGCACTAGACCCAAGGGTGTCCCATTTTCAATGCTCCTATCTAATCATGTTTTGAGCCCAAATGGTCATTTCCTTATAGTTCCTATCCTCCTTCTTGTCAACATAACGTGAATACATTTGACCCATGACCAACATATCCCTATATAATCCCATTCAAAGTTCATTTATAAGGGGTTGGCAATTATCACTAAGCAAGCAAGAATAAAAGCAAGATTACTTAGTTAATCTTCCCTATTCTATGCATATAGCTAGCCAATACACTTATAAGCTTATTCAAATCCTTACACTAGTCCCTAACTACCTCAAGCACATCTAGTTTTAGCATTTACATCTTCATACACACTATTTCACAAATCACATCAAGTGGGAGAACTACATATGGCTTGATCCCTCTTTGGAGTATTGGTATGTAGGCAACATACCCACATAAGGGGTGTGGATACATGTTTAGTTAATATTACACATAATAATCCTCCCTTCTTTCCCAAATTTTGTCAAAGTATAAATGATCTTAGGGTTCAAAGATAAAATTAGCTCTATAATGAGTTCCATAGATAGTCAAAACTTCACAGACAAGGTCAAACAGACATAAAGAATAAAACCTAGAAAGTTCAGGTCTCTTAGACAATGATAGAGGTGGACTATAGTACTAATGACACTAGTGTCCTATTTTATAACTTGTATCTAATAATAAAACAAAGTCTAAATCCTAATTTATGACACTGTCCCAGTCCTACACATTGAATTGTAGACCCTGTAACAGTCATCTCAGTTAGTTTCTAGCTAAGTCTTATTTTTTCTCCTTTATTATTATTTTTAGAAAGATTCAAATTAAAATCAAATTATACAAATCATTAGCTTAATTATTTCATATTTATTTATTGATTTTATTACTCAAGACCCTTAATTAAATTAGGAATAATACACCAATATTACCAAAACTTTTAAATCATTTGGTGAACCCAATGTACTTCATTTGCACATAAAAACCTTAGAAATCCTAGGGTAAATTTACTACGAATTTTTCCTGTATTTTTCTAATTTTTTACCTACGTAATAAAATCATAAATTAGCATTAAATTTTAAAATAATTTTCTTTAAAACCCTAGTTATCTATACTAGGTCTCAGTAGTTTTCCAGTAATTTTTCAATATTTTTTTGATTTTTTAATAGCATATTAAAATAAAAAATTCACCTCAAATTTTAGAATTCAATAGTAATTTTCAAAAATAATTATTTTTTAAAACCCTAATGGCACATCCTAGGTCCCGTTAAATCACAAATTTTCCAATAAATTTATGATTCTTTACTTGCATACCTAACTTAGAAATTCAATGTAAATTTCAAAATTTCATAGTAATTTAAAAATTAATCATCTTTCAAACCCTAACTACATATACTAGGTCCCATTGCTTCTTAAGGTATCACCTTACACCTAAAATCATATTTCAAAAATGGATCTCTCTTATTTTCAAATATTTCTTGCATTTTTAGTAAATAATAAGGAGACCATACTTGGTCTTATCATGTACATAAATAATGAAGTCCACCATATGTTAATACAAAGATTCATTCTTTGCATTTCATAATATGGGATTATGTTAAGAGAGTTGTTATTAAAAATATTAAGATACCTCTTGCCTCACCTCCCTTGGAGCCTCTATCCCATACCAAGTTATGTTTCATGGTCCATTTTACTCTTCCCTAGGTCACTACCCATTACTAAAGAGCATATTTGACACCCTTTGTTCCTCCACCACATTGACTTATCAATTATCTTTGATCTCCTCCCATAACTACTACTAGTCCTATATAGATAGTAGATAATGTAGTTAGAGATATTACTCAATGTACTACCATGCCTCTTCCACCTAGTCAGGAACCCCATCACCCTCTTATTCCTTCCCATCCCAAGCCCAGCCTACTTGCATAATCAGATATGCACAAGGTGTATGATATTGAGATTTCTATATTAGAACTGCTTCAGAAAACTAATGTGTTTAGGGAAAATTTTTATTAGGCAATCACTCAAACTTATATGCCCATTAATTTATATCCTTATTATTTTTCATCAATGGTAAACACTTTAAAAACTATATAAGATTCAATTTATTTTGATCATAAGGACATGCCATATCAAACATTTATTGATCAAAATTTACCACTATTTATACAAGCTCAAATCAAAACCAATGGAGTTAAAAGAGTCCTAGTTGATAGTGATTATGGACTTAATATATGCAATATTACATTCTTACAAACTATGGGTATATAAATGGATAAAAAACAAAAATCATATAAAAATATTAGAGAGTTTGATGATATACCATGATAGACATTGGGCACCATTGCTTTGGATATAATGGTAGGGCCAAAAACCCTCTCTATACAGTTCTAGGTCATGTCAAATCCTTTTCATTATAATATTTTACTTAAATGACCTTAGCTACATGCCATGGGGGTATTTAATTCTAATTTTCATTGATGTGTTAAGTTTCTTCATGAAGGATACCTATACACATTATTTCTCTCAATTTTTTTACTTTTCTTAATTTTTTTTGAAAAGAAAGAAATTAGGAATAGGGTGTGTAGAAAAACCTATTGAATGTGCACGCATTGAATCTAGATGATTATGGAGAACTTGTCTTTATATTTTGAGGATGACCTATAAATAATATAACACTAAAATAAACTTGTTTGTTAGATAAGTAGATGGGTGGATTGCCTAGCCTGAGCTAGATCCTAGAAGCAAAAGCTTTCTAGGAGGCTATCAATCCACTTACTTTAAAAAATTAATTTTTATGAATAAAAATGATATAATTTTCATGAAATATAAGTAAATTTAAACTAATAACAACAAATAAAAAATTAATTAATAAAATTAAATTCTTTGGTAAGATGACCAAAATGAAGTAATTAGTCAGGATAATGCTAATGCTGAAAATTGGTCTAGTCAAAATGGTGGTTTCTGATTTGGTAAAATGGAAAGGGTCAAAGGGATAACTTATTTGGGTTTGGTAAATGGTTAAGGTTGAACATAGATAAATAGATATATGGGTAAATGGAGAAAATGTGACAAAGGAAGAATATGGTAAATGGGGCGAAGGTGGAAAGGGGTACAAGAAGGGAAATGAGATGAAGCCAACAAAGAGGGTAAGGAGATAAATGGATAGAGGGAAAAGATAAAATAAGAGGTTAAGGGATGATATTTATAGGTAAATAAATAAGAGGCCAAAGGGAAGAAAGGAATTGAAATCAAATAACTAAAATTGATAAAAGGAAGATTATCTTCCAAGCTTGAAGAAGAGTGTTGATGTTGATGATGGTTGATGAAGATGTAATATTGTAGTAATTCTGATAGAGCTTCATTGATTTGAATTATTTTATTTCCAAGATGATGATGACCTATAAAATGATGATGACCTACAAGATGATAACCTTCTTCACAAACCTTCAACAAAATATTGATAACCAAAGACTAACTTCCAACTTAATTTTTGGTGAAGGAGAGGGTGGGGGGGGGGGGGGTTATAGCATTTGATGTTGGGAAACATGTAAAAAGAGTGTAATAATGAAATATGGCACCATTTTTCATGTGGGGTAATGAAATGTCCAAGATGAGGTTGTGTAATATTCCATTTGGGTTGATAAGTCTTCCTCTTTGCCCATAAGTACAACTTTGAATGGGGAATTATACACATGGGTTTGAATGAGGCTTAAAGACTTCTCCCCATCATTTCTTGCTTTCACACAATCAATTAAAAGGGTGTCACACCAAATTTGGCACAATTTCACATGTGGGGGATGAAAATTCTAAGGTGAGGTTCGTGGGGATTCCTATTTAGGTTGGAGTGTCTCTAATTTGGGTTAAGAAGTCAAAAATGGGTGCCCTTTGTCTTTCCCAAAGTATTAAAGAGGTAGGTATCTCTTTTAAAGTCTAATTTCATGTGGGAAGATAAAATATATGTTTAATTATGACCCCTTAAGGGGAAATTCACCACATTTCAAGGGGGTAACGTTTTGGTGCTAAAATGAGGTCATATGCACTTTGGGAAAAGGTCCAAAGTGGGGTATGGTGTCCCACATCAAGCTATGTCACTTGGCATGTCACTTGACATGTCACTTTCCATGTCACCTTTACATGTCACATTCCATGTCACTTACCATATCACTTTCCATGTCATTTTCCATGTCATCATGAATAGTGATGGTGAATAGTACTTTTGAATAGTAATTTCAAATAATGATTTTGAATAATATTATGTGACTATAATAATAGTGATTTGTTTAGGTCAAGAGGGGGTTTTTAAGGCTTAAAAAGGTTTATGGGGTCTTTATGGGGTCTTGAGGTATTTAGTCATCAAAAAATGCAAGTGTGTAGTTTTTTAGTGTCTACATTTTACCCCTTTTTTTATGTAGCTTTAAATTAACAAGATAAAAAAATGAATCACTTGGTCAAAGGTTAGGGTCCTTCAAGTATGGGAGGAAGTGTTCCATATCAAATCAAAATTTGATGAGGAAAGGCCAAATTAGGTATAAGTTTTATAAGTAGTTGATGGGGAGGCAATAGGTGGTGCCACAAGGTAGTTAGGTATGTGAAATGCCGATGGGTTCACAAAATATGAATAAACATAATATTCAAGATTAAATAGAGACTAAAGGTGCCAATGTTGATAAAAAAAAGGTCAGGTAATAAGATAAATGACAAGGTAATTGGTCCCCAACATTGGTCATAGCTAATCAAGTTAGTCTTATCAAGGCTCCTAGATAGGGTCAGTGTTGACTCAAGTATCCAAGGTAGGAAGTGATCCTAAGAAAACATAAATGGTCTGGTTTTGCATGAGGTGGTGAAAAAATTTATAAGTTTAACATGGCAAGGTTGGTCATTGTAGTCAAAAGTTATTTCAAAAAACACCAATGTTCTAGGTCAAAAATAAATGAAGTCAAGGCAGACATGGTAAAATCATGGGTGGATTAGGTATGGGTTGGAAGGGGATGGATGAGCTGACTCCAGATGCATATGGAAAGTGGAATCTACCTACATAGTTCCATTGATAGGAATCTAAAAAGAACATCAGGCCAAATGTAGTTCTTTTGAGGTGAAGGGTGTTGGTTAACTTGGTTGCCCCAATTTAATATCATGTAGGTAGGTTTAGGTGAAGGATGTTGGAGACAAGGAAGCACCAAAGGGTGGAAAATATGGGTGTCAAATAGTTTTTAATGGGTGTGGTATAAATGGTGAATGAGATTACCTAGGATGCAATTAGATGATTGCTTGAACTATGCAAAAATAATTTGCATCCATGGATAAATAGGTTGAAGTATGAAATTTATGCCACTTTTTTAAAGAAAAGAAAAGGAAGAAATATGATTTACTAGGCTTTAAAAAATCTAAAACTACTCAAATTGTCGTGATGATTCAATGTGTTATTTCATCACCATCCAAATAAGCTGACATTGTGCACATGCCTCAAAATTTTTGTTAATAGGTATGAAAGGGTAGTATGCAATGATTCAGGGAAGTAAAGTAGTAGAGTTTGTAAATGAGAAGTGGAAAAGATTTGAACTCTTGACCCTTGAGTTAGTGGGGCCCCAAATATGTAAGCATTGAGTTTTGAAAGAATTTAGAGAAAGACTCTGAGGGGTTTTAGAATATGGAGTGAGGTGAATAATAATATTAATTAAATGAGGGAGTACATTATGGATTTCATGCATTAAAGTAAGCGCTATTTCAAGGCATAAGTAGATGTAGTCTGAGAAAGGAGAATCAAGGGGAATTATTGGAAGGTAGGGTGCATGAGAGGGTGTAGCTAGCATCCCCACGTGGGTATCCCAAATCTTCCATTTGAAGGTGGTTTTAGTTTTGATTTTAACATCTTTAAAGGTTAGAGTAAAAGGGGTAGAAAATAGGCAAGACCAGAAGAGGTGGGGAAGGAATCTTCATCCTGATGGCTTAATAATTCTCAGGCTTATTGGTTGGTCATATGATCCTGTGGTCTTGGCCAATTATGTTATAGAGCTGTAGAATTGGTAGATATCTCATAATAAACCAAAATTGAGTGGAAGACCTTGGAGGCTATAACATGATTAAAATGGGTAGAGGGTTTAAAATTAAACAAGGTGATAGGGAGGGTGAAGGGAGTAGTTGGAGAGGGACAAAAAAGAGAGTCTGAGTACAACACACAGAGGTATTAAAGGAAGAAAGGGATGATCTTGAAGTAATGAACCTGACCATATTTCATGAATTAAGGCAAGTGCATGGAGGATACGAGGAAGTAGACAAGGAGATGTACATAGAAGCAATATAACTGGTGATCACACTCTAAAAAGGTGGAGGTTGAATTGGAGAACATAAGGGATATACAACAAGGGATGAGGTAAAGGTGGACCAAGAGATGAATGAATAAAAAACAATGAGGTCATAGATAAAGATGAAGGTTGAGAAAGATGGAAGAAGCTAGGCATGGTCATATAGTTTGGGAAGAGCAAGGAAGGACATCAAGGGAGATGGAAAAAATGAAATGAATTGGAGAAAAGAGAAGAAAAATAAAAGGTAGAAAAGGATAGGGAGATAAGCTTAACAATCATGAAGGGTAAGGGGAGGTTGGTAAATATGGGAGGCCATGAAGGGTTTGAAAATAATTCTAAAAATATACCAAGGAGAAAATATTTTAGTGATGAAAATGAAAAAAAACAAGGCAATAAATATAACAAAGAGAATAAGAGGAAAAATGAGTGAAATGAGGACACAAAAAGGATGAGAGGAGAGTGAATAAGTAGGTGTTATCTTGACCAAGAAAGCATGGATGATGATGGATAATGAAGAAAAGAAGATGGTGGTTTTGGAAATGAAAATGGGATGGAAAATGGGAAAGGGGTTAAGAAAAATAAGGGGAATCAAAGGATGGGTGGGGAAAAAGGTGAAGAAATAAGGTAGGCATCAATCAACTTGTTAGAAGAGATTGACAAGCTGAAGGGGTGATTAGAAGAGATTGTCAAGCCAAAAATTGGTGAGGTGGTGAAGAAATAGGGGGATGCAATGAAAGGGAGTGATATGAAACTAAGGGATGAAGATCAAGGATGATAAGAATAAAAAGGAAGAATTGAAGCAAGGATACAAAGAACAGATACTCACATAGATGCAAAAGATAAGTGAGTACCGAGATAGAAAGAGGAAAAGGGGAATACAAAAGGGAAAAAGACAAAAGAAATGAGAATTAAATGGAAATTATGGAAGGCTTCTCAAAGGATAAATACCCAAGGAGAAACTAGTTGTGGAGGAAAAAAAGAAGACAAAAAGGATGGAAAAAAGCAAACAAGCAGAATGGAAACTAGGTACGGTGGGAAGAGTGGTGGAATAGCAGAGTGGTGCTACACATAAAGAAAAAGTGTAGAAACAAAAGAAATGAAAATATTGCAAGATACATAGTATGATGTGGAATAGGCGAGGAAAAGAGAGTGATAAGGATGGTACAACAAATAGCAAAGGGTGAGTGGAGATGATGAGGATAGAGAAAGAAGTTGAATGGGATAAAGGGAAAGCTTGGTAATAAGGTGAAAGAGATTCATAAAATGAAAAGGGTGGGTGGGGAAGTGAGCTATGAAGCATTCATAAGGAAAGATTATGGGGAGGCTAGTGAAGCAAAGTAGGAGGTGGATTTATGGGAGGTAAGCAGGGACAATGGGGAAGGCTATCAACCCTTATGTTAAAAGAGATTAAGAAGCTAGAAAAGTGGTTAAAAAAGATTGAAAAGATAAAGGGAGGGAGGTGGTGAGGGGATAGGTAGAGAAGTGGAGGAAGATATTTTAGGTGATAAGGGAAAACAAAATTAAAGGATGCAGTCGATCTGACCTCAGTAATTGAGTGCTACCTACATAGTCTAAAAAGACCTCAAACTAATGTAGTTCTCCCAACAATGGGGGAAAAACTTAAGAGGAAGCATTAGATGGTGTTGAAACATAAGGATGATTAAGAAATAATTCAAATATTCCTTGATGTAGGATACCCTAATTAAGAGGGAACTATTATAAATGGAAATGAGTGAGAAGAAAAAGGAGATGGGAATTAGTTGTTAGTGGCTGAGCTACTTCTAGAAGTAGAGCAACACCTACATAGTCCATGGACATCAAGTCAATGTAGTTCAATAAGGGTTGGGTGAGTATCATTCAAATTGGTTGCCCTAATTTGATGGACCATATGGGTTGGTTTGGGATGAGGGATAAATTTTGGTAAAATAGTAATTTTTGGTTTTAGTGAAGGTGTTGGTGAAAGTGAATGGTGTAGATTGGTAAATAGTTACCATAATGATCCCACATTTAGTAGGATGAGATATATATATGGGCAAGGTAGGATAATTTATAAGGGAACACAATGCTAAGTACCACAAATAATCTTCAATGGAGATAGTCCAAAGAAGAGGTGCCTTTGTTAGGAGGTTATACCTTCTAAAATTATGTGAGGGCAAGAGCTTGGAGATAGTGTCTACCACTACGAGTCAATTTTTAGGAGGTGAGGGCCTATCTGAATCTATAGAGTTGCTTTAGCCAAGGTTCATCACTAATATGAGCTAAGTTTTAAGGGTAGTAGTGAAGTGAAGACCTACAAAGAATTTATTTGATGATCAAGTAAATTCTATAAATAATGAAGTTAGTAACATGGTGAGTGATAGAGGATGGACCTTGCTTGACCCAAAAATTGTATGGGTAGGCTAGACAAAAGGTGGCCATGTCTAAATCCTCTATCCTAACTCCATGGAACTAATGTGTTATTGGTTATACTATTTTGGGCCTAACCAACAAGAAGCTATATGGTTGAGAGAAGATGGTGGTTCCCTTGATATGGATGAACTTTTAGCTGGCACAAAAGAAAAGACTACCATGTTTGAGCAGACACTACTAATGGTTGGTGTATAAAGCTTAAAGCATGTGGTAATGGGTTGGTAGGAATACGAGGGTAAAATGTGCAAGAATATGAATGTATTTCTATGAATTCATGGTAGCCTACCTCTGATGGAAGAATGTCTACAAAAATAAGGATCTGGGAACCACTACTAGCTATAGTGGCAATTTCAAAGGCATGATTGTTACAGTGGCCCATGGTTGGAAGCCAATTTATGTCAACTGAGGTAATGGTGATAATGATGCTAATGACCACTAAGCCCACAAGGAACACAACAAAAAAATACATTGAATGTGGATCAGATGATAAGGTCAACAAAAATATATCCTGAAGGTGCATAATGGATTATCAAGGTGACCAATCAGATCGAGGGTGACATGTCCACACAAAAAGGTAAATAGACATGACCATTTCAAGTGGGAGGACTTCTCAAAGGAATAAATGACATCATATGACCTTTCCCATTAGTGGAATGGTGAATCATATTGGTGAGGAAGAATGGTCAGGTATTCTATTTAAAGAATCATGATAAGGATGAATGTCTATCATTCAGTCATTTGTTTTTGCAGGTTATAGAGAGCACAAAGAACTACATAAGGTTGATGATGGTGAATAATGGGAAAAATGGTGGAGATAACTAGTAACCTCTATGACCTAAAATAATTAATATGGTGAATGTGAAGATCTACCATATATTTCAACATGTAATGGTGATAATGGAAGTACTACTAGATTAATAAGAGGAAAGGCACCCACAACCTGAGCTTAAGCTTGAAATTTTGCCTATGCAACAATGAAAAAGGTGAGAATTGAATTGCAAAAGATGTAGGGATATATAACATGAACATTTTCTTATATATGGAAGGAACCCTCACTATCCAAGGGGATGTGCACTAAGGCAACAACTGTTAGTACCGATGTAAGTAAAACAACCAGAGCAGAGGGATACAATGGATGTGATAGGAGAACAAGATGAAAGACCCAAAGTGGAATATGTTTCTCACCCTATGGGGATGAATGTGGAAGAGGAGAATAGATTACGCCCTTTAGCAACCACTGAGATATGGAATGTTATGGATGTGAGTTCAAGGAGCAATCAAGTAGAAGGATGGATGAACACAAATCTAGAGTCACCAGACAATCAACCTAGTGCTTAGGTAGGAATGTATGTAGGGGATTTAGGTGAAGTGTGGATAGTCTACTAACTTTGTATGTGCCATGAGACTCCTCGCACCCTAAATAAAATATTTCATAGTTTGATGTAAACATGTATAAAATGTGTTGGATGTCATTGGTTAAATGTTATGATTATGGTTATAATTGGTATGGTTATGGTTGTTTTAATCTTTCTTAATATAAAAACAATGACTATTATTGGGGCAATACTAAATGGTAAAAGTTGTGATGAAACATCAACCAAACACATTAAGAGAGGAATAGGGCACGATTCTTTGTTTTTGATAAAGAATAAAAATAGACCCAAAGTGGGATCGACTTAATGAATATGAGCCCTTTAACTATTGTACATAAGCGGTCGTTAGTTGATAAATTTTTTCTCTTGATCATAGGGTGTCAAGTAAGCTCTAAATCCCTTGATGTACATATAGTCTAAAGGGAAGATGGGTGATAAGTGGTGTGAAGGGTAATGGGTGATATGTATGATAACCTCATGTGAATTAATTTGTCCCTTATATAGGTGACCTAGGAATTATAGTAGACAAGTCCATGTCATATGATAGATATAGACTAAACAATGTAGGAAGTCTACATGTAAAAGCTGATTGCAACTTCTAACTTATTATGCTTCTTGAGAGCCAATTGCAGCTTTAGAATTTTTTATGATAGTAGGTCCTTTACTTTTTTATTGTATATGGGAATTTGATCGATGCAAGAAGCTTCTAAGAAATTGCTCTGCTTTGGACAAAATTAACTTAGTCAACCTTCAAGGGAGTGGTCTATGTTTATTGGCTTTTTTTAAAGTTTTTGATATCTATCCTTTAAGGGAGTAATCTACCTTACATTTGGAAATTTTTATTTTTATTTTGGGTAGCTATCCTTTAAAGAAGTAGTCTACAATTCTTAAGATATTGACCCAAGTAATTATTGAAAGATGAAATGTGTTTAGACATGGACTAGTTTAATCAGGTTCAGAGGTTTACCTTTATGAGGGAAAAACTTTATCATATGAAGGTCAATGATATGTGAAAGGGTGTGGTTTTGAGAGACAATGACCATGGTCTTCCATCTTGTTAAAGACAAAAGTATCCATGAGAACCATGTTATGGGTAGAGCCATGGTACCCATATTTAGGATTAGGTTATGACTGTGATGGTTAATCACATGCTTCTATGTTGTAATCAATTTTCCTCAAGAGGAGAGGAGAATGATGGGTGAAGGTTAAAATATCATAATTAAGGGATGAGATTAAGTTAAAAAGAGTGAGCTTGATCTTTCTTTAACAAAAAAATGGATGTAGATGTGAAGCATTGAGGGGCTCATGTTTTAGTTTGTCTTTGAGAGAGGACAAATGATGAGCTATTGATTCATACTTATGGGTAATGGTGTAGGGTCCAATCTAATTAAAAGCAAGCTTGACTCATTTTACTTTTCTCCATGTTGGTCACATGTCAGTTTTACTTTAGGATGAGGTCTCCAATATTGAAATCTTGAGGTAAAACTGGTTAGGTTTGATGGAGATGGGTAATCCCCAATGGTTTTATGGGAGAATTTATATCCCAAATAGGTTAGGTGGCATCCAAATTGGTTTCCCCAATTTGATATACCACTTGGTTCAAGTTAGGTTGATGGATAGGTTTAATTGATAGGTTGAGGCAAAAAAAGCCAAGGGTTAATTTAGTTAATGGTTATGGTATGGTTGAAGTTAATAAATGGTTAAATATTTATGGAAGGAAAGTTTCCCTAATTTACTCTTTGCATGGGTGGAAAAAATCCAAAAGTGAAGGTATTTATGGTTGGGTTGGGTTAGAATGTTGAGGGTTTCAAGGGTATGTCCATGGGATGGAGATTTTAGCCTTTCCCTTATCCTTTTGTTGGACCTAAGAGTGGGTAACCCTACAGATGGTGTGGAAACATTTGAGAGGTGGTAAGGTTAAGGAAGAGGTTTTCAATAACCTTTATAAAATGGTTGAATATAATTCATGTAAAGGCATTGGGGGTGATGGATTTTTGGGATTTGGAGTGAGAGCATTCTTAGGAGTATGCTTTACCCTGGAAGTTGTTAGTTGTGGAATAGTTTTAGTAGATTGGTTAGGTTGGGGTTGCTTGGTTAGTTTAGAAGTAGAATATTTAAGAGAATGGGGGGGCATGGGTCTATTTCAAGATGGTTTAGGAGATTCCACTATTTTAATAGGTTTATTCAAAGTTTTATTTGATAGACTTGATAGAGTTAGGTCTAATTTCAAAGATTGGTGAGATATGCTAAGAATAAGAAGTATTCCTAGATTCTTGATGGGTTTGGTCAAATAGGTGTAAGGGTATTTAACAATTTTAGATGGAAGTGGGTTGAATGGTTCCATTATGGTTTTGGAGGATGGAGTATCTAAGGATGGGGTTGAGGTAGTGATAGGTTTGAGGGTGGATTAAAGTGAAGCTAAGGATTCTTATTTGTTTTGATAGGGGAGGCCAAGATGATGCCAGAAAGTGGATCTATCAAGATTAGGTTGAGAAGTGAAATCTAGGTTTTGTACTAGCCTAGAAAAGGGCTTGTAGATAGGTTTGGTTCCTTGATAATTTATTTTAAAGCTTAAACCCTTGGGTGGAGAAGAGGGAATGGTTTCCCCATCTATGTTTTTGGTGGAAGGCTCAAAATTTAGAGAAGATGTTTCTTTCATAGATAGAGTGGATAAGGTGACCTCTTCTAAAGGAATGATTTCCAAAGGAAGAGTAGGTGAGTCTATGGTGGGGGAAGAAGGTGTAATGGTGTCAAGTGAAAGTAAGGGAGTCATTAATTACTTTGTTTGGTCATCAAAAGGAATGGGAATTGATTCCACCACTTCAATGAGTGGGGTGGAAGAAGTAGTAGTAATAACTTTATCAATAACAACATTGATCGTGTGCATCTCACAAGTGTCAGATGATTTTGGTTGGCTTTGATTCACTAAAATGGGAAGCGGAAAATAATCTTTGGTTTCCTTAATTGTGCTTTGTATTGAAATTTTTAAATGTTCTACTTGGTCAAAAAGTGGATTGGTTAAGGTTAGTGTTATTATAGTTTCTTCAATTTTAGGTTTACTAAGGGCCAAAAGAGGGTGTACTGATGTCTTAGTTATCACATTAGGTTGTGAAACTATTTTTAAGTTTTTTGGTTGGATTGAAGAGGCTAGTTTTTTTGATTGATAGGTTGAGTGATAGGTTGGTTTATTAGTTGAGGGTGATGAAATTGATTGGGTTAAGAAGGTGGGTTTAAGTTGATATGATGGTTGGGGGAAATGGCTTAAGCTTTGACAAGGTTGGGATGATTAAGATGATAGATGTTGATAAGTTGTTGGTTGGGCATGATAATAATTAAATAGATGATGATATGCCATTGGTTGGTTTTAATTTAGGTTTGATTGATCATGGATACCAAAAATAGATGGCTTAATTTTTGAATCTAATCTAGCTATCTGGTCTGTTATCACTGCAACAAACTCAGGTGGTAGTTTGGGTGAAGGTTGATAGTTTGTGTGTTGGTTGAAGTTGGAATTTTATGAGTTATAGGTAAGGTTAGGTTGATTTTATACAAGGTTAATCTGGTTATATACAAGGTTGGGTTGGTTGTAGATAATATTGGGTTGGTTGTAAACAAGGTTAGGTTGATTTTTGGTAAGGGAGCATAAGTGGCTTACGATGCAAGGTACCACTTTAAGGTGAAAGGATTGTTATCCAAGATATTATAAAAGCTAGGATCTATAAGAGATAAAATATGAAATATATTCATTAAACAAGATAGTGGAGATGAGGTATTATAAAATAGGTTCTTGGTTGGTTTGATTCTTCAATTTTTAGTATGGTAAAGAAAATGTGAAGAATGGAGAGAAACGAAGCTCACAACTCAAACACGAAGTAAGCAAAAGAAAATATTAAAGGTAGTAAAAGCATCCAATACTATACATTAAATCCTATAGTTTTAATTTTCTCTCTTTTGGATTATTCCTTAGAAAGTGTAAAGGGGAAATCAGCTTGAATAGGTCCTAAACAAGGTAGTCTATGTTCAGTTTCGAGTTATTTTTAAGCATTCAATAAGAAGTTTGTATTGGTTTGAGTACGTGGATTGGTGCTTGGGTATTTCTCCCATAACTTCATGATCCCACATATACTATGGTTGATTAGCCAATATATACTGATTACCAAAGTTTATACTCAACCAGAGAGTTTAGTTGGTTATCCCCTTGGTGATTAAATTCAAGTACGATAACTGGGAAAGGGTAAGGTGATCTGCTAGGTGATGAAATCCTAGTCAGGCCTTGTCTCAAGTGAGTTTTATATTTTTTTTGGTGAAATTACTTTGGTTGTGTAACATTTTTGAACTATGGGTAATTTTATTTGCCTTTAATTAATCTAGGTGAACTAATTAAGCAAACAATGTATGCAATTAATTTTGACCCAACTTTTTTTTTTGATTTATTTTTATGAAAACAAGAACAACTAAAATTCACATAAATATAGAATTAAAATGTAATCCTAATCCTAGGATGAATTCTCTTTTTATTTTATTTTTATAAATGCAAGGAAAAAATTAAAATTTTTACCTTTTTATTTTTTTTGATTTTATAAATTAAAAAAGTTAAAACTTACGTTTTGAACGAGATGAATGATTAATTTTAAAGAATGAAATTACATATAAATTAAATTTTACTACTAAAAATAAATTTCCTAAAGCAAATAATGAACCCAATAAAACTCAAGGTTACCACTGGGCATGCCAAAATGTTTCTCTCAATTTTTTTACTTTTCTTAATTTTTTTTGAAAAGAAAGAAACTAGGAATAGGGTATGTTGAAAAACCTATTGAATGTGTGTGCATTGAATCCATATTATTGTGGAGAGATCCTATTTGGCTTGGGATTATGAAATTAAAATAAAATAACACTAAAATAAACTTTTTTGTTAGACAAGTAGATGGGTGGATTGCCTAGTGTGAGCTAGATCCTAGAAGTGAAAGCTTTTTAGGAGGCTATCAATCCACCTACTTTAAACACTTAAGTTTGATGAATAAAAATGATATAATTATCATGAAATGGAAGCAAACTGAAACTAATAAAAATAAATAACAAAAAATTAATTAAATGCTTTGCTAAGATGACCAAAATGAAACAATTAATGGGATAATGCTAATGCTGAAAATTGGTCTAGTCAAAATGGTGGTTTCTAGTTTAGTAAAATGGCAAGGGTCAAAGGGATAACTTAGTTGGATTTGTTAAATTTTTAAGGATGCACATAGACAAATATATATATGGGTAAATGGAAAAAATATGACAAAGGAAGAGTATGGTAAATAGGGTGAAGGTGGAAAGGGGTAAAAGAAGGTAAATGAGATGAAGCTAACAAAGAGGGTAAGGAGATAAATGGATAGACAAAAAAGAGAAAAGAATAGGTTAAGGGATGAGATTTAGAGGTCAAGAAAGAATATTCCAAATGAAATAAATGAATTGAAATCAAATAACTAAAATAGACAAAATGAAAGATTACCTTCCAAGCTTGAAGAAGAGTGTTGATGTTGATGATGGTTGATGAAGATGGAATCCTACAACAATTCTGGTAGAGATTTATTGCTTTGAATTATTTTCCTTCTAAGATTATGATGACCTATAAATAATGATGATATCCAAGATGATAAATTTGTTCACAAATATCCAACAAAATATTGATAACCAAAGACTAACTTCCAACTTAACCTTTGGTGAAAGAGATGGGGGTATTTATAGCATTTGATGTCAGGAAACATGTCAAAAGAGTAGAATAGTGAAATATGGTGCAATTTTTTATGTGGGGGGATGGAAGTTCCAAGATGAGGTTATGGAATATTCCATTTGGGTTGATAAGTCTTCCTCTTTGCCCATATGTCTAACTTTGAATGGGGAATTATGCACATGGGTTTGAATGAGGCCTAAAGACTTCTCCCCATCCTTTATTTATTTCACACAAGCACTTAAAGTGGTGGCACACCAAATATGGCACCATTTTATATGTGGGGGATGAAAATTCTAAGGTGAGGTTGGTGGGGATTCCCATTTGGGTTGGAGAGTCTCTAATTTAAGCTAAGTTAAAAATGGGTGCCTTTTGTCTTTCCCAAAGTATTAAAGAGGTAGCTATCTCTTTTAAAGTCTAATTTCATGTGGAAAGACAAAATATATGTTGAATGATGACCCCTTAAGGGGAAATTTTCTACATTTTAAGAGGGAAACTTTGTGATGATAAAATTATGTCATTAGGCACTTTGAGAAAGGGTCCCAAATGGGGTATAGTGTCCCACATCAAGCCATGTCACTTGCCATGTCACATGTCATGTCAGATGCCATGTAAATTTCAATGTCACATGCCATGTCACTTTTCATGCCATTTTCCATGTCACATGCCTTTTCATTATGAATAGTGATAGTGAGTCCCATAGTGAATAGTACTTTTGAATAGTAATTTTGAATAATATTGTGTGACTAGAAGAATAGTGATTTAGATAGGTTAAGATGGTTTTTTTAAGGATTAAAAAGTTTTAGGGGGTCTCGAGGTGTTTAGTCATCAAAAATTGCAAGTGTGTAGTTTTCTAGTGTTTACACACATGCCCAAAAAATAACCAACCATTTAGATATTATCAGTTTATAGAGTCATCTTTGACTATCTCACCAGATGGTACACCTCATATCATAGTTCAATAACCACCTCATTGCATTTTTATTGATAATATACATACATATGAGGTAGGAGATACTAACACATCTCACACTCTTCCACTTACAATTATGTCCTTAGTTCTAGATATTCATCCAGTCATAGAAGTTTCAACCATTCCATCTACTCCATTAGTCATGATTCTTACACAAATTACAATTATACATTCATCAATAGTAGTTCTAGTAGTTCCAGTTGATTCTATAGATATAGTCACTCCATCAGTTACAAATACTTTTCCAACATCACCATCTTATACTATTATAGTTGCTAAGACTCCCATATCATAATTACCCCTTGTGAATTCTAAGTTACCACATGTACATGATGTTGATACAAATTCCCATGCTTCTTCAAATGATGATATGACACCCACACTAATAGATGACTATTTTTTTGGATTTATCTTTACACTAGTAGGCCCAAGAGAGTATTGAGATGACTCTATAGCTCTCATTACACATCCTACATCACTCTTAACATCTCATACTACACTCTTAGGATATATAGATCACTTGGAACATATAGTTCACATGGTTACCTCTATAGATATAGAACTAGTCATTCAGGTTCAGATAGGCAACACAAAACATCAACCATAGATTATACTATAGATGTTACTTGATCATGGATTAATCACATTACCTATAGTGTGACATATATCTATTAGCAAATCATCATAGCAGGATGGTCACCCATTTTGTATTTTGTACAGGATTATAGGCCATGATACAAACTCATGTACAAATTTACAACAAAGATTGGATAAATTATAGGTTTAGGGTATTATTCAAATTACAATACCACTAACACTAGCTTCACCACTTCCACCGAAGAAATCTACTACCAGAGATAAATGTCCCAGAGGAGAATCAACATATTCACCACCAGAGCAACCTTCAGTTTACCTTTGATAGGATGAAACCATGTACACAAAATTTGTAGCATATGATGATACTTATGATGATGATCTTGAGGCATTTGATGATGGTCATGATCCCTTCCTCCATCCTCAATGAGCTCCATCCTTTCAACCTTTACCCCCTCCAGCTTAGTATTTTATGTCATTATGTAGATATTTCTCTTCTTGAATGCTTGTACATAGTCTCCTTATGGTTTATTGTATATAACTTCATTTCATTTAATTGTACATAGTTTATTTTATTTACTATTACATAGTTTCTCAGTATTTATTATACATAGTCTCCTTATTATTTATTGTACATAGCTTATTCTAAAAATACAAAAAACATTCAAACATTTCAAAAACCCAAAAACATTCAAATAATTTAAAACACCAAAAATATTTTGATTGTATGCATCATCCATGATTTGCATTTATACTATCATGCTAGACTTACATTTATTGTTTTATGCTATTATTTGTTAATTTATCTACATTACCATGATTCACTTGATCTTCTTTGAGTGTGTGCAATGACATTTAGATACTTGATTTGTTCACTCAACCCATTGAGGGGCATCCTACTTCTACCTCAAGACATACATCAATAGACATACCCACTGGGGGCATCTTCTATATGACTATATCATCCAGGTTATGTCATTTCTACACCACACACTCTATTTATCATGTTGATGTACATTACTTACTAGTTTACATAGATTACTCTATCGACACTCACTAGTATATAACACTCATGTATTTTTAGCATATACCTAGTATTGTACTAAAATGTCTTGTATAATTTCACTTCTTGCTTTGATTAGTTAGATGTGATTGTGTTTCCAATTTTTACATTCTTTCCTTCTTGCTTAGCATAGCTAGATTGTTTGCATTTCTCAGTTCTTGTTTGTCTCTTGTATGTGCCTTAGGACATTTGCCAATGTCCTTTGCCTATAACCTTTTATATGATTGTGGATTTCACACCAACCTTGTTTGTTTCACTTGTATGTGTATGTGGAATTTGAACATGCCTTATATGCTTGCTTTCTATTTTGAGTGACATGTTCCCATGTCCCTTGTTTGCTTGGCCCCTTGGCCACCCTTGTAAGTTTCTTGCTTTTTGCCTTACATTCTTGTTGCTTGTTTGATTTTTGATTATTTTGTAATGCCATGATACACATCATGCATTCTCTTAATTTTTGGATTCCATGATGGACACCATGCTCCATACCTCCATGATAACTAATAACTAACAACTAACAACTAACAAATAACCAAACTTCCAGTTCTAGTTTAATACATTGCACATGCTATTACATTGTTATATCTATCTAGATATACCTGAGTTTATCTAACAATATATCATTAAAAACCATTCTATATCTTGAGATATCTTATCAATTATCATTACTATATCATGCATCTTTACAACATAACACACTTGTAGGGCTCTTGCTTCTGAGAGTAGACATTGTAGGGTGTTCATTCCTACCCTCAAAAGAGGGGTAAATAAATAAGGGTTTTTTCATAGAGATTAGAGCCCCTAATGATAAAAAATTAGCATTTAGAACATCTAGAACAATAACCAAACATCAAACTAGATAGAATAGACTAGATAGACAGTGAAAATGTTAAGATAGTTACCAAATTTAGCCTAAGAAAATAACACCAATATTGGATAACAACATTGGTGCCACTAGTGTCCACTTTTGGTGCTCTTATCCAAATAGTAGAAAAACAAGAATTTTTAGAAGCAGGCAAAAAATTAAGTTCAACTACAGTTTTGCATAGTCAAACTAGTTCAAAATTAGTAGTTTTTAGTAAACTTTTTCTCACAAAATATAGATATAGGGGGCATCATGAATGACATGATGGCTCTCACTTCCAATTTTAGATATGGTAGTTGGTATAACTTAAAAATTAGAATCCATGTTCCAGACACTAGTGATTGGGGGAAATGTGTATGACACATTTGTTTTCTTTTGTTTCCAAGTTCAGTATTATCCAAACATTCTCAATAGTTGCATGCCTTATTCCATCTACAAGTGGTTGGAATAATTTTGGAGTGGATTTCATACAAGCCTAACTTTCACATTTTAGATTAGATTTCATATAAGCCTAGTGCACAAGTTTTGGAGTGGCTTTCATACAAGCTTAATCTCCATATTTCAAAGTGGCTAAGAGTGGCTTAGTTTCTAGCATACATTCAGATATCCACACAAACATTTTTATATCACAATACATTCATGGGATTTATGATCCATCTCATATGACATACATTTCATGATGGTATCATTTCATAGCTTCACTTCATGGGGAAATAATGGAGCCAAATGACTAGCTAACCTTTGTATTCTTGAGCCACCTATTCAGAGGGATATGACACACACTCCAAACATTGATTAACACATGCATGATCACATAGATTCACTTAGTGGGTGATGATAGAGCCAATGGGATAGACTTTGCATTCTTGAGCTAGTTTTAAGAAATTGATCACTCAATTTTTTTCATGATATTACCCTTGGTACAACACATACCCAACATTACTTAGCATCATCCAATATCACTCAACATCAAAATAGGTTTTGTATATTGGTTTGCATAGTCAATGAGGTGTATTTATTCCTTTCTCTTCCTCTTTCTCTTACCCATATTTATATGTTCTTATTTTAGATAGAGAGTATCTAGTAAGAATTGATCTACTCTTTATTATCTCTTACAGATTCACACTTCACAATGTGCTCTCTCTATACATACCCAACATCACAAAAATTCATGAGCTTCACCCTTGTAGGCAAATCTAGGTACACTTTCTATTTTTCCTTTATCCTAGTATTTTTCTTTGCTGCATCAATAGAATAAAGGGAGGGAAAATGTAATCATATAAAATGTAAAAAATGGGAACTTGAGTGTGACTTGTGACATCCATCCCATAGGTCCCTCTTGCTTGCTTTCATGACCCTCATATGCATATTTTCATTGATTCCAAGTCATCCATATCCTTACAGACTTGATCCCAACTAACTGAGACTCCTCTTTTCATGACATATCCATCCCCCCCGGTCTCGTTAGCTCAGGACTATAGCACCTAACTTGGACTATAACACTAGACCCTAGGGCGTCCCATTTTTGGTGCTCCTATCCAATCACATTTTGAGCCAAAATGGTCATTTACTTATGGTTCCTATCCTACTTATTATTAGCCTAACATGAATACATTCAACCCATGACAAATATATCCCTATCAAATCCTATTCAAAGTTCATTTGGAAAGGGTTGGCAATTATCACTAAGCAAACAAGAATACAAGCAAGACTACTTAGGCAATCTTCCCTATTCTTTGCATATGGCCAACTAATACACTTAAAATATTATTCAAATTATTACACCAGTACTTAACTACCTCAATCACATCCAATTTTAGTATTTGAATCTTTATACAGACAATTGCACAAAACACATCAAGTGGGAGAACTACATATGGCTTGATCCCTCTTCAGAGTATTGGTATGTATGGAACATGCCCACACAAGGGGTGTGGACACATGTTTAGTGCATATTACACACACTAACCCACATTATTTCCCAATTTTTTTCAAATTATAAAAGATCCTAGGGTTTAAAGATAAAATCAGATCTATAGGGAGTTCCATGGACATCTAGCAGTTGAAACTTCACAAGCAAGGTCACACAGACATAACAAATAAAACACAAAAATCTTAGGTCTCCTAGATGATAGTGGTAGAGATGGAATACAACACTAGTGCCACTAGTGTCCTATTTTAGTGCTCCTATCTTATCATAAAAAAACTCTAGATCATGATTTCTGATACTATCCTAGTCTTGCACACTAAATTTTAGACCCTGTAATAGTCATCTCAGTCAAATTCCAGCTAAGTATTATTTTATCTCTTTTATTAATATTTTTATAAATATTCAAACTATAGATAAATTATACAAATTAATAGGTTAATTATTGCATATTTATTTATTGATTTTATTACTTGATACCCTTAACTAAATTAGGAATAATACACTAATATTTCCAAAAATATTAAATCACATGCATAATATTTTCATAATAGTGCTCAATATCTATGACCACTAGTAATATCAAGTCCCCTCTCATCGATAATTGGAAGATGCACCACACATACTAAAAATTAATGGTAATATCACTAGTAATAAAATGGATTGTGATAGTTTCAGAGTGCCACCACTCCACTAATGTCATGATGAGTGCTTGATATATCTTGATCAATGGCATTATGGTAATATAGTATAACCCAGTCATCACTAGCACTCTATAATATATTAAAAAACCTATTAATCTTATGTAGGACTACTGGTAACCTTAATATGGACACTAATACCCCTAAATCCTCCTACACCACACAAACCTATTAGTCCTTGATCACTACCAATATATTAATCACTTCCTATCCCATAAATCCTATCGATTTGATCAAACCTATCTATCCTATCTAAATTATATATATAACCAATAAAACCTATCAATCAAACCTATCATATCTAAGCTATTTACACATCCTGATCCTATCTACATATACTACCTTATTATATCTCTCTAACTAGTCAAACCTATTCATTTACCCTCCCTATCTTACCTATCCTATTTCACCAACTAATTAAGCCAACCTATCAACTCTACCCATCCATTTAATATACCTATAATACCCACCCATCCACATACCTACCTTACCCATCTACCCATATCCTTTCCATCCTCTTACCCAATTAACTCTTAACATTAACTTTTATCAAAATTGCATCTAGTCTTAAACCCTAATATGTGATTTTGTGAAAATTACATGTCAACACTTGTGATCTTACAAAACCGCAAGTCACCACTTGTAGTTTTGATAAATTTAATATCCCCTATGTAGTATTATAATACCTCTAATCACTCACTATAGTTTTTCATAATAATAGTTCACCACATGTAGTTTTTCAAAACTATATCTCATGAGTGCATTCCCACTTCTTACAACCATAAAATCACAAATTAGGGTAATGACCCTAGTTGTAATTTTTCACCATTAATTTTTACCCATAATAAATGAATGTACTAAATGTATAAAAGAACAAAATAACTAAGCTTAGGTAGAATACTCACCAATGGTCTTATGTCTACTGGTCTCTAAAACTCTGAGACTCTTTCTCCATGGTGGGAAGCTCATGAGATGTGATCCATCATACTTATCTCTAAAGCTCAAATCACTAAAGTCAAAGAGTGAAATTTACCCATTTTACCCCTATAATTTTCTATTTTATCCCTCATTAAGCCTATTATTTTTTCCCTTTCACCCTATTTCATCCTTCCTAATCCTATCTTCCTACCCAACCAACTAAATTTGACTCTCGTATCCCTTTATTCACCTATTATGACATTTAATCTAATCTACAGTCATTATTATTTATCCCATAAGTAATTTTAATCAATTTTAGGTGCATGGTACTTCCTTTACACTACTTTTCATCTAACATCTCGAGTCAAAACTACATCAGTGTAAGGTCTTTTCAAACTATGTAGGCATCATTTGGATACTTTTTAGTGCCCAAGGGTAGCTTGGCAAATAATTCTCATCATGTCCTCTTCTAGTCACTCAAATCTTTTAAATCACATTGAGCTATGATCATTGTCTCAAATATATTAATCTTAAAAAATCACTTATCTTGGATCTTTTTATTAGCCTACAACCCTCCCTTGCATGTGTCCTTACTTGGGAAATGTTGATAGCTCATGTCCTTATTTAATATATCCATTCCTTGAACATATTTTTTTATCTTAGGAATATTCATATTCATCACATAAATCCACTCACATTTATCCTTGCCACTGGTCTTTATCATGGACTCATCTTAAGAGGTTGATCAATGTTGTTAAGGTGCATTCCCCCTTGGGACTAGTCTTACACCTACAATCTTATCCCCTTGCATTTCCGCTGGGGAGTCTTATCGTCACTCAACAAAAACTCATGGAATCCTAACCCCTTATTATTTTGATTTTATACCCTCCCTAGAGATCTCTTTTTAAGTGGCAATCTATCTCATTCCTCCCTGCATGTCCCCTTGATGGGGAATCATGCAACCTCATTTTACTAACTTACCCATCCACCAATTTTTATTTTAAATACAATTACTATTCACTTCATCATTCACAATGCACTTTCAAAGAGGGGAAAAATATATACACCTAAATCTACTCACCATAATTATTCCACTAATCTTACTAATTAACCCTGTAATAATTACCTTAATATAATTGATTAAATCCAATTCCCTCTAATATATTTCATAAATCACACTAACATTTATCCACCCCATGATATATTAATCCTTTCATTATCCTAGTAAAATCCCATATAACCACTAATCTCATTTCATTAATTAATTATTTGACCACTTGCCAATTTAAAATTAAATTATATTCTACCTACCCCTTGGCCAACCTATCCCTAGCACCTAGAACCTTAAACCTCCCTAAACCCCTAAATAATGCCTATTAAATCCATAATCTAATATAGAAGCCTCCAAAATCTAGAGCCTTCCTTAACTTTTTAGAATTATCTAAACTAGAGAGCTCTAAATGAATTAACAATTAATCTAAATCCTCCTCCATCACCCTATAAATAACCAAGCATGGAGTTTGGTTAGACTAATTATAAAGCTTATAATCCATCCTTACATACATATACCAAATCGCTTAATCCCTCATACTCTCTTGCATCTATTATATCATCCAAGAAGCCATTAAATAGTCCATCTTGAAGCCATTATCAATCAATCCAATAAGTAAGCCAAATAACATTGGAGAATCAGTTTGAAGATTTGGAGGGAAACTAAAGAGGATAAAAGTGATGGTAATAATTCATTTATAATTTTAATTGCTTTTGTATTCTTTCCATTTTATGATTTTGTAGTTTTGGATCAAGGTTACTATTTTTAGTATTTTCAATCCCTAGCTCAAATTTATAAGCATACATTAAGTTTAGGTTTAGTGCTAGCTATAGATTTCATTTTACTCTTTGTAGATCTATGAACTAGTCCTAAACTAGGTTCATATAAAATAGAAGGAAGTTGGCCTACTTCAGAGGTTCCTCCCAAAGAGTGCAAGAGTCCCATACCTTGGGGGATGGTCCCATTATTATAGTGAGACACTGAGTTGCTCTACAACATATGAGTTAGAGGCATTAGGAATAAAAGTGTTATGTGTCAAGTGAGCATAAGATCTAAAAAAGCATGGGTACATATTTCTAGCAATAATGGTTTTTAGCACACCCAGTTGGCCTAGTTTAAATAAAATATGAGGAATTAGTGCTATCTTTCACCAATAGTGTTACAAACACTCAATTAGAACACCTGGTGACTCCAAGTATTTATGGTTTCCAAAGATAAATGTTTCATCCATATTCTAAGACAAATGAGATCATCCTTAATAGGTATTAATTCTCATTTTATTGAACTTATTACATCCTTTAGAAGAACAAGGGTTAAAATATCTCTATCTCCAATTAGGAGAGCTAAAGATTTAGGGAAGACAAAATTTAGAACTCAATCTACCCTTTAATGGAGGTAGTCCTTTGGCTCTAGCTTAATATGATGACATCCCAATTTCAACACTTATAATATTATCTTTTTTTATTGGTGAGAATATAACCATCCCTATAGCACATATCAGGTCATTGCCAATATCTATTTGGTTCACGACAACACAGAGGATAATGTAGTAGTTAGACTTCTTGCCTCTTTATTAAAGGGTAAAACCCTCCAATAATATAGAGGTTTAAGGTTGAATTCTATCCACAACTAGGATGAGCTTGGAGAGTATTTATACAAATATTTCAAAGATAGAAGTGAACACTTATCATTGATAGAGTATCTTACCACTATCAAAAGAGTGCTACACAAGTCAATGGTTGACTTCAATTTTAGATTATATAAAGTATGGTAACAAACACCACCCTTGTGTAAGTCATCTCTGAACACCACATTCTTATATTATTTAAAGGCCCTAAATAGTGATATATCCATAATGGTCCAATCCATGGGAGGAAAAGTGCTGCCCAATGCATATGAAGTTGTTGTGCAAGAAGAGAATTATTTGATCCAAGTAGGGAAATTGTTCCCAAACCTTCTATACCACTCTTTCTAGATCCACTACCCATCCAACCTACTGCACAACCTTCATTATCACTCATCCCCATTACAATCATCTGAAAATATGCATATGTTGTTCCTTTTAATGAATTACATGAGGTAAAAACACCACTATAAAGTTTTGGGAATGAGGTTGTAGCCTTGAAAATGCAATAAAGGAAACATTATAGGTCTTATTTATCCTTCAATCAGTCATATCAACTAGGTAGGCCTCCCTATAAATGTGATATGAAATCTTAGAGTTAGATCACATATAATAAATTGCCTTATGATTAGAACTTGAACACTATTAGCACCTCTAGAGTCCACATCCTTGTACAAAATTGCCTTTCACAAGACTCTAAATGGTGATTCCCATGTGATCAACTACACAACCAAGCCACATGTGTAGATGGAGATTTCAACTAGGGTCTCATGGTTAAGAATGTGTTATAGCCTCATATGTAACTAAATAATGTCTCTTTGTAGGGAGAAGAGGTCCAAGAACAAGTGTCATAAAAATATGAATCCACTCTTGTAAACTACTAGTAAGGTGACTTTAATTATGTAAATCAAAGTGGTATGTTAAACAAAAAATCCAACCTAGTTGCTTTTAATATGAGACTTAAAAGGATACCAATAGGGGAAGCATACCTAACTCAACGACCTCAACTTCTACACCCCAAGTTTCATACATATAAGCCTAAGTCAGAACACCTACACAATCTTTAGTGTAAATAACACAATCTATGCAGAAAGAGAATTGACCTAAAACTAGTGCACATATGTAATAAGAGGCTATTTTTCTAAAATCATAGCCAAAGAAACCCTAAATTCCCTTCAACATAGTCAAGTAAATGAAAAAGATGAGCCTTAATGTCACCATGTGGGATGATCTTGTTATTCCTTACCAAAGGAAATTGTTGTAGGATAATTTAGAGAATTTTGAAGTATGTGAGCTATCACAACCTATACCTTCCATCTCTACAAGCCTATGTCAACCAAAGAAGGAAACACATGGTAACATTAAGCCACCCTTGTTCTATCATTGGAAAGCACTTGGTACATAATTGCATGATTGATTTATGCATGAGAAACTATGTGATGGAGAAGAAGATTATACAAATGTTAGACATAACATATTCACCTATTTATAAAGTCATTATCCAACTAGATGAAATGATATATAAAATTATGGGAATCATCAAGGATATAAACCTCATGGTACATGCATTTTTGAGCCTCTCCATTATGTAAGACATCATAGTCATTAATCTACCCATACTTTACCATATGTTTTCCCTAAGATTTCACAATGAATATAGGTAGATACCTATCATGGAATTGGTTACATATGTTACTCAAAAATAGATATGAAACCAAGGTCATGATCAAGACCAAGCTTATATTCAAAAGTCATGTGGATTCATACTACCCTAGCTTATTTGAGGTAAACTGTATAATGTTTGATTAGGAGGAGGATTTAATACTTTATGAGGCCACCATGATCCTAGAGGAGGTCCCATATGACTTAATTAATGAATGGTCATGTGAGCATTATGAGTGAGACCCACATGAACACACAAAAGAAATGAGACTAGTCACCTACTGCATTTTTGAGGACCCCATATTGCCTAAAATTTTAAGGGTGAAAGAGGACCTTAAAGGTATATGTTAGCTATACTTAAATGAATACCAAAGAAAAAATAGCATTGGGGTTCATGTTGTGCTAGTATCCCCTTAGAAAGATATATATTTCCATGCATACATGTTGTAGTTCACATACAAAATCAATGTCATTGAGTATGAGGTGATATTCCATGGCCTCTAATTAACATAAAAGAAAGGGATAAAAATGCTACAAGCATTTGGTGACAATGAACTTGTTGTGAACCAGGCCTGATGTCCAATAATGACTTGATAAAATATTACAAGCATAGGGTGTGGGAAATAATCAAAGGTTTTGATTCCTTTGACATATATTCCATACCAAGAGCACTGAATGTTGATGTTGATAGATTTACGTTCATAGGTTCATAGTATGATAACTTGTGCAAGGTAATGAAGGAGTCTAAATAATTCATAGGGATTTTAGTTAGACCAATAGTCCCAAACAACACAAATAATTGGAAAGTGTTTGAAAATGATGAAAAAATCATCAACTTCTTACATGATGAAGTAGAGGTCAATACCAAGAAGCAATCATAGATTCAAGCCCAATATGAGGAGTACATCATTCAACTGAAGGGGGATAAAATACCTAAGGGGTTGGTCATGATGGAAATCATTTTAAAATTCAATGATTAGATAAAAGGTGAAGGGCATATCATGACCATCAAAGAGCAGGTCTTTTCATAAGTAACCATATTTGATGATAAGTTTTTAAAGGTTGGAAGGATATGATTCCCATCCAAAATTGAAAGGTTAATTAAATTGAACAAGAGGTATGATGATAGATTTTCATGGAGTTATGAAGACCTCAGGGGGTTTGACCCAAACTACCTTAACCCTAACATGAAGCCAATCAGGTAGAAGTAGAGGCTTGTTAACCTGAATCTTAAGCCATTAATGAGGAAGGATCTCTTAAATCTCATTGAGGCCAACATAATATTTCCAATCAAACATTCCTCATGGGTGGTTAATTTGGTCTTAGTAGATAAGAATAATGGATAAATTTGCTTGTGCATAGACTTTAGGGACCTTAATAAAGCCTCCCTCAAATAACACTACCCCATCCTACCAATAAAACAAATTATACAAATACTTATAGGCATAGAAATATTTTAGATACTAGATGGTTTTTTAGGTTATAACCAAGTTATTATATAAGAGTGCAATCGCTAAAAAATGGCATTCACTACTAAGTGGGTTACTTTTGCATATTAGAGGATGCCTTTCAGATTGATAAACACAAGGGTGACCTTACAAAGATCCATGGATATGGAATTCAAGTGACTAATCAATAAAATCATCTTGGTCTACCTTAATGATATAAATATCTTTTCTAAACATGTGGAGGATCAATTTAGCTATTTGGAGAAAATATTTGAAAGGTACTAAGAGTTCAAAATCTCTCTGAACCTAAATAAGTGCATATTTGTCATCCATGAGGGCACTTTACTTAGGCACATTATTTCCAAATATGGACTCACAATTGATCCAAAATGAGTCAAATATATTACATACATCCCTCTCCCAAGTCATAAGAAGAATTTTCAGAGCTTATTGGGAAGGGTAAACTTTGTCAGAAGATTTGTGCCTAATCTTTCTACTCTAGAAAATCCACTTATAATAATGCTCAAGAAGGGCACCACATTTAGATGGACCCATGAAAGGAAAAGTGGATTTTAATCCATCAATAATTTTATCACACAAGCTCCCACTTTTATAAACCTAGATTATAGTAAGGATTTTACCCTTTATGCATTTGTTGGAGCTAAAGTCATCTTAACTATTCTTACACAATAGAACAATGATCAAATGGAGTAGCCTATCTCCTTTAGGTAGGTTCTCAAAGATTATGAGCTTCACTATAGATTTTTGGAGAAATATGCCTTCATAATCATAATGTCACTCTAAATTTTTAGACATATACTATCCAATAGTAAGATCTAGCTCATGATTGCCTACACAAGTATTAAAGATTTTCTACTTAGTAAGGACATTAGTGAGAAAAGGGCTAGCTAGATCATGAAGGTGATGGAATATGATGTGGACATCCAAGCCAAAAAGATAGTTCAAGGAAGATGGTAGATTTACCACTGTATCTAATACAAGCTGAACAACCCTTCGTATAATGGGGCATAAACTTAATCAACATGATCAATCTACCATCAAGTTCTAGGCACAAATGGATCCTCATTGTAACTAATTACTTCACAAGATGAATGGAGGTAGTGGTGTTTAAGGAGGATAATGAGGCATCAATTATAAACTTATATGAGGGAATTATAATGGATTTGGTATTCTAACCACCATCATCTCTAATAATCCATGAAGTACAACATCCACTTGAGAACATCTTTAAACTGTTACCCTCAGGGTAATATTCTAGCTGAGTCCATGAAAAAAATGATTCTCATTATAAAAAAGACCATGGAGGATAATCAGTGATCCTGACACACACATCTCAAGTAAACCCTTTAGGCTAATCAAATCACACCTAAGAGAGTGTTGGGGAATTCACCCTTCATTCTAGTCTATGGAAGGAAAGCCAGGTTTCCTAAGTCCCTTGAGTTACCTTCATTAGAAATCACCCATCAATTAGAACTTCTTGAGAATGACCCCCTCACAGTGAGGTTAGCTAGGCTAATGGAGATCAAAGAAACTAGAGTGCAAGCTACATACAATATGGAGTTTTAGTAAGCCAAAACAAAGAGGACCTTTGATAAAAAGGCCACTAATAGAAGTTTTCATGAGGGAGACATGGTACTCAAATGGGATGCTAGAGAAAAGGTCATAAGGCATACAAATTTCAATTCCTTATAGATTAGCCCATATACCATAATCGGGTTCAAGCAAGCCAATGCATCCCAATTCACAAGGTTGAATGGAGAAGAGTTTATCATCTTAGCCAATGAGATTCATCTCAAACACTAACTCCATTGATCATGTATACTTTATAAATATTAGATTAAATATTTTAATTTCCCTAAGTACCTTGTGCACATTATTTTAGGATAGTTTTTACTTCCTCCAAGCACTCTCATGTAGTGGTCAACTTAGCTTAGATCTTATTTCCTCTAAGATCCATTTGGCATAGGTATTTTATTTTGTTGTTTTTTTGGAAGGGGTCTCACCTTATTCCAAGACTAGATGAGTTCATAGCTAGTGCACCCAAAAGATAAGATGAAGAGTTATAAATGACTCCATACCTAATAGATCGCTTCAAGGCTATTGGATTCCCACTTAGTAGGCAAGTTTCCCATAAAGGTCACCAAAAAATTTAACCTTTTAGGTCACCTTAGCTGCACATAACTCACTAGGAAATGCATAATATGCCTCTCTATTTTGCATTAGTAATTTCTAGAAGCGGGCTTGAGTATAGATCATTCTTGCGATTGACTAAAGGTAATAGTCAACACTAATTTATGCCCCAACCAAGCACTCATGATGTGCCTATATACCAATTTGAGTTGTTCACCATGTGTGAAAAATTTCCATATCTTTTACCTAATCAAAAAAATTAGTACCCAAGATCCCATAATTTGTAGGTTTTGACTTAAGTTGTGCACTACCTTTTATGTAGATTAGTAAGGATCAAAAATTAAAAAAATAAAAATTACATAGAATAATGTGCTGAGTGGGACTGAATCCATGTGAAATTTAGAAAGTGAAGAAATGGCTAAATCACATGAGTAACAGTAGTAATGTGACTCCTTATGTGTAAACTCTTGATGCATAGCCTATGCAAGACCAAACTAGATTAAAGTATGCAAGGATTCCCAAGAGGTTAAGGTGAAGATCTCCATCACATGTGTAGATGGCATGATAGAATTTAAGGAGGAAATTGCATTTCTCTCACATTAGTAGAAGAATTCAAGTGGTTGACAAATGTTAGGTGGAGTATAGGTGGTAGTTGGGAAGTTGAGTAATGGATGAGGCTATGTTAGGATGGTTAAATGTAAAAGTGGTTGTTAGGTATTAAAATATGGCCACATGTCTCCTATGACAACATTTATTCCTGCCACTTGTAGGTTCACATGAGGAATCATGGATATTCTTCTAACTACTTCCAAATTCAAATTGTTATCCTGAGTTTAATAAACGTGGTCTATAGTGACTATTACATGATAATTCAGTCTTCTTGATCAACCTTGACCCTTGAGTTCCACCTTTGAATTCAAAGATTTATCCACCCCCCAAGTGGGGATTTATTGTACAATAGCTTTTTATCTCTATAAAATCTTATATATTTTCATTGTAAAAGGTCAACATTATTAAAGCATGCTACCAAAATTTACACTCCAAGAATGCTTCTATTCGATGGACCTTACACTTTAATGGGAATTGAGTTCACCTTCCTTCATTATTATTATATCCTTTGTGTGATTTATATTTGATGATATTTATCTATGGATACATTTTTTCACTTTCATTATTGTCCATTCCCAACACCTCTGTGCAAAACTAAGAACTCATTTGTAGGTTGTATTCTATGTGCACTCAGGTCTATGTAGGTTATGACTATGGATAGTCTCATCCCTCTTAGTGTTGCACCATGTTTCACTATGTTCCTACACCTCTATATGAAGCACTTATGCATCTATAATATCCAATGTGGAGTCTATGTAATACTATCTCATTCTTATCAATATTTAGTGTGTTTTTCAGGGTAGTGTAAGTGTTCATTCTTTTATTGGTACATCACTCTTTTACTTTATAGAAACCTATTAAATTTTCCCTACATTTTCCCTTTTTATATTTAGGTTTAGTGTTATATATATATTTCTTTATATATCTATGCATTGGTCCTAAACTAGATGCATTTAAAATATAAGGAAGCTAACCTACTCCATAGGTTCATCCAAGGAGTGCAAGAGTCCCAGACCTTAGGTGATGATATCATTATTGAATCAAGACACCGAGTCACTTAAAAATTCATGATTTAGAGGCAATAAGTGTGGAAGTACTGTGTGTCAAGTGCACATGAGAGATAAACAAGTGTAGGTGCATGTTTCAGGTGACAACATGAACCTAAAAAGATGGCTGAATTCTTATTGGTGAATCACCTAAACTACTGCACTTGCAAGGAAAGTGAAAAAATAAATCATAAAATAAATAAAATTAAAGAAGGGGGTGATGCACTAGATTATAAATCCTCTACTTTCTTGAGTTTACATAATGGAAACCTTGGGAGCTACACCATACATGACTCAATCATGAACATCCTAGAATTAGTTTTTAAAGAGAGGTGTAGGAATATATAACATGATTAGAAGGAGAAACATTCATCACATAACTATCATTGCATAAAACAAGAACACATAGACTATGACCTACAAAAGAGAGTTCACTTACATGTAGGTAAGGTTAAATTGGACACATTCAAGGGGAAAAAAACTTCACCACAATGAGAGAATCAATAACTCATAGAGTACACATATAATTTAAGTCATTAATAGGGAAAAAAATAGTTTTTTATTACTTTAAGGGCATAAAAACAATTTAGAAGGGTCAAGGACAGATCAATTTATACAACATTTCTATGATAGAAATGGTCCCTTTGTAATGATAATCTTGGATATTTAAATAAGCCAAATATTCAAAGTTTGGGTCCTTTTTTGGTCTTCCCCAATGTTAGGGTGGTTACAATTGATTATGATGACTAGGGAAGGGGATCGAAGTAGTGGGAATCTCCTCAGGATCACCAAAGCCATGCCTATGTGACTTCCAAAGCCACACCTATGTAATTGTCTACCATATCCCCTCAAACCTATAACTTATCTTTTGCATGTATATTCTCGACTCACCTATATGATTAATAGGTTTAGATACCGTTACCCTCTCATGAAAATTTTAGCATTTTTATTGAGTTTCACCATGATTTACATGATAGGACATTCTATCATTGATTATGTGAATAAAATATCATTACACAACCTAATAATGAGATTGAAATTTAAATAGGTGTAATGGGCCATCAAATTTACCTCAACCAATGCTAGCATAGATGCCAACAAACTCCTTAGTGGTGAGTTCTAACCACATGTTGACATTAAGATCTTTATGATATTTTATACTTCTATAGGTATATTCCCCCTAGGCCCCACATACTCAACATTTTGTACATTCCTAGGATTACTCATATCTCACCAATTATCTTCTTTCTATTGGGATATAAATCCCTAAGTTCTACTAGATCCATATGGTAGATTATTTCTCTTCTATTTTCCTAGGGTCTAACAAATTTTTTGGGCCTACATAGACCATCACAGGGATGTGGAACAATGGGAATGCACCACTGGTGCCATCCTACTAACCTAATAGCCTAGGGTTTTGATATGATGTTTATGTTATATAAAAATATTTGGGAGAGTGGGGCAATATGATTATGTGATGTGGCATCATTCCACAAACCCACTATCCTAGAGGGTTTGGAACTATACAGATGATTCTAGGAATTTGGGTCATCAAGATTGTGACATATGGGAACATTTTTCTAATTCACTCACCCATTCACCCATATGATTTATGATGTCATTGCCTCATCGAGAAACTTATTAAAAATTGACTAAGTCTTTAAAAGACTTTTGAATAGGTTGAAGACCATAAGGAGAGTGATGCATGGCACTAAGTGACCTTTGAAGAGAAATGGATAAGTCCTATTGAGTGGAAAAGTGATATGTTACTCTAGGTAAACACAAATAATTGAATAAGTGTTGAAAATCATTTTAAAAGGACAAGAGCTATCGAGAGATGAAAATGATTATTATGTGACACCATTCAATTGATCTAGAGTTTTGTTATGACTAACAACCCAAAAAACTTTTAAGACATTTCTAGGGGCTTGATAATTTTAATCTTGTCACCTCCTAAATCCATCACTAGGAAAAAACATGAAATGGATAAGTGACGAAGCACTTCCAAGTGACCAACTCTTTTGTGCTCCATTTTTTTCCAAGTGCCTAATCTATTAGGCTGTATTTTGAAAATGAAAAATGACTAATGTTGGAAAGCCTTCTTTGAACTTGAGAAGTTACTAACTCTTTGCAATATTTTTTTTAACTTAAATTTTTTATTTTAAACTTGTATGTCTACACCTGAAAACTTGAACTAAAAGTTTCTCTTCCATGGTGACAAAAAAGGGACAACATTTAGCATCAGAACTAACTGTCTTATTTTTATTATCATTACAATTTTTGACATAACTATACTTTCTATCTTTATTATCTCAACATAATAAATTCAATACTTGTTTTATCTAAGTTTCATAAATAATTGGCTTTTTTTAGAGATAGTCTACCATCCTTGTGACCTATGTTATCTCTACCCCTTTAAACCTAAATTTTGCATATCTAGATTTTATGGTTAAATATTTAGAGCCCTATTAGCACAATATAATAATAATCATAAAGAATAGGCAATATATTATATCAATCACTAATTGGTTGATTATGAAGGAAAATATATATCAATGGAACATGTTTAGGATTGGTTTTTTATACATAAAAACTATGACATTATTTGAAAACAATGAGGTCTAATGAGTAAAACAAACTTCATTGGCTACATCACAAAATGGGTGATACAACTTTTAGAGTTTTATATTAAAATTTTGTCCCAAAAATTGATCAAAAGTTAAGTGTGTGATCAAGGAATTTGACATTAAGAGGAGGTTAGTCTTGTGTTAGTTCATAAAATAATGAAATTAACACACTAACATGCTAACATCTATGCCTCAATGTTAACAATGAAATGAACACACTAAAAGTCTTTGAAAATATAGTTTGTGTATCTCTTACTCTCCTTGGCACCATTATGGCTTGTATTGGCTTGGTGTCGCTTGGATAAATATTTTGGCATTATAAAATTATTGATATGAATCTCCATGTAACAAAATCTGCATTATAACTCTACAATTTCTAAGATTTGAAGTTATTTGTGCATAACTTTGTACCAAAATAGCTTAAAATTCAATAGGCAAGGCATTGTATTTATAGGCTTAGGAACTAACTCAAACTCAAGGTGAGTTAAATTATAGTTTAAACGTGGAATGGGTTCAAACCTAACCTAAGTGAGTCAATGTAACGTAATTAAAGTTAAAAGGTGTCAATTACTCATGATTTGGAATGAATAGGCATGGGTCTCCAAAAAGAGATATTTTGAGATATTTTTCAAAGGCTTGAAAAATTATAAAAGGTAATAATGAAAGTATAGGATATTTAATATTTTTGAATTTTATTTTTTAATAATTCATTAATTTCACATGGATAATTCAACTAGGCATTTAATATGTTTATAGGCCAAATTGACTATTGTGATGCGTCAAGGTGCTCAGGAATGAATATTTGAGAGGTTATAATTGCATATGATAGGATACCCCAATTAGGGATGCCTCAACATGATTTTGAGCTTTGATTAATGATACATAATGAAATTTGGGATGTTTAGTGATTCCTAAGCTTAATTTGAAAAATTTGGTAGGAATCAGTTTGAAGTAAATCGAAGGCTAGTGAGGGATAATTTTAGGTATCTATAGTTTGACTGTATTTTGGAAGATGTTTCAAGATATAGGCAAAGTAATGTATTCTCAAATAATTAAACAAGCTAAACGAAAGGTAATGATAGAAGAATAAGCTCTAAACAATGTTTATGAAGCCTATAATTATGTCCCCTTGAGGGAGTGGCCATCACATACAGTTGATGGTTGGTACCTCAAAAAAATTAAGAAGAAGGATGAAATTAACCCATGGGTGATATTAAGGCAAATGATAAAATGCTTACATGCATTGATTTAAAAAGTAGTACTGATTTGCCCAAAGGTGGTTATAATAAATAACAAAGGTTGAGTCACTTATTTGTCCATAGGTAGTTATAATCACTGGCACATGCATATGCCCTAGTTAGGGTAGATGAGTCAAAATAATAATTTACCCACAGGTATTTATAATAATAAAGATGACTTGGATTAAAAATATGATATGATTGATTTTTCCCTAGTAGGGCAGATTGTTAATCATAACTCAAGGATATAATTTTTTACATAGATTAAAGATGTGTAGATGTAATGGTCTAATGAATGAAGAATCCATAAAAAACCATGCATATGAGGATGTAAAAAGTGATGAAATATATAAATATAAGAATAAAAATTGATTAATGTGAATGATTCAGTTGTACCTACTAATGTGGAGATGCTTATCCTTATTAGCACTGATATAAATAGAATGGCCAATGGATTGATTCAATTAAGGAGGGGGAGAGGTTTTTATAATGCTACCAAGGAGAATTTTATATAGATCCATTAATTATAAAACTTCTTGAGCTTATTTTTGATATAACATGTGATGGTAGGCATTATCATTAAAACACCATGATAATTTAGTTGAAACATGCATAATGACCGACTCCTAATCTAATATATAATTAAAAACAATGCACCAATGATAAAAACCATGATGATAATGTTGACGTATGAATATATATGGACTTAATAATAATGTGTAATGAATCACTCAATGAACACATATAAATTAAGTCAAGACACAATACTGAAAGCAAACAAATAAATAAATAACTAAGCAAAAAAACACATAAAAATTTGAAATTAAAAGCAATATAAATCATCCTAACAATGGATTTACCCCAGTAGGGAGGATTAAGGATGACTAATTAGGCTTAAATAGGATAAATGTTTTTGGAATTTTGAGGTATCTTAACTTATTAGAGTTTGATAAGATACCACTCACAAAATGGAGAGAGTGTTGGCTTAGGTTGCTAGTAAAATAATGAGAGAATATAACAAAAGAGGACTAAGTTGACCTTAATGTGAATATATCACAACCTACATAGTCCCATTAGGACCTCAAGTCATAGTATTTCCACCCATACAAAAGGTGGTGAGAACTGACTAGGTCACAACAAGTTCACACACTAAGGCCAAACATCAAGGCAAATGAAAATAATAATGATAAGGTGATGTGATAATATATGGTAAAGGTGTTGTTCCTAATTTACCCATAAGCAATTATAATTATGAAATAATGACATAGGTATGTGATACTAATTTTCTCATAGGCAATTATAATTAGTAACACAAGGTAGAATACTAATTTGCCCATAGGTAGTTATAATAAGTGGCACCAGTCAAACATGAATGAAAGATAACTTTCTAGATTGATTATCACACTACTTTCATAAACTATCATTTAAACATGAAATTATAAAACTATTGAAACTAGATCAAAATCCCCTCATGTAAGGTACGAGAAGAACCAAAAGAACCAAGATAAAAAAGGGGTTGAGTAGGATGGCTAAAAATAGGCTCTGATCAAATAGGGGTATGGCAAGATGAAATAGGGTATTATTTAGGATGATGATGGTATAAATATTGGGTAAAATGGTAAAAAGACTTCCCCTAAGTGGTAAGGTAAGGTAAATGGAAGGGTATGGAACAATGGCAAGAGGAGTGGAAAAATGAAAATGGCAAGGTGAATATAAAATGGCAAAGGTATGGTTTTGGCCAATGAAAAGGCATGGTAAATGGTAAATGGAAACAACAAGGGTATGGATTAATAAAATGGTATGTTTTTTAGCCAAGTTATATGATTCTGTTATTCCTACTAATGTGGAGATGCACATCCTGATTAACATATGATACAACTAGAATAATAAATCATGTAAATTACTATCCCATACCTCTTTTGAATAGCTACTCTGTCAAGAACCTACTATAGATTTGGATGTCAAGAATATTTTTGTGATCTTTGTTGGTCATTGATTCTATTTCCTTCAAACATCAAGACAAGGTATATCTTTAGCCTCTACAAGAAAAGTATGGCTAGGGATGGTAAATACAAATAAATGTTGGATGATAGGTTGGTTAAAGACTTATGAATATGTTATTGATAGTACCAATATATTTTTATATTGATTGGTCTTGAGAGTAGCTACCATATGATTATACTATAGATTGGAAGTTGTATTGATGTTTTACTTGATCATGTCTTCATCAAGTAATGAAGGACTATTATGCTCAGCTATTGGCACCTTGAAGAGGTGTAGACACCAAAATCGTGTCTACCCCTTGGTCGACTCCCCCTTGGTCCCCTTGGTTCACTTCTAACACATTCCTAATCCACACACTTATTAATTTAAAATAAATTAACTATTTTAAATTAGTAACACCCCCTTTGACACATCACCCATGCCACCTCACCCCACCTTGGATACCTTTCCTTGGATGCCTTCCTCACCCCATGCCAAATCTTAATTGCTTAAACCCTATTTCATCCCTCCCACTAGCCTCTCGCACTCATTTAATCTGCCTTCGACCATTTTCCCATGACCAATTAACCCTGGCAATTGGAAGAACAGGTAAAAGGATAATTTTAGCCCTTCTTCCCATCTTCTAGCCATTGACGTCAGTTATAGTCGACTGACACCGGTGGGATCACCAACGTCGATCGCTTAAAACAACCTGAAGGCAAATTCTCTTCCCCCTGGGATGCTTAATCATAGACCTGACTGCTAATTCCTTAGCTGTAAGTATTCAACCTCTTTCTCTCTCTCTCCTAGATGCACATCAAGCATCACAGGCCACAAAGACTCTGCATTAGTCACTCTACCACTTTACAGGGAGTCTTCTGCATCAGCAACATGCTTTCTACACTTCTGGATCTCTACTAAGGAGCTAAGTATTCTTCTTTTATGTCATTTCAGTAGCTTAGAATGTATTTGTAGTCATTTTTTTGTTTATTGCTTCTAAGCCATATTATCAACTGGACCCAGCTATCAACCAGACCAGACCTGAATCTCTTCCAGAGAAGCCTTCTTCATACTCTCACTCTTTTTGACACCCTGTCCCCTACCTGACTCCTTCCTCAGACCTTACTCTCTACCTTGCAAAACCCTACACAAACCATCAGACTCCCAGACTACCACAGACCATTCCATCAACTAGAGACCCATCCAGAACCCATCCAAGTCCATTACCCCTACTAACGCTGGCCTCCAGGCCCATTTACCCTATCGACGTCGATAGACTAACTGACGCCGGTGACCTTAACAAAACTGAGGTCGGTAGACTAACCGACGTCGGTGACTGTGGCAGACCGATAGCAGACAACAGGTATGCATTATCTAATTTCCTCTTTGCTAGTCATTTGCCATTTCTTTATTTCCAACACTTTTACTTATTAACAGTGGATTGTCATCCCACAAGGAAGTCTTTGCACTTCTGGGACCGAGATTTTGCTTGGCAGTCCACCTTATATCCATCTAATAATCTCTTTGTTTAAGTCTTTCTTCTATAAGTGTCATCCTCCATAGCCAAAGAGGAGTCCCTACAACATCTGGATAATGGTGTGCAAACTTCATCTGGGTACGTACAAACCCTTGACCATTTATCTTAGTTTCTTACTTCCTTTGAATGTAGAAAGGCAAAAAACTTATAGAAACAAGAGGTTTTCACCAATGAAGTTATCTTTATTTTCCCATAGTGCCTCCAAGAAGATTTCACTAAGGAACATAGACTTTTGAATTTTATTATCTTCTAGCATCTCTGAAAAGGTTTCACTAGAAGATGCTAAGTTTAGAGTCTAATTTCCCCCTAGTCCTTGAAAAAGGTTTCACTAGAAGATTGTTCTTCTTCTACATGAATGTGGTCTTGGTCCCCTTGATATTATTCAACTGATATGTCACCATGGATGTAGTTCAACAAGTTATGGTTATATCAGTCCTAATTGACACTTGTAGGAGGTGGAATGCCAATATAATGGCTATGTTGGGTGGTGGTAATGATATGTGGAAAAATAATGGAATGGGGAGAGGAAACACAATCTTTGTAGAATATACTAAGAGAATTTGTGTCAAAGTTGAAGTAATCATCCTCAAAAATTGTAGAAAGATCAAAAATGTATTCAAATTAATTTTCAAGGCATGCATAGCCAATGTTGTAATAGCCACAAACATACTTTGATTTTGAATCAAGGGACTCTAAATTTGATGTTGAGACCAACTTTGATTCTATTTTGAGGCTAAACCTGATGTCAGTTTAAGAATAAAATCTAACTCTAATTATGATCTTTCATCTAGTGTGGATGATGTTATAATTATGTCTTGTTAAATGTTTGGTATTGGATAAATAATAGCCTGTGATGACATAATGGGCTCCACAAAAACTAGTTTGTCAAAGTGAGACTTCTCAATGATGAGAAAAAGGTCAAGAGATAACTCCAAAGAGATTGTATTGTCAAATGGAGGATATTCAAAAACACACATATGGTTAAGGTAACAATTTGCTCAAAAGCAATTATAATCATTAAGAAGTGACTTAGTAAATACTAGCATGTTAGAGTGAGACTCCTTGACAACATGTATAGTATTAAGAGGAGATTCATCACAAGTTGACTTATCACAAATATTTGGTTCAACAAAAACATCTTGTATTGGTTGGTTCTCTTGGCCTTGGTTTACAAATAGTTTTAAAATACTAGTTTTGAACACTTCTTGGTCTTAAAATTATTGGAATGGCTGGAGAGGTACTGATTGGCTCAGTTGGGGCTAGAAAATTGGCATGGGATTTATAAAGTAGGGAATGGTTAGAAATAGATGAAAAATGTCTAGTGGTTGGATAATGATAAGACTAACAAAATCTAGTTCCTGACTTATAATAATAACTATGACCCATCGAGTTATGATTGGACAACTTGGTTGGGATAAAGAGCTACTATACGTGGAAGGTGCAAGAATGGTAATGGTAGGGAATTATGGAGCTTGGTTGTTCACATAAGACAAAAGATGAGGTCTTGGTATATAAATGGTAGGGTGTCATGGATCTTGGTTGATTGTAAAAGCCAAAAGATGAGGTCTTGGTATAGAAATGATATGGCAATGTGAAGTTTTGTTTCTCTCACAATCCAAAGAGTGAGTTATTAGTATAGAAATGGTAGGGCATCATGGATCTTGGTATATAAATAGTAGGGCATCATGAAGCTTTGTTTCTCACACAAGCCAAAGGATTAGGTCTTGGTATAGAAATGGTAAGGTGTCATAGAGCTTGGTTACTCGCACAAGCCAAAGGATGAGGTTTTGGTATATAAATGGTAATCCTTGGATGTTATGGATCTTGGTAGATCATGTAGTCCAAATTAGGATCAATGGTATAGGTGGAGGAATGGTCATCATGATCGGTAAGATGGAGAACATCATATGCTAGAGAACCAAAATAAGGTGTCACTAAATACTATGCTTGAGGATCTTGGATTTGTTCCCTAAATTGAGGATTGTAAGGAGGATAAAAATCCATATCATAAACCAATTATTCACCATAGGAATCTAAAACAAAGTCAATTTATGAGGCTATTCTATCATAACTTGGATTGTACCTATTTACACCATAAATTTAATGAGACATATCTATATCAATGATGAACATTCCATAAAAGGCCTAGAGTTCTAAAAACTCTAAAAAATAATGTCCAAAGGACAAATGGTTTAAACTTGGTCTAACTTGGTCTAGGGGAGCTGCATCTCCAAAATATTCTATGTTAAAACTAGGTATAAAACCACCTAACATCAAATTTCTAATGTTAAATGTCTCACACCAAAAGGTCAAGCATTTGAATGAAAACTAGAATGCCAAACTCTAGGTTCAAAGTATTTCAAACAAATATAATATAAATAAATAAAATTTTAGAGGTCTTTTAGATAAATGAAATGTCAAAATTTAGGCTCAAAATAGGCATGTGCTAAGACTTTTCGCAAAATAAGAACAAAAAATAGACTTAAAAACAAGGTGAGATATTTAATCTAACAAATTTGAAACACTTTAGCATAAAATAGGAATTCAAATTTAGACATGAACTTGGTCAATTGGTATAAGGCATGAAACAAAATTCATATGGAGAGATAGGTTATTTCTTCCAAATCTAGGCACAAATAATAATTTTTAAATTGGGTAAAGAATTAACCTAAGTTACACAACCCAAAAGAGAAAGACCAGTGTCTAGGGCCAAATTGCACAAGGCATAAACATAAATCAATCAATTTTTTGATTTAAACTTGTCAAGGTTGATTAAAAACTCAAATTAGGAAACTAGGCTTCTTTGACAAAATAAGCTAGATAAAGGTGAATGGCATAATGATACTAGATAAATACCCCTAAGTCATACATGAATTAGTTTTAAATTGTAAAGTTGGACATAAGATAAAACAAGTACATAAAATGAATCAATTAGTGTAACGATGTTATCATGGTATAAAGATTTAATTTATGGTTTTTTCAAGACTCTCAAGGCATAAAAATTGAAATGATTTTGGCAACATAACATTACCCATTTTAATCAAGTGACACACATAACGTTTTTGATAAAAATTTTAAGGCAAAAGTGTAGTATCAAATGGATGACATAACACCTCCTTAAACAATAAAGTGATGTGGACACAAAACTCTTTTTGACATGGGACAAACAAACAAATGGTTTTTAGACTCAAAAACCAAGCAAGTAAAGGAAAAAGACCATCCTAAGACTTAAACTAACAAGGTTGCTTCGTATTACTAAAATATATTTATATACATGCTCTTGGGAGGATTTTAAGTGTTAATCCAAAAATAAAATTTCATGAATTAGTAGTTTTTTTACACCCCTTTCTTCCAAGAGATTGTATGGAAACATGGACCTTTGGGCTACTTGCCCTACATCAATAAAATTATCCATGGCAAGTGCAGTTTGTTTAAAAACTTAAATTTTTGATTGTCTAGATGGTCTCAAGTATGATTAACACTAGAGATGCCTAGCATCAATTGAGTTCATATCGATTAACTTATTATGCAAGGGTCTATTAATTTTCATAGTGATTCCATCTGTGTACTACTTAGTGGAATCCCCTAGTTAACCATAATTGACTCAAATTTTCATTATAATTGGAGAGGTTAGATGATCAACCCCCTAGAAATTATAGTAACTATATCCTAATTTATATACCCCATAGTGGAGTGGGGTTGAAACAATTCTAGGAGATAAAACCCTTGGTCAAATCTTCCCTAAATAACTCATGAAGAAGTTATGAACTCCCATTCACAAGCCAAGTCGCATAATAGAAAACTAAGTGAAAATACTTTAGAGGTTGATTTTAGATCAACCAAACCATACGAGTTTTGGGGAGAGGCTTAAAAAAATTCTTTTCACACCTTCGACAAAGGCACAAATTGCAAGGAAAAGGTTCTTTTGGTCACCCAATTTCCCTAAAGGGGATGGGGGGAGAGCATAAACACACTCTTCTTTTTGATAAAAAAACAAACAAGTGATAGATGATCTAGCATAAACTAACACACTTTTAAAAAAATTGAAATTTAAGCAAGTGTTAATTTTATGCACCAAATGAAGTTTTGATGAAGTTTTTATCCCCTTGGATTAAATTTTCAAAGCTTGTAAGAATTTTCACAAAACAACTTAACACAAAATACCTAGGTTATTTTTATGCACTAAAACCAAATGTTCAAGACTTAACCATTCTTTTTAGGAACCAAAATGAAGTGTTCAAGATAGTAATTACAAATTTATATCCTTTTCCCACATTGGTCCTATAAATGTTAGAGAGTTTACTTCTACTTTGAAGTATAAATATGGAATATTAAATAATATTTGGAAACATATCTCTTAGGTTTCTCTATATTTTTTACATAGAGATCAACATTGGTCACCTATGATCGATGCTAGTTACCAAGGAATTGATGCCAGTTGGAAAGGACTGATACCAATTGATAAAGACCAATGTTGATTACCTATGAAATCTAAGGCAAAATAAAATATTTTAAAAAAACCTTGGTTAGATTAAGTTAGTATGAAAAATCCATAAAAATGCAACAAGATGATTAGATAGGGAAAATGCAAGTCAATGAAACAAAAAAATAACAATTAACAGTGTTAAGAGGATTTGAAATATAAATTTTTAGGTCATGTTTTACCCTGCACCTTGATCGATGATGGTTAGCTAGAACTAACAATGGTTAGATAGAACTGATGTCAGTTAGGCAAAACCAATGTTGGTTATGCCAAACCAATGTTAGTCTGTGTGTAAATCTAAGTTAACATAAAAAATAGAATACGGTAAAAAAACAAAGCTAAAAATCTAATTTTTAAGATATTCATGCATTCATTTTAAAAGTTAGGAGTTTTACTTTGGTCTTCTTTCTACATGGGATGCTTTAGGATCCCACCAGGCATGGCATTTGTGATCAAGGAATTTGACATAGGGAGGAGGTTAGTTTTGTGTTTGTCCATAAAATAATGAAATAAACACACTAACATGCTAAAATATTTAACCTATATTATAAGGGGATCTTAATGAATAAAACTAAATGAAAAATATAACTAAAATACAAAATACAAACAATCTCTTACCTTCTTTGAAATCTCTAAATGATTCATTTTGTGGCTTGCTTGGTTTGTGCTCAAAGAGTCTTTGACAATGGATTTTATATATCTCTTTCTCTCCTTGGCACCATTGTGGCTTGTGTTGGCTTGGTGTGGCTTGGCTCAATATTTTGGCATTATAAAATTATTGATATGAATCTCTATGCAACAAAAATTGCATTATAACTCTACAATTTTCAAGATTTGAAGTTATTTATGCATGATAACTTTGCACAAAAATAGCTTAAAATTCAAAAGGCAAGGCATTATATTTATGGGCTTAAGAACTAACCCCAACTCAAGGTTAGTTAAAGTGTAGTTTAAACATGGAATATGTTCAAACCTAACCTAAGTGAGTCAATGTAACCCCGTTAGAGTTAAAATGTGTCAATTACTCATGATTTTCAATGAATAGGCATGGGTCACTAAAAAGAGATATTTTCCAAAGGCTTTACAACTTGAAATGTTAGGAATTAAAAAAATTTTAAACCAAATTTAATATGACCATAAATCAGATCTGAACTATGAAAAAGTATTCATCATGAAAACATTCCTCAAATCATAGTTATTATGTAAGCATAAATTGAGAGAACAAGAATCAATCACACATAACATAGATTTATCATGGTTCACCCAATGTGGGCTACATCCACCAAGAAAGTTATTAAATAAAATAGTAATCTAAAACATGATTACAATAAACTCTCACAGAGATAAAAAAATATCTTGTAGAAAATGTTGCACAAAAAAATGCTACACTTTCACATGCACTTGCACAATGCTATATTTCCCAAGATTCTAAACCACACCCTATAATAAACACCTAAACTTTGAAAAAATATCTGCACTTTGACTTTGATATTCAAAGCCACAAACTACAAATAAACCATCTATGCAAATTAATACATCAACCTCTAAAGGCCACACCACACCCTATATATATAGCAAATAAAAGAAAATACACAAAAGGAAGAGAAATTATGCCATGCTTATCTAATATAAGAATCATCTATTAAGGACAATTCAATTCCACCTCATCAAGCTCATCTAAAAGCTCTCCCAAGGAGGAACAAACCAAAGATAGAGTCTCCACCTTTTAAGACACAATTTACAACAACATGTGATCACAACCAACTCCTTGTAACAAGGAAGGAAATAAATTTTCCAATGATCAACCAACTCCCTCAAAATAATGAAGTCAACATGAAAAATAGACATTTAACAAACAACTTCATAAAACATGGAAACATACAAATTAGATAAAATAAAGAATAATCCACTCATATGTGAAGCAAGGTTCTATAAAAGGTAGAGTGGGGAAAAATGCACTCCCCACATTTATGGAGCTCTATAGGCCCCCAAAATACACTCCTAAGGTCATGTGATATCCCCAAAGGGATCCACACTCAACAATCTCCCACTTGAAGACCATTTCTCCTGAACAAAATCTATCACTATTCCATGACCACTAAGGCCAAAAAAATTTGAACATAGTCTCAACTTGTCCAATGTTACCACCTTAGTCATCATATATGTAGGATTATAGCTAGTATGAATCTTCTATAGCTTCACCAAGTTCTCCTCCAAAGCTATCCTAATGAAGTGATAATGTAACTGAATGTGTTTCATCTTTGAGTGGAAAGTGGAGTTCTTTGCCAAATGAATAACACTCTGACTATCACTGTGTAGTCTCCCAACTTCCTTATCATACCCCAAATATTGAAAAAACTCCTGTAACCAAATCATCTCATTAATAACCTTTATGGTAACAACATACTCTACCTCTGTGGTTGACAAATCCACAACCTTATGTATCCTATCAATCCAACTAACAAATGTATCTCTAATAGTAAATATATAACCTGTCATACTTCTCCTACTTTCAATATCCCCTACCATATCTAAGTCAACATAACCATGCAAAGTGGTATATGATTCACCATAACATAATTTAAAATCCATGTTTCCTCTTAAATACTAAAGAATCCATTTCACTACCTACCAATGCTCATAACCTGGATAACTCATATACCTACTCACAACTCCCACTACTTGGGAAATATTCAACCTAGTATAAACCATGGAATACATCAAGTTGCCAACTATTGATGAATAAGGTACCTTGGACATCTTAAGATTTTTAGATTTTATCTTGGGACACTACTCCTTTGATAATCTAAATTGGCTTTCCATAATAGTACTAATAGATTTAGCATCCAACATGCTAAACCTTTCCAATAGTTTCTTCACATACTCTAATTGGGATAAGATCACCTTCCTCTCCTTCCTATCACAAGAAATCCTCATACCAAGGATTTGCTTTGTAGCACCCAAATCCTTCATAGAAAAGGAGTCACTAAGCTATTTCTTGAGCATATGAATATGATGTATGTTCTTTCCTAAAACTAACATGTCATCGACATACAAGCATAATATAATAAAGTAATTGTCATCAAAATGTTTGATTTACACACAATGGTCAGAATGACACCTTTGATATTTTTGTTCCAACATAAAATAGTCAAATTTATTATACCATTATCATGGATCTTATTTCAAGCTATATAAGCTCTTCTTTAGTTTGCACACATAGTTTTCCTTCCCTTTGACCTCATATCCCTATGGCTGCTTCATATTCAACTCTTCATCCAAATCACCATGAAGAAAAGCAGTTTTTACATCTAACTATTCTAAGTGAAAATACTCAACTGCAACCACACCAAGAATAATCTTAATAGAAGTCATTTTTACAATAGGATAGAAAATCTCATCAAAATCAATACCTAATTTTTGTACAAACCCCTTGACCACCATCCTAGCCTTATACCTTTTTCTCCCTTCATCCTCTTATTTTCTTCTAAAGATCTATTTTTTGGAAATGAACTCTTCCCCTTGGGTATCCTTACCAAATCCCACAATTAGTTCTCCATGAGAGATCTATGCTCCTCCTCCATGGCTTGTTCTCATTTCATCCTGACATCTACCTACATTGGTTCTTTATAACACTCTAGTTCTTCATTGTTAGTGAGTAATAAATAATTCAAAGAAGGAGAAAAATGTTTAGGTCCTCTTCTTACCATAGGATTTTGGGGTCCTTATGTATAAGTTTTCTAGAATAAATCATTGGAAACTTTACCATCCACAATGTCATCTAATACTATGTACTCTTTCTGTTCTTGTTCTTATTCATTTTCTTACAACTGATTCTTATACATGACTTTTTCATTAAAGGTTACATCTATAGAATAAAATATTTTCTTATATTTAATTCTCCATAAATAGAAACCAAAGTCATTCTCACCATATCCAACAAATGTGTATTTCTATGATTTAGCCTCTAACTTGGTCCTATCCTCTATCTTAATGAGATAAAAATCCTCACATCCAAAGAGTCTAAGAAAAGAATAATCAACATTCTTACCAAATCAAGATTGTTTAGGAATGCCTCCATCCAAAGGGATAGAAGGTCCTCTGTTAATAAGATATACTACCATGCTAACTGCTTCTGCCCAAAACTATAAATGCAACCCTGCATGTAACCTCATGCTCCTAACATGTTTCATTATTGTTATATTCATCCTTTTAGATAAACCATTATATTGTGGAGTTATTAGAACCATCCTTTGCCTATGAATTCCATTGTTAGAACAATAATCAAAGAAAGAATTACTATAATACTCATCTCGATTATCTGATTTGAGACATTTCAATTTGAGACTTGTTTCATTCTCAACTAAGGCTTTCCACTTCTTCAAAGTGTCAAATACATAAAATTTATTTTTAATGCAATAAACCCAAACTTTCCTAGTTGCATCATAAATAAAAGTAACATAATAATTAGATCCACCAATAGAAGATACCTGAGTTAGTCCCCATACATCTAAGTATACCAAATCTAACTTGTGTTCTTTCTTTATGGGTCAAATATTCAATAACTTAACCCTATTTTGTTTCTCATACACACAATTATCACAAAAGTCTAGATCTAGATCTTTCAATCTAGACAACTTGTCTTTTAATATTCCCATGCCCTTATGGCTCATATGATTGATCCTATAGTGCCACATAATTACATCTCCATCTCTAGTAACTAAATCAATAGAATCAACACTACTAGTCAAATATAAAGTACCAACTTTATTACCTCTCAAAATCATAAGAGAACCTTTGGTACCTTTCTAAGAATATGTAGTAAGTAATACTAAACATCTCTTACTACCCAATCGCCCCACTAAAACCAAATTTTGTCTCAACATAGGCATGTGTCTAGCATCCTTAAGGATCCATGTGTTCCCATTCTACATATTTAACTAAACACAACCTTTCCCTACTATCTCACATGGTTCATCATCACCAAGATAAACATGTCCTAGATTCTCTTGAACATAATCAATAAAATAATGTCTATGTGAGGTGGAATGAAAATAAGCCCTTGAATCTAATAACCAAGAATTAAAAAAACTATCCATAGAAAGAATTAAAACATCTTGACATGATTTACCTGATGTCACATTTACCTCATTAATTTCCTCCTTGTTGGCATTCTTATCCTAAAGTGACTAATAATCCTTTTGTGAGTGTCCACTCTTCCTATAATGCCCGCATATCCTCTTAGATCTAGATCTAGACTTAGATCTAGCTTTTAACTTTCCATATTTGCCTTTGATCTTATCCTTTTTCCTCCTTGTAGTATCAATGGATAAAACATTACCTAAAGATGATTCACCAGTGATTTTCCTTTGCATTTCCTCTCAAAGCATCACACCTAAAACATCCTCAAAATTTAAGCTTCCCTTGGTATGGACTGCATTACTCACAACCATAACCAAACTATCCCAACTATTAGGAAAATAACATAAAATTAGCAAAGCTCTAACTTCATAAAAATTAATTCCAATTGAAGTGGGCATACTTACAACTATATTAAAATAATTTAGATGATTTGTTATTGAACCAGTCTTAGACATTTTCATGTTAAACAATAATTTCATAAGAAAATTTTTATTAGAAGCAGAGGGTTTCTCATATAAATTTATAAGTTTATCCATGAGATCTTTTTTGGTTTTCTCATCATAAATATTAAATACAACAAAAGATGCAAGGCATAACCGAATGGCTCCCAATGCCTTCCTATCAAGTAATAACCAATCCACATCACTCATACTTATAGGTTGTTTTGCTTTCCCCTCCAAAGGGAGATGTAGCTCCTTCTAATATAGGTAATCTTCCATTTGCATTTTCCAAAAACAAAAGTTCTTAACATCAAACTTCTCAATCTTGAATCTGATTTCTTCTCCCATAGATCCCACTCAAGCTAATAGGCTTCCTATGATTTACCACTTTATCAAAACACACAACCAATGGCTTTGATACCATTTTTTAGGAGTTAAAGAACTTTTAAATTAGATTTAATATGACCATAAATTAGATATAAAATATGAAATAAAATGCATCATATTAAAATTCCTCAAATCACATTTATTATGTAAGCATAAATTGAGAAAACAAGAATCAATCACACAACACATATCTACTATGGTTCACTCAATGTGGGTTACATCCACCAAAAAAGTTCTCAAATAAAACAATAATCTAAAATAAGATTATAATGAAATCTCATAGAGATAGAAAAATATGCTATATAAAATGTTGCACAAAAAAATGATGCACTTTCATCTGCACTTGCACAATGTTATATCTCTCAAGCTACTAAACCACACCCTATAATAAACACCTACACTTTGTAAAAACATCTACACCTTTACTCTGATCTTCAAAGCCACACCCTAAAAATAAACCATTTGTGTAAATCAACACATTAACCTCTAAGGCCACACCATACCCTATATATATATATATATATATATATAAAATGAAAGAAAATTCACAAAGGGAGGATAAATTACACCATGCTTATCTAAGATAAGAATCATCCACTAAGGACAACTCAATTCCACCTCATCAAGCTCATCCAAAAGCTCTCCCAAGGAGGAACACGCCAAAGTTTGAGTCTCTAAATTTTAAGGTAGATTTTACAACAACATGTGATCACAACCAACTCCCTCAAATTAAGGAAGTCAACATGGAAAATAGACATCTAACAACCAACTCCATAAAACATAGAAACATAGAAATTAGATAAAATAAAGAATATTCCACTCACATGTGGAGCAAGGTTCTACATAAGGTGGAGTGGGGAAAAATTCACTCCCCACATTTTTGGAGAGATTTAGGCCCTAAAAATACACTCCTAAGGTCATGTGATAGCCCCAAAGGGCTCCAGACTTAAAATGCAAAAGGTAATCATGAAAATCTAGGATATTTCATATTTTTGAATTTTCTTTTTTAGTAATTCATTAATTGCATATGGATAATTGAATTAGGTATTTCATTTTTTTTATCTTATCAATTAACTTTTATTATCCATTTGTCTCTTTTAATATTAGATTTTATGTGTGTAAGTGGCCTACTTAATAGGTTCATAAGCTGAATTGACTATTGTGATACAGTAAGGTGCTTAAGGATGAATCTGTGAGATGTTACAATTGCATACAATAGGATACCCCAATTAGGGATGCCTCAACATGATTATAATCTTTGATAAATTATGACAAAGCAAATTTAGGATGTTTAGTGATTCCAAGTATTAATTTTCAAAGGTTGGTAAGAATCAGTCTGAAAACTGATCAAAGGCTAGTGGTGGCCAATTTTAGGTGTTTGCAAAGTCTAGTTGAACAATTAGATACCACTCCATTACCTAATCCTTTTTTAATTACTGATGCTTTTTGTGATAAATTTTCATCATATAATATATATTAAAATCCATGGATAATGTTTTTTGATGGATCCAGTTGTAGAACACGAGTGATGTTGGTATTATATTATATACCCTTGAGGGTGAATACATACCATTCTCTTACAAATTAACTTTTTCTTACACTAATAATATAGTAGAATATGAATCCTTGATAACCAGGTTATCAATAATGCAAAATATTCATATCAAGGACATTAAAGTTTTTAGTGATTCTCAGTTGATTGTTAATTAATTTACCAATCATTACCAAAATGAAGAAGAACATCTTCTCATAAAAAAATGGTGGATGAACTAAAAGAAACATTTGATAATTTTTATATTGATGAGATCCCACATAAAAATAATAAGCATGCATACTAATGGATAATACAACATCCTTAATGTCCTTTGATGTCAAAAATGATCATATAAACTTTACCATACACTAGTTATGAGAGCATTCCATTTATTTTAATAAAATGGATGCTTTAACCATTCTTTCTATTACTTATAGTTCTATGAACATAAAATAGTACATTGATATTTATAATTTACTTTATTGAGCTTATATACTATAACACTTAATGCATAAATGTAAATTATAATGTGAAACATTTTTTTATGGTATTATTACAAATGATTTAATCAAATAGGGTTTCAATAGACACATCCTTCAATGTCTAAGCACAAATGAGGCACATACCACATTATTAGAAATACATGATAGTGAGTGTGTTAGACATTTTAGTAGCAAGGCCATATCCTAAAAACTCTTACATCAAGGATATTATTGGCCTACCATGTGTGATCAAGGAATCAAGGAAGGGTGGTTAGGTCATATGTTAGCTTCACAATAAAAGAAATCAAAAAGAAAATAAACACACTAACATACATAACACTATCTTGATTAGATCAAAGGGGGATCTTAGTGAATAAAAACCAATTAACAAATCATAAATAAAATGTAATAAAAACAACCTTTGTTACATTACTTGAATGCTCTAAAAAATATCTTCGCTGGCTTGCTCAGCTTGTGCTTAAAATGTTTATGGTAATGGAGCTTGGCTATCTCCTTCTCTCTTTAACACAATTGGTTGGCTCATAATTGCTTGATGGATTGATGGCTTGGTTTGTGATTCATAATTTTGGCATTATAAATTTATAGATTTCACTCTTTTCATAATACCAATATTATAACATTACTATATCGAAACTCCTTAAATTAAGAGGTCTAGGCTTGTATTTATAGGTTTAGTAACTAACCCCAAATCAAGGTGAGTTAGAGTGTAGATGGATATTGCAATGTGATCAAACCTAACATTAATGAGTTAATTAACCCCATTAGAGTTAAAATCTATCAAATAGTCATGATTAGCAATGAATAGGCATGTTGAGATATTTTTGGATATTTGACAACTCATAAAAAGGTAACTATGAATTCCTAGGATATTCTTTAATTTTTGAATTTCCTTTTTGACTATTCATTTAATTGATCATGGATTAATTCAATTAGGCATTTGATTATCTTTTGTAATTTAATTAATTATGTTTAGGGATTTTAGAATTTTTCAATATTTAAATTAATTTGATGTGTGTATTTTCCCCATTTAATAGGTCTATAGGCCAAATTGCATTTTATGAAGCCAAATTTGAGATGTTTAGTGATTTTTAGGCTATATTTGCAAAGGTTGGTAAGAATCAATCTAAAGTTAGGTAAGAAGCCATTGGTGGCTAGTTTTACGTGTCTACATTTTCCCCTTATTTGGGAAGATGTGAAAATTCTAGGCATAATAATGTCTTTTCAAATAATGAGAATGAAAGACCTATATGCCAAAAAGAAGATGATGATTGAAAAAAAATCTCTCCAAAAATGTGTGGGAAGCCTATAATGATGCCCCCTCGAGGGAGTAGCCATCATATGTTTGATGGATGGTCCCTCAAAAAGAAGTAATAATAATGGTGGAATGAACCCATGGGCAAGATTAATCCAAAAGATAAAATTATTGCATGCATTGATTTAAAAAAGTACCAATTTTCCCAAAGGTGGTTATAAATAATAACAAAGGGTGTGACACTGATTTGCCCATAGGAATTTATAGTTAATGGAAATAACATATGCCCCAATTAGGGCTGATGAGTCAAAAAATAATGATTTACCCATAGGTGGTTATAATAATTAAGATGACTTGGATAAAAAATGATTTTTGGATTATGCCCCAGTAGGGAAGATTGGCAAGCATAACTCAAAGATATAACCTATTGAACAAATTAAAGATGAGTGGGCAAAAACATAAATATTAAGGTTTAATAACTAAAGAAGCCACAAATAATCAAGCACACAAAGATGCAAAAAGTGATGCAAGAGATGAATAGAAGAATAAATGTTGATCAATGGAAATGATTTAAATGTACCTACCAATGTAGAGATGCTCATCTATATTAGCATTGATAAATCCAAAATGGTCAATAGGTTGCTTTGATCAAAGGTGGGTGGGAAGATTTGCCAAGGGTACCAAGGATAAAATTCTATAGTTTCATTACTTGTAAGACTTCCTAAGCTAATTTTTACTATAACATGTGATGGTATGACTCATGATAGAACACCGTGAGAACTTTGCCAAAATATGCATAAGGACTGACTCCCAATCTAATATACAATTGAAAACAATGTACCAATGATAAAAACCATGATGATAATGTTGAAATATGAATATGGATGGACTCAAGAATAATGCACAAGGAATCACCTAATGAATGCATATAGATTGAGTCAAAGGCATAGTACTAAAATAAAAAAGACAATCAAGGAAGCAAATAAATAGACAAAAAAACAAACACATAGAAAGCCTAAAAGTAAAAGAAAAATAAAGCATCCTAACAATGGATTTGACCTAGTAGGGTAAATTGAGGATGACTAACTAGGCTTAGATAGGATAAATGTTTTAGGATTTTGAATTTTTTATGAATGTTTTTAGAATTTTTGAAGCATCTCAACCTGATTGGGAGTTATGAGATACTAAATGGTCCAACTTAAAAAATAGAAAGAGTGTTGCCTAGGTTACTCTCTAAAAAAAGAGAGCACAATGGAAAAGGGGGACTGAGTGGACCTTAACAAGTATTGAGTGCTACCTACATATTCCAAAAATGGCCTCAAGTCATAGTAGTTCCACCTTACAATGGAGGAATTTGACTAGTGTAGCAACCAATTCAAACAAAACATGCATAGTTGGCATAATAGCATATAATGACATAAAAATGGTAAGTTGGCATGATAAGGCATAATAAAAAATTATTTCCCCTAGTTTTCCCATAGGTGGTTATAACTAGGGAATAACAACATAGATCAATGATACTAATTTAAACATAGGTGGTTATAATTAGTATCAAGACCAATGAGACATTGATTTCCCAAAAGTAGTTATAATCAGGTCCACACAAATAAAGCATGGTATAAAATGAAATAATAAATGAAGGATACAACTACCAAAACTTCTATCTTACTTCTCCAAAATATGACCTTTATTTGGAATTCTTGAAACAACTATTGAAACTGATCTGAATCTTCATGCTAAAAGCCAAACCAATGGATGAACCAAGGTCAAACAGGATAGGTAGTGAGGGTCAAAACATGTTGGTTGATATAAAATTTATGGTTTAATAAAATGGTGGAATGACAAAGTGATAGGATGTTAGAATGGTATGGTATAAAGAATAATGTTGATAATATGGTAAAATGGCTACCCTTAAGTGGTAATGGAAATGGCATGGGTATGAAACAATGGAAAATGGAATGGAAAATAACAACAACATGGTATATGACAATGGTAGATGTTTTTAGCTTGGGTGAATGTTTCTAGTGTTCTTGTTGATTTAGAGATGTACATCCTAATCAGTAAATGATATAACTAGAATAATCAGTCATGTAAATTACTAGTCCACACCTCTTTTGAATAGTTGCTCTATCAAGAACTAGCTAAAAATTTAGATGTCAATGATGATGTTTTGATCTTCATTGGTAATTGATTCTATTTCCTTCAAACATCTAGAAAAGATATATTTTTAGCCTCTACAAAGGAAAGTGTGGTCATGGATGGTAAATAGGGATAAATGGTCGATGATAGGTTTGATTATGAAATGGAATGGTGAATGATAATGAAATGTATGGTGGTTGGGAAAAAAATGAAGATCAGTCTTTTTAGGCACACATAATGTTGTTGATTCCATATTTGATTTAACTTTAGATGTGGTAAGGCTAAAGACTATTGAATATTCTCTTGATAGGACCACCATATTTTTTTGTTATTTGGACCTAAGAGTAGATATCATCTGATTAGGTTGTAGATTAGAAGCTACATTGATTTCATCTTTAATAATGTCTTATTCAAGTGGTGAATAAATTTTGTGCTTAGCTATTGGTGCCTCGAAGAGGTTTTTACCAATGAAGTTGTCTTGATTGTCCCATAACACCTTTGATAAGGTTTTACTAAAGAACATTGACTTTTGACTTTAATTATATTGTAGTGCCTTTAAAAAGGTTTGACTAGAAGATGCTAAGTATGAACTTTGATTGTCTCCTAACACCTCCAAAAAGGTTTCACTAGGAGATTATTTTTATTCTACTTGAATTTGGTCTTGGCCTCCCTAATATTCTATAACTACTATGTCACCATAGATGCAATTCAACAAGGTATGATTCTGTCGGTCCCAATTGACACTTGTGGGAGGTAAAATATCAATAAAATGACTATGTTTTTTGGTGGTAATGAAATGAGGTGGGTCATACAATCCTCATAGAATATACTAGGAAAACTTATGTTGCAATTGAAGTAATCATCCTCAAAATCCGTAAAAGGATCATAAATGTATTCAAAATGATCTATAAGGCATGTATAACCAATATTATAACAACCATGAATGTATTATGATTTTGAATCTAATTTTGACTCAATGGACTCTGAATATGATGTTGAGACTAACATTGATTCTAATTTTGATGCTAAATCTAATGTTGGTTCAAGAATAAAACCTGAATGTAATTATGATTTTTCATTTGGTATAGACACTACTACAATGATGTATTGTTGAATGCTTAGTTTGGGATAAGTAATGGTATATGATGGCATGATAGGCTCCACAAAGATTGATTTGTCAAAGTAAGACTCCTAAATAGAGGTACAAAGGTCAAAATACATCTCCATAGAGACTATTTTGTTATAGGGAGGTTTTTTATAAATAGGCATATGGTTGAGGTAATGATTTGACCAAAGGTGGTTATAATGATTAACAAGTGACTCAAAAAAGACTAGATCATTAAAGTGAGACTCTTTTATAATATAAATAGTATAAAAAATTGTTGGTTTAGCAAAAATATCTTAGATTGGTTGGTTTTATTGGCCTTGGTCTATGATCAGTTGTAAAATACTTGTTTTAAATATAGTTTAATCCTCAAATGATTAGATTGGTTGAGGTACTAATTGGCTTGGTTTTCTAAAGTGGAGAATGGATGGAAATAGTTGAATAATGATTAGTGGTTGGATAATGAGAGGGAATTGTGGAGCTTGGTTACTCACACAAGCAAAAGGACAAGGTCCTGGTATAGAACTGATAGGGCATTGTGGAGATTGATTGATCACATAAGCCAACGGAAGGAGTCCTTGAATTATATAGATAAGGAATTATAACTCTTGGTTTCTATCATGAGCTAAAAGATTAAGTCCTAAAATGATATGTTATGCTCTTAACCATTAGTGTGTCTAGGGATATATGTGGTCAACTTGTGGCTTACATACCTCTTTTATTTACTTGTTATATTTCTCTATGTTCTTAGATAGGTCAGCCTACAGAATAACCTTGTCTAAGTAGACTATATATAGGAGGTAGTGTTTAGTCTTTAGTCATCATGTGAAGTATTATACTATTAGTGCATTATTTTGGAGGTTTCCTCCTCAAAGTGGCTTTGCTATATTATCCAATATTCTATTTTATTGTTAATTATCATTGTCTAATCTCTCATATTTTCTTATTCTACACAATATAAAATCATTCTGTGTGAATATCTAAGTAATTTTATTAAAAGTGGTATTAGAGCTTCGATTTGGGCAAGTTTCTTATGATATTTTTTTAGATCTAGTGAGGCATGGATTTTGGGAGCAGTGAAAGTGAAAAAACATAACTTGCAATTTGGGAAGAATTATTTATTTTTTGTCAGTGCAGTATTACTCAAAATGCTTTTTTGAAAAAAAATATTAAAAAAATAGTCTATAATTTTTTTCCCCTTGCACAGTTGCAGTCATTGGATTCATCTCGATAAGATGATCAAAATGGTATATTCTATCATTCCACTTTTTTGGTACCAAAAATTTTACTCTAGTGTGCAAAGGTAATAATTGGATTCATCTTGACAAGGTGATAACAATGGTACCATTTCTTGGTACACTTTTTTTTTGGGTCAAAATCCTCATAGGGTATATTTATGGTAGGTCCTTAAACTTAGGGAAGAAAAGGGGCACCGAAAACTCCTAAGAATCCTTCTACCGATGATAAGAAATTTGGAACTTTAGATCTGATGATTTCTCAACTTCAAGAGGACATAAAAAACTTGGTGAGGCGTGATGAATTCATTTCAGTATAAGCTAATGTTTTAATGATACATAGAGAGATTAATGGAGTTCATAATGAATTGTATTATATCACTATATAATTAGCTACCCTCATATCTCAATTTTAGCCTAACAACCCTCCACTTTAGCATTCAAATCCTCCTCTCAACAATTCCCATGCTAGTATGAAATTGATGTTTCTAAAAGTGGACATGCATAAGTTTGATGGTAAGGATCCTCTCACTTATATTAACCAAATTGAGAATTTATTTGAGTTGCATTAAACACCTTATTCTTAGAGGGTGATGGTGGTATCCCTGTATATGGAACCTGAGCAATTTATTTGATATCACTGGTTATGTGCTTAAAAGAAAAAGAATGGTGCTCCTATTACATGGACTATTTTTACCAAGGAGTTGATAGTTCATTATTAGAATAATGTCTCTAAGAATTATTTTAGACAATTAGCCAAGCTATGGAAAACAAGACCTATGAAGGATTATATTCATTAATTTTAGAATCTCTCTTTACAGGTGGAAAATATCACTAAGAGAAATTTGATGGATCTATTTTTGGGTTGCCTCAAAGATAACATACAATACAAGGTTTGAATGTTTAGCCCAACATCTGTATCATAATATATCCCTAAAAAAAACATGATAGAATAAAAAGAGATGGTCAAAAGGAAAACTTTCACTACTGGTCATGATCGCAACTTTCTAGCACCATTATTTCCACAGCCCACTAGATTAACATAATGACAATTGAGAAGTGAGACAAAGGGATATGTTATGGTTGTTATAGAAAATGGAGTAAAGACCATCATTGTGCTAAAAAGAAGATATTTTATATTGAAGGTACTAATGCTGACAAAGATGATGTATAAGTACATGATGTGGATGCAAAAGTTCTTGAGGAGGAATCTAAAGAATCCAAGCCTACTATTTCATGCCATACCAAATCAGGTATTTTTACTCCCCAAACTCTTAAGGTGATGGGTTTCCTTAATAAATAGAAGGTCATTATCTTGATTGATTCTAGGATCACACACAACATCATCTATAATAAGTTGGCTGCTCATTTAAACTATTTCATTTATCTAGCTCTAGAATTTTAGGTTATGATTGTAAATGGTGGTACTATTAGCTATTCAAGAAAATGTCATAGTATTAAGTTGGCCATGTGATACTACTTATTATATTCTCCTATGTTTTCTATTCTAATGGGTGGAGATGATATTGTTTTGAGAGTCCAGTGGTTCACCACTCTGGGAACTATTGAGATGAATTTTCAAGAATTATTCATGAATTTTCATTTTGAAAAAAGGAAATTTGAGTTAATAAGATTAAAGGATAAATACCCCCAACTTTTTAGCTCCCATCAAATGACAAAGATTCTCCATTAGGGTGCTGAGGGATTTGTAGCTCACTTATTTTCTATGGAAGTACAACTAACTCAGCCATCTCCACCTCTTGATCTACAACAAATAATTGATGCTCATTATATTGTTTTTGTAGACATGCCAAAAGGACTTCCATCTAGCCGCATGCATGATCATGCTATCACACTTATTCCTGGTAGTATACCACCAAACATTAGGCCATACAGGTATCCCTATGCCCAAAAAAGTGAAATCAAAAATATGGTACAAGAGATGTTGGATGCAGGAATCATTCACCATAGCCAATGTGAATACTCTTTACCAGTTGTCATGGTGAGAAAGAAAGATGACACTTGGAGGATGTACCCTAACTACAAAGAACTCAATAAGTACACTATCAAAGATAAGTTTCTAATTCTTGTCATTAATGATTTTATAGATGAATTGAATGGTGATATTTATTTTACCAAGTTAGATCTATGTTTTAGGTATCATAAAATTAGGATCCATGATGAAGACATAGCCAAAACTACTTTTAGGACTCATAAGGGCCATTATGAGTTTTTGGTTATGCCTTTTGGACTAAAAAATGCATCATCTAATTTTCAAATTTTGATGAATACTATTTTTAAGCCATTTATGAGAAAATTTGTTTTGGTATTCTTTGATGATATCCTCATTTATATTAAAAATTGGGTAGACCATTTGCAACATGTGAAACAAGTACTCTTCATTTTGGAGCAAAATCAATTATATGCCAAACCTTCCAAATATAATTTTGGGGTTGGTGAGGTTGAATATTTGGCTCATTTGGTGTCTTATGAAGGAGTGAAAGTGGATCCTAAAAAAATCTAAGAAATGGTGGACTGGCCAATTCCTAAGACACTCAAGCAACTTCAGGGATTTTTGGGGTTTACTATTAGTATCATGGATTTGTCAAAAATTATGGTACTATTTCACCCCACTTACCTATTTATTAAATAAATACTCCTTTTAGTGGACTAATGCAGCTACCCAAGAATTTGAACAATTGAAATTGGCTATGTGCACTACTCCAGTATTGGCCACTCCTAATTTTTCTAAGACTTTTGTGGTTGAATGTGATGAATCTAGGTATGGTATGGATGATATAATCATGCAAGAAGGTAGACTAATGGCATTTGAAATTCATGAACTCAAGGGTAAAAATTATAACAATCCCATCTATGAGAAGGAAATGATGACCATTTTGCATGTAGTCAAACAATGGAGACCTTATTTGATGGGTCATCACTTTCAGGTAAAAACTAATCATTATAGTCTTAAATATTTTTTAGAACAAAGGTTGTCATCTAAAGAACAAATAAAATGGGTAACTAAGATTCTAGGCTATGATTTTGAAATAGTCTAAAAAAAGGCAAGGATAATGTGGTGGTAGATGCACTATCTAGAAAAGATGAATTAGTTGAGGTATTGTTATGTGTCATAACCATTTTGTAGGTAGATTAGCTAGAGGAAGCATGATCAGAATGGGAACATGATAGTAATTCTCATCATTTGATTCAAAATATTAATCAAGGTTTAGATGTATTTTAAAAATTCACATGGAAAGGTAATGCATTATTGTACAAAAATAGATTATACCTATGTAAGAATTCTCTTCTTAAACAAAAAATCCATCAAAATTTCATGAAAATCCAATTGGGGATCATTCAAGATTTTTAAAAACCTATCATAGGATAAATTAAGATTTTTCTTGGGAAGGCCTCAAGGGGGATGTCCAAAAATATGTGGCTGAATGTATGATTTGGCAACAAAACAAAGGCAAAACCATCAAAACTCCAGGTCTTTTACAACCTTTATCTATCCTTAGCCAGTGTTGGGAAGAGGTATCTATGGATTTCATTAAAAGGGTACCAAGAGCTGATGGTCAAAATTTTATCATGGTTATTATAGATAATATCAGTAAGTATACTCATTTTTATTCATTATCCCAGCCATTTGTTGCTAGTACAATAGCTTTTGCTTTTCTTAATACAATTTAGAAATTGTATGGGATCCCTAAGATCATTATCAGAGATGGAGATCCCATTTTTACTAGTAATTTTTAGACTGAGTTATTTACATGTTTAGGAAGTAAATTGGCTCATATTTCATCCTATCATCCTCAATCTGATGGAAAATTTGAGGTATTCAACAAATGTCTAGAAGGATATCTCTATTGTTTTGTTTCTGATAAATAGGATAAATGGGTTCATTGGTTACCACTTGCTAAATGGTGGTATAATACTTATATTCATAGTTATTCCAAAATGTATCCCTTTGTGTCACTATATGGATACCACCCTCCATCCATCATTTCAACCTTGAAGGTCCATCCTAAGCTTCGTGCAGTTGAAGAACATATTCACCATCAACAAGAAGTCCTTGAAAGTTTGTGTGAAAATTTAGCTATGGCCCATAATCACATGAAGCAACAAGTAGATCATTATAGAAGTGAGAGGCATTTTGAAATTGGTGATTTGGTCTTTGTTTGATTAAATACATATAAATATATGTCATTGAAGCAAAAAAAAAGGATAACAAGTTATCCCCTAAGTATTATGGGCCTTATCAGATCTTGCAAAAAATTGGTAGTATGGCCTGCAAGTTAGATTTTCCTTCTTCCACTCGCATACATATAGTATTTCATGTATCATGCCTAAATAAAGTAATTGGAAATAGAGTTACCATTCAAATAAAATTACTAGAATTGGATGAGGAAGGTAGAGTTATTCTTGATCATGAGGTAATCCTTCAATGGTGCACTAAGAAACTACATTCTGGAGCAATTACAGAATATCTGATCAAATGGAAGAATCTACCATGTGAAGATGCCACTTGGGAGGATGAATCATTTGTGTAGTATCATCCAGAGTTGCCACAACATTGAGGACAATGTTGTTTTTAAGGGGAAGGGCTTGTTATGCCCTTAACTATTGGTATGTCTAGGGATATGTGTGTTTGATTTGTGGCTTACATACTCTTTTATTTACTTATTACATTTTTATATTTATTAAATAGGTTAGCCTATGGAATAACCTTGGCTAAGTAGACTATATATAAGAGGTAGTGGTTAGTCTTTAATCATCATGTGAAGTATTCTACTATTAGTGCATTATTGTGGAGGTTGCCCCCTCGAAGTGGCTTTGCTATATTATCCAGTATTCTAGTTTTATATCAATTATCATTATATAATCTCTCATATTTTCTATTTTTTTGCAATATAAAATTAGTCTATGTGAATATCTAAGTAATTTCATTACATGATATGGATAGGGCATTGTAAAGCTTGGTTGCTTGCACAATCTAAAGGATGAGGTCCTAGTAAAATAAAAGGGCATTGTAGAGCTTGATTACTTGCATAAGACAAAGGATGAGGTCATAAGAAGATAAGGATAGGGAATTGTGGATCTTGATCTCTTGCACAAGCCAAAGGATGAGGTCTTAGAATAACAAAAGGGCATTATGTAGCTTGGTTGCTTGTATAAGCCAAAGAATGAGGTCTTGGAATAGAAATGGTATTCCTTAGATGTTATGAAGCTTGGTGGCTAGCACAATCTGAAGGAGGGTTAATGGTATAAGAGGGGGAATGGGTGGTCACATGAGGGTGAGTATCATATGTCAATCAGACACAAGAATGTATCACCGCATGTCGCACTTGAGGATTTTGACTTCCCCCAAAGAAGTTTTGAATAAAGCCATTAAAATCAAAGTCATTTTTTGTAACCATTCTATCATAACTTATATAGTAAGTGACTCCACCATAGGTATAGCTAGACATATCCACATTAATCATAACACTCCATAAACAAAAAGGGATTAGAGTTATACAAACTATGAAAAAAAAATGTCCAAGGGATAAATTATTCAAACTTGGTCTAAATTAGTTTAGGAGAGATGTATATCCAAAATGGTCTATGCAAAGATTTGGTAAAAATAGTTTAACATCAAATGTCTAATTTTAAATTCTTCACACAATCAAGGTCAAGTAAATGACCTAAAAACAAGATGCCAAACTCTAGGTCCAAAGATGTTCCAAATAGGTCTAAACTAGGAAAGGGAAAAGTTACTAGGTCTTTTGGCCAAATTCCACATCAAAATATAGGATCAAAACAATGCATGTGCTAGGAATTTTGGCCAAACTTGGCATCAAAATCTAGACTTGAAACAAAGTAAAAGATATTTAATCTAACAAATTTGGAACACTTTGGCATAAACAAGGTACTTGATTCTATACATAAACATGATCAAATTGGTATAAGGCACTAAAAAAAAGGTATTTAAAGAGAGACGGATTCTCACAAATAAAGGCACAAAAAATATAATTTTCTAATTTTAGGTTAAAAATTAACCTAATTTATGCAACCCAAAAGAGAAATATCTATGTATCATCCCTTGCAAAATAGGCCTAAATAGAAATAAATCAATGTTTGGATCTGAACTTGTAAAAGTTAATCAAAGAATCAACTTAGAAAAACTTAGGCTTTATTGACAAAGAAGATATGAAAATTTGAAAAATATGACTTCACTAAAATAAAGATCCAATAAGGCACAAATGGTTGGTTTAAATAATGACAACATGGACACAAGACAAGAAAAATCTTTTAAAACAATTTTGTGTAGTGTAATAATGTTATCTCTTAAAATATGTAACAATATTTTGTTTCAAAGACTTATAAGGCTCAAAAATTGAATTGATTTGGGTAACGTAATGTTACCCATTTCAATAAAGTGACACATAATGTTTTTGACACAAAAAGTTTTCTATGTTAAATCAAGGTGTCAAATGGATGACATAATGCCTCATAAAAAAAGGACTAGTATAAACAACAAAGTCATTTATGACATGGTTTAATGAACAAATTTTTAGACATAAAACACTAATAAATACAACAATAAATGATAAAAATAGAATTAAGTATATCATCCTAGATCCTATCAAGGTATGGTAAAGTGGGGTTGACTAAAACTTATAAGTTTACAACCGTCTAGATTGATCTCAAGTGTGACTAACACAAGAGAAGCATCATGTTAGTTGAGTTCATACCAATCAACTTATCATGCAAGGGTATATTAATTTGCATGATGATTCCATCTATGGATTGCTTAGTGAAATCTCCTAGTTGACCAAACCGAACTCAAGATTTCATTACTAAATGAGAGGTTGGTCGTTCAACCCCTTATCTTTAGTAGTATGCGTACCCTAATTTGTATACCACATCATGGAGTGGGGTTGAAACACTATCAAGAGATGAAGCCTTGAGTCAATGCTTCCTCAGATAAATCATGAGAGGTAATGACATCCTCTTCACAAGCCAAATTACATAAAAATAAATGACTAGTAGAAAGACTTTAGGGTTGATTTTAGATCACTCAATATAATATGGGTTTTGGAGAGAGCCTAAACAACTTTATTTCTACACTTTGGACTAGGCACAATGAAAAGGTGATTTTGATCACCTGAGTTCCCTATAGGGGATGGGGGGAGAGCATACATGTGCTATTATTTTTATAAAAATAAATAATCAATAAATAGTTTACAGATAATTGTAAGTGAATTTTGATTTTAGGCACCAGATTGAAATGTGGTGATGTTATTTACTTGGCCCCTTGGCTTAAGTGCAAAAACTTGAAAGAATTGCACAACAAAACTTAAGCAAAAACACCTAGTTCATTTTAAGCCCAGAATCCAAATATTCAAGATTTAGCCTAAGTTCATTTTTAAACACCAAAAATAAGTGTTCAAGACTTATACATTCATTTTAAGCACCAAAAATGAAGTGTTTCTAAGATTTATCCATTATAATTCCTTTTAAACACCAGCAACAAATGTTCAAGATCTAACATGTACTTTTCAACACCAAAATGAAGTATGAATTATTTATCTAGATTCATTATAAAATCCTAAAATGAAATATTCTTTAGCCAAAACTTGAAAATTTGTCTTCAAATCATGTCCTGGACCTACAATTATTATGTAGACTCCTCTTGCTTAGAATCACTTTTTATTATGAGAAAATGATCTTTGAAAAGTAGCTCTCAAGTTTTATTTTTGAAAACATAATGACCATGGTCAGTCAAAAATGATTGATGTCAGTTCTAAGGCAATAAATGATGATCAACCTAAAAAAGAATTGATGATGGTAATAAATGACTGATACTAGTTGACTAGGATCAGTGTCAGTCACCTGTGAACCTGAAGACAAAATCATATGAAATGAAAATTTTTAGGTTAGTCAAAAAGATATTTATAAATTCCTAAAACTTACAACATAGGGATTAGATAGAGAGTTTAAATGCTACTAAAACTAAGAAATAAACATTAAAAATGCTAAAAAGATTCAAAATGCTAGTTTTATTAGCCATTTCCCCCTACAATCTGATCAATGTCAATTACATAGAATCGAGCTCAATAGATAGAATCGATACTAGTTGGGTAGAACCGATGCTAGTTTTTCTTGACTAATGTTGGTCTTTGTATATATTCGAGACAATTCAAAAATTAGAAATAAGGTAAAATCAGAGCCAAATTTGCAAATTTGAAGGAATTCAAGAATTTTTTGTCAATTTTTGAGTTTCATCTTCATCTCCTTGATACATGGGGTGTTCATGGTTCCACTGAGCATTACATTTATGATCAAGGAGTCTAAGAAGGGTGGTTAGATAATATGTTAGCTTCACAATGAAAGAAATCAAAATGAAAATAAACACACTAACATGCATAACACTATCTTGCCTAGATCAAAGGGGGCTCTTAGTGAAGAAAAATCAATTGATAAAGCACAAAAATAATGCAAGAAAAATAAGCTTTCTTACCTTCCTTAAATGCTTCAAAATATCTCTTCATTGGCTTGCTTGGCTTATGGTAAAGAAGTCTATGGTAATGGAGCTGGGTTATCTCCTTCTCTCCTTAACACCATTGGTTGGCTCATGCTTGCTTGATGTATCTTGATGTCTTGATGTCTTGGCTTGTGATTCAAAATTTTAGCATTATAACTCTATATATTTCACTCTTGTCATAAAACCAACATTATAATATTACTATGTCTAAGTTCCTCAAATGAAGAGGTCTAGGCTTGTATTTATAGGTTTAGCAACTAACCCCAACTCAAGGTGAGTTAGAGTGTAGTTAGATCTTGGAATGGGTTCAAACCTAACCTTAGCAAGTTAATTAACCCTATCAAAGTTAAAAGGTGTCAAATGGTCATGATTAGAAATAAATAGGCATGTTGAGATATTTGACAACTCATAAAAAGGTAATTATGAATTCCTAGGATATTCTTTGATTTTTGAATTTCTTTTTTGATAATTCATTTAATTACTCATGGATTAATTCAATTAGGAATTTGATTAAGTTTTGAACTTTAATTAATTTTGTATAGGGATTTAGTATTTTTTAATATTTGAATTAATTTTATGTGTGCATTCGCCCCATTTAATAGGTCTATATGCCAAATTGCATTTTATGAAGCCAAATTTGAGACATTTAATGAATCTTAGGCTATATTTGCAAAGGTTGGTAAGAATCAATCTAAAGTCAGGTATTAAGCCATTAGTGGTCAATTTTAGGTGTCTACACCATGGAAAAAAAATTCATTGAAGATACCAAATTATGTTTACAATGCCATAGATATAATAAGTTGGATCATGCACCATCTCACAAGTTATAGTTAATTATATCACCATGGCCTTTATCCTTATCGGGATTTGATTTAGTTGATAATATAATCCAATGTAATCTAGTGGACACAAGTTCGTAATCACAACTACATATTATTTTAACCAAATGGGTGGAGGCAATCCCACTTTAATTTACTATAGGAGATGACATATGCAGGGTTTTGATGACCAAAATTATTTCTCATTTTGACATATCTCCAATTGATGTTTTTGACAATGGATCATCAATCAAAAAATAAAATCCAACTTATTTTATAGTAAATAAAAAATAAAACATACCTTTTATATGCCTTACTATCCAAAAGGTAATGAATAGGCAGAAGCAACAAATAAAACCATTATCAAAATACTTGGCAAAATAGTTGAATGATACAATTCATATTGGCACTAGTAGATGGTGAATGCTTTATGGGCATACCAAACTAATGTTCACACACCTAATTAGGCTACACCTTATTATTTGGTTTAATTTACATAGACATTATTACTGATTGAACATGAGATACATTCACTCTATGTCTCTCTCAAAGATATTATAAAAGATAATGAATACCATGAAGAGAGATTACATCAATTAGAATAGTTAAGTGAAAAACACAAAAAGGATATTGAAAACTTATGGGTTTATCAAGATCATGTTAAACATGCATATAAAAAAAGGTTTAGTCATATGAATTTGTTATGGGTGACCTACTATTAAAATAAAATCAAAAGAACACCAATGCATAAAAAAACAAGAAGGGAAAGTTCAAACCAAGTTGGTTGGGACCATTTACCATTGCAAAATAATTAGGAAAATATGTATACAACCTATACACTTGAAGGAAAACCTATCAAAATTCCAATGAACATCATGCATTTGTATAAATATCTCACTTGAGATATTTCAAAAATACCAAAAAAACTTCAAAACTTAAAAAATACAAAATTAAGTTCAACATTTACATGTCCTATTAGCTCATTGGTATATATGTTGTTGGTTCCATGTTGGTATATGGCATATTAGTATTTTACATATACACATGTATTTCACATATATATTGAGTGAGATATAGGCATACATAGATATATGATCTACACTTTTGGATGCTGGTGTTTCCCTTTACTCTCATCACCAAGAGTTGGGGGCATCCACCTCTATGATCATGATACATCTAGGTTATATCATTATATGGTCACTTTACATTATCATATTTGAGATCCTATATGTACTTACCCATGCCTTTATCCATTCTTATATCTTTTGTAGTGTACTTTTTATGCTATGTAATTAACATTTTTTGCTAACACATATCATCCATGGACTATCATCTTATGTTTATGTTGGTTGATTATGCTATTATTTATGCACTTCCTTGAGTGTCTTGCCTTGAAATTGTCTTATTTATTTAAACATTTCAATATGATCCATTGTTTTTGGCCCCCATACCTTTGTTGCCTCTTTGACATTTAAATATGTCATTGTTTATTGTATGTAGACACTTAAATATGTCATTTTTAATTTTGTGGACTTTTGACTAAGTCATGTCCATTCAATTATGTGGAATTTGACCATGCCCCTTGATTGAGGTCTCTTTGGACCCTTATATTTTAATCTATTTTAAGTTCTCTTGTGTGTGTGCTTGATTACTTATTGAGCTTGTATTGTTACAATTTAGATATTTCCATGATCTACATCATGTATCTTAGGACTTGGTGTGATCACATTCTTCATGCTTCAATGATATATCTACATAGACATGTTACCTTTATATGATACATGGTACATTCATAGTTTACATTGTTATCTTATCTTTTTGAGGTAGGGTAACTACTAGTTATAACTTCCCCTCACCTCAAAAGTGGGGGCATATCAATGGAGGCATGCCATAGAGGTATGAATTCCACATTAATTCATAGATTCAAATTATAGTGGGGACATGTTCTAAAAATATGTTATCTATATTTATTATAGTTTTTGATTTAGTGGGGCATGTTTTGGAAACATGTCCTCTACATTAGAACTTACACTAGTTCTCATACTCAAATTGTAGTGGGGGCATGTTCTAAAAACATGTTCTTCACATTTGTCATAGTTTCAAATTTAGCAGGGGCATGTTTTATAAACATGTTATCCACACTTATCTAGTATGCAACATACCTAGATTATAATGGGGACATGTTTTATAAACATGTCCTCCACATTATCACTTACATCAATTTTTAAACTCAAATTGCAGTGGGGGCATGTTCTAGAAACATGTTATCCACATTTATACCAATTATCAGATTCAAATTATAGTGGGGGCATGTTTTGGAAGTATGTTCTCCACACTTACATAGTTTGAAAATTGGCCAAAGTCATAGTTATATGATTCAGATACACATTTATGGTAGAATTCTATACATTAGTACCATTGTTATACATAGTTTTAACATGAGACATATCTAAGGTGCATATGTTATGTAATGTGTGCTTGATATTACAAAATCAAATTAATTTCATATTTCAAACACATTTAGGGACTATCATCACCCACCAAGTTATAATTTTATGGATTGTATTGAGCTAATCTATTGTATTTGTTGGTTCACTTGTTGGTATGGATGAGGTGAATAAATCACTCAATCTTTCCAATTTTATAGGTTGGAATTGATTACATTATCTAGCCTCATTAGATTTATAGTGTGCATTGATTTTGCTAACTCACACTCACTAGGTTATAAGTATGATTAGGTTACACAATTGAGATAATCTTAATTATCAGGTGGTGACTCACCTTTTATCCAAGGTTGGGGGCATGTGTCCTTAAATATATCTCTATCTCTTTAGATATATGCACTTTCTAGATATTTTTTTTTCATAATCTAAGTTTCATTGATTTATAATGATACATCTTTCAAATCAAATTACCAAAAGGCAAGATAATTACATCAGTACACAAGTGTATGCCTAAACCTCATTGTATTTTAATTTCAATGCTTTTAATTCTATATTATATGCACTAATTATATACTATAACATGCTCTTGGTTTCTGGTTAGTTACCAAAAAATCACTTGATTTGGACTCAAATAAAGACAAGGCATGTTATACACACCAAAGTACACATTTCTTCTCCTTTGAACCATAAATTTCATTACTAGATTAAAGGGGGGATGTGGACACTATTTTTGAATTATATATCACCTTAACCTTGTACACTTGGAAAATATCATGGATGTACCTTCAAATTTTAAACCTTTGCCACTACCAAAATCTCATATACACTATCTCTCTATACTTAATTACTTATCTATTAGTCTAACCAATGTTATTCAGATGACCTAGGGATTTTATCTTTTCTAAAATTCTATAAATGTACTTGTCTTACATCTCTATAAGTTTTGTACATGCACCTATTTTACAACTACCTAGACACTTGTGTCACAATCAGATGTTTATATTTATGCAAGTGTCCTATTTTAATGCAAGTGTCTAGTACCCTAAAGTCATCCAATTTATAAATAAAAAGTATCTTAAAGGTTGGCCTAAGAGATTAAATGTGAGATATTTTCCAAAAGGATTGGTAAAAATAAAATATCATTCTTCATTCATTCCTCACCTAGTACGAACCTAAAAAAACCAACACAACTTACCAAAAGCACTCAATCAATCACTCAAGTGAGCAAATATTCCCTATTTTCTCCTATTTCCATATAAGTCATAGGGAAAACATATCTATAGGTCTGAATTACTGAAGGAACACTCCATGAGCTACATTTTACAAATTACATCTAGGTAACTATTGTAATTACTTATCACAAATTACATGATTCACACATATGCCAACATGTAGGGGAGAACTACATAATTTGAAGGCCCTCTTTAGTGTATTGGATATGTAGGTAACATTATTGATAGAGGCGTCTTTGAGGTAGCTCAACACTATGTGCCCACTAACCCATTTTTACCACAACCACTATGAAGATGAAGAACTAGGGTTTTTATATTCGACAAGGAGTGATAATTCATGACATTGATCTAAATACACTAGAGTAAAGTGACATAGAACCCAGAAGAATCTAGGTGGTCACATATAGTTTCATCAAGTATTTCATATTGGACACCTATATCTAAAATAAATAATAGTGTCGATGTAAGTGTCTAAAACTACAGAGGTACAATTTTTAGAATTAAGTGACTAATTCAAAATCTAGATCTAGTCTACTTTCTACCTATTTCAGATCTAAATTTGTTTTAGTAATAAAACCAAGTATATTGTTTATATTATCATTTTAATATCTAACATAGTTTTAATTTCTATCTTTAGTTATTTTATGTTTTTAGAGTCTAAAAGATAAAAATACAAGTAATAAAATATGTTTGAATGTAGTATTGTAATATTAAGATCTAAGTAATATAATACAATACTTTGACAATACAATTCATTTAATCATTTGAAATCAATATAAAAATGATTATAAAACTACATGAATAAAGAATAAGAGAGAGTATATATTATTTGATGTTATGTTCTAGAATATGATGATGATTAGGAATCATCATAGGACTATAATAGAGATCTGGGTTTCATTTATTCTAGGTTTTGACTACTTCTAACCACTATATAATTATGTCTATGTTAGACACCTGTGTTAATAATAATGTATTGATATTGATGTAGGTGTTCAAACCATAATATAACTCCATTTTTAAATATGTTAGTTGGAGTTTTTTGGATTTTTTGTCACCTTTCGCTTGATATCTTTAGATCTTGTGCACATGCTATCACTCTCAATTTATTGATAAAATCCCTAGGTTCACTTTTATTTTCCCTTGAATGATGCCTTGGAAAAAAATGGGTTAGTGGGAACACAACATCAAGCTAACCCCAAAAACCCTTCTATTAATGAGAACTATCTACATATTCAATACTATGAAGAGGGCCTTAGACTGATGTAGATCTCCCCTATGTGTTGGCTTGTATATGAATCATGCAATATGTAGAAAGTTAGTACAATAATAACCTAGCTTGTAACTTGGAAAATATAGATCTTGGGTTTATCCTTTAGTAATTAAAACTTGTGTATGTGTTATCCCTACATTTGATATGAATATATGAAAAAATAAGTAAGCTTTGATTTATCAAGTACTTGATTGAATGATTTGATAAGCTGTCTAGGTATATTTAGATATTTTTAGGTGAGGAATGAATGAGGAGTGATTATGAATATATACTACTCTTATCAAGAA